>CABEEJ010000015.1:0-52984 GCA_901482245.1 Timema douglasi | reverse complement strand
GGGGGGGGCGGGGGTGGAAGGGACATCGAGTTGAGGGGAGTGCTTATTCAGGTTTTATAGCAAAACTTTTTTTGGTAAGAATAAATATAATCATGTGCCAATAGAAATATAAAGTTTAGTTTTCTTCACATGGTTATATCAACAGTTGTTGAATATCTGGAGCACAGCGGTATTAGGTGACAAACTTTTTAAACGAAGAGAAAAAGTTGTCATTAAATTCCAGGTCACCTTTGACACGTATTCAAGAACTGTTGAGGTCGCCATGTGAAGAAAATTAAACTCTGTGTTTCTACTGAAGAATTATTGGATTCATTTAGGCACAAAAAAAAAGTGTTGATATAAAAACTTTAAAAACACTATCCTTACCTCGCCCTACCTTGCACCCCACCTTAAGTGTTTGTGTCCATAGAGTACACATTAAATACCCACATTTAGAATAAGGGAAAATAACTAGAATTTATAACAGTTATTTATCTAGAGACGTGGTGTGTTTCCCGAAAGGCAGAGAATCATAGTGATTAACTAAAACCGGTTCCATGTACCCGGACGTGATGCAAATCTCCTCCTCCAAATAGCAACCCAAAGCAAGATGCAAGAACTGTCCCGGCACTTATGGGAGCTTCATTGAGTGTGGGTCAGCTGCTACAGGACTGGACCAGAATAGTTTGACGGGAACGATAGCTATCATGCCTGCTGGTCAAATGGTCTGATTTAAAAGGTGGCATCCGACAGCTTGGCTCAGTCGGTAAGCAAGTCTGTCCAAGGAGCTTAAGGGACCGGGTTCGATTCCCAGCACTGCCGAAAAAATGTATCATCGGTGAAATCTGGGTTTCCGCTACCACAGTGATGAATTAAAGGCCGGGGGCTGGGTTTTGTGTCTGTTCTAGATTTAATTTAATTTATAGCTCGTGTACTGATATATATAATCAGTAGGTTTAGAAAGTGCACGTTAAATACCTCAAATAATTTTTTTTAAACACTAAAGGTGTCGCTCTCATAATAGACTTTACTGCCGTTGACGAGGAGATCGAGATTTAATCTCGTTGGGTGTACTGAGGGTGATGTTTCCTATTTGTTTTTCCACTCTCCCTCCACGCATATTATGGTACACTCCCTCTAGATCCATCCTTCATCATTCTTAACACGTCAACTAGTTTATATGCTTGTCACCCGAACGGTTAATAAGAGGTGGTGCTTGATTGAGCTCCTTAAACTAATGAACCGTTCACACGGTAATAGTTTCTGTACATAACTCGGTACTGAATTCAACCGTATGAACTACCATCCATCACGATGACTATTGACTAGCTAACATGTAAACTTGTGCGTAATTTGGCAGTAAAGCAGGTCCTAGTGTGTGTAAAATATGAGCGATCCTCCAATTAATTGCATAGGGATGAAGGTTTGGAGTTGGGGAGGGGTGGAGGGGGGGAGAGTCTTTTATTTAATGTATGTCATCAAGGTTTGTCGGTTAGACATTGATGGTCTTCTACTGATGATGGTGGATATGTAACAGTCTTCTGAGGTTGTTGGGGCACCATGTAGGTGAGGCTTCTTCAGCCCGATGAGATGATTATTATGATAACTACGTGATGCCAGAAGTCTTGAACCTGACTTTAGCCTAATTAACCAGGCCACGGCAACCATAGGTGCAATCTCCCCTTGGTTAAAACACCTTTGGTAACGCCGGTATTCGAACCTGAGACTTCAAGATAAGTAGCCAGAAAGGCTTACCACTCGACCAAGAGGTCGTCCGGGGTAGTTTAGAATGTATTATTTTATGTTTCATTGGTATAACTGAAACACTCGCAGATTAAAGGAAACTGTAGAACACTCTTTGTGTGTGTGTGTGTGTTCCACGTCTTACCAACCAACAATCAGGGATGTCCTAATATTTACACTGATGTGATAGGGATAAATCAGGTATAATTAGATGGAAATTTACTCAAATTTTCTTTAAGGGACAGTGAGAATCCATTTATTGGGGAAAAAAATACACCTCCTTACATCCAATCAGGATTCAAGCCTCAATCTCCACGTCTCTGGCAACCTAGACGAGAATGATGCCCTAGTCCACACACCCACCGTTGCGAATGAAAGTTTATTAGCATAGATTGTATCGTGTCTTGCCGCTCCGGGACAGGTATGCAACACCGTGAAGCAGGTCAGATTTATATACAGTCCTATTTTCATAAGAAGACATTTTAATGAAATACAAACATTTTTTTTTTTTGGCCAGCACTTATAAAATTTTACTATTTAATTGGTGTTTTTACATGTTGATTTCATCTAACAATAGTTACCTCTCTACCTGCTTCAGTGGACGCGTGGTCCAAGGTATCACTCACAAGTCCCAGTTGGGTGTACTGAGGTTGGTTTTTTCCTTAATGATTTTTGACTTTCCCTCCACGCAAATGTGGGTACACTTCTAAGTTTCACCTTCCTCATCCCTAGCTTAGTAGCGTAATTAGTGCATATGCTTATATATTTAACAGGTAATGAGACGAGGTGCTAGAAAAATAGTGACCACTTCAAATCACATGACTTGACGTATGAATACGTGAAAGTAGACTTAGTATCTTTGCTATTTGTCGGATAAAGTTTTTCCTTTGAAAATGGGAATGTATCTATAATCTTTACGGATGGTCCGATAACGTGTCTCCAAGATTGAAAGATGTCGGCTGTGCCCTTGTGTTTTATTTTACAACCCACAAGTCCGCCGCGTCCTGTCTTAACAGAGCAGTCAGATGTACCGACGACTGGAGAACACGTGTCGCGACTACCGGAGTGGTATATCTCCCTCTTTCTCTCTCGCGCGCTATCTGATGATCGTTACGTGAAGAGTCTCGACACTTCATCGGTAAGACGGTGTCTGTCGACCACTCTCCTGTTTGGAGGAGGAATGGATGAAGTGCAGCGCACAGCCTTCCTCATCAGGGCATTTCTAATAACTGTTGTGTTCGACGCCAAGGCTGTGGCCATTAAGATGTGATGGAAGGGAACGCAATTTAAGAGCGCGCATCACATACCAATCAGCTTTGTGGTACAGTCGGCTTGAAATCATAGATTTACATGAACACTATTGCAAGTGGATCATTTCTGATTAAACATTGATGGAGATTAAGAGTTAATATAAGTTTCTAATACAGAACACTGTTGAAATATTAAATTATATTCGAATAAAAATGTAATTTAAAAGGCAGTTTTTGACAATGTTAGAATGGCTTCATAAATAAACGTTGTGCACAATCTTTATTCTGTCTTAATAGGGACATACTCTGATTATTAACAAGAAATTGTGTAGGTTTGTCACCCATCATCACCGCGTAGAATTTTGAGTAATCATTCAAATACGAATGCACTGCACACCTTTCTGGCGTATCGAAGGTAATTTTATTTTCCCTTTTACTCCTTTACTTCGCGCGTGCACGCACACACACTCACACGTAGATGCGAGCCGGGAGCTAATCAGGGGGCCGCCTCGGTAGGCGAGAAACTGCCGCGCAGAATTCAGCTCTAACTCAATAATTAATTCTACGACGCGTTATTTAAATATATGGTTCCCGCCAAAATAAAGTCAAAATATTCCAACCAGGCTCTTTTTCCTTTACAACCATATAGTTTGAGTTTTATCAGTAAAAATGGTGAAAATGTTTCATTAACTCATTTTAAAATATGTTTTAAACATATTTGTGGAGCTATATGAATAGACTTAGTGAAAAAGAGCTCTGGATAAGGCTTCTTTAAAAAAAAAGAATAATTTTTGTATAGACTACAAACGTACAATTTGGTACAATTTAAGTTATGTGAGAACTAGCAGCGAAATTTCTCCTTTAATTCGAGATAAGCTTTGTGGCTTTCTTTTTCCTCTTTTTTCTCATTGACATGGCAATGGGTTGAGGGCGAAGGAGAGTTTATGTTTGGACAGAAAAAAAAAATAATTCCAGAAAACGTCATAGACCATAAATACATGTAAGGAATCGCAAGTTAAGGTCCTTAGTTTTACAGTTTTTATAACAAAAAAAACCGCTTGGCCAAAATAAATAAAACATTTCTTTGGTAGATACGATTAATTTAATTTTCTACCTGTTTTAATATCACGGATATTATTTTGTCATGAGCATCGTTGCATTTGAACAGGACTTTTTTCCCTTCATTAAAAAAGGTTTTACCCACTTCAGTGGCCGAATGGCCTAAGGCGTCACTCTTGTGTTAGACTGGCCTAATGATGATGGAGAGATTTGGGTCTATTCAGGAATAGTTATTCCTAAATGGCTTCCCACCCTCCTTCCACGCAAATAAAAGATGTTTCCTTCCTTATTAATATCCTATTAGCGTAATTATCACACACGCGTATAGCCTGAACAGGTAATAAGACGAGGTGATTATATTTATTTTTTCATTGTAATTTGCGTAGGGACTATGGAAAAGTTTGAAACGGGGGGTGGGGGTGGGGGGTGACCAATCTCACAGGGTCGAGATTAGTTTAATCTCGTCCTCCCAGCTCAAAGTAATCAAGCCAGTTGAACACGCTGGCACCGAGCTATTTTGTATCGTTTTGAAGACGGTCGTTCACAAAGATAACATCAATTAACTTATTTTATTATTTTCACAGACGCGTTTAACTCTAGGGCAAATTATGAGAGCCTACCTAGACTCCAACCAGACTCTTTACGAATGCTAATACATTTAATAATAATATTTACTCTTATTATCTTGTATTCATGTATTTATTTGTTTTACGATGTGGACAGCATGATCGAGCATTCAGGCTTTCGTCACCAAATAAATAATCCCTCAAAAAATCAAGTTGGTATTTGGTTCGGACTTTGCCGGTGTCAACACCGCAATCCAAATGAGCAGGCAGACGCTCTTTATTAGTAGTTTCTCGAAAATTGCAATGAAATACCTCTATTAGCGTTTCTACTATAACAGTCCATTAAGATGGAAGGGAAACTTTTTCTGATATCACTAAAACCATTTTCAAACATTTTAAAAGTTGAATCATGTGGTTTGAATCTGTCATTTTTTATTAGATAATATCGATATTTATGAAATAATAATACTAATATTAATGGCGTGTCTAGGCTACAACAATGTATAGCCCAGTTTTCGGAAAGATTAGCTGGTACTAAAGTAGCATTGTTGGTTTAACTCTTAACTGTTAGTTTGGCTTTAAAATGGCCTCCTTACAATATGATATGATTGTTTAGGCGCTTAATATTATCATGTTATATAAAAATAAAGGGGAAAGTAGTGGGGAATTGGACTATTATAATAGGCTCGGGAAAGGGTTAAAGGTGCTTGGTGAGTGCTTGAAACTTAAATCTTTAGCGCTCTTTCAAGGCCACTAGCCTACCGGCTGAAGAACAAACACATAGTTTATCGATAGTTTGAGGAACGCATTCTTTGTTTTGTGTAAGTGAAGTGAGCGTGCTTCGTGAGAATCGGCGAGAGTGACAAGTTGCCCCTCTGGGATCCAGCACGAGCTAGAACACCCTCACCTCGCCCCGGGGACCACCCAATCTAACCACCCCCTCCCCCCTTACCTGATCAACTTGTCAAGAATATCATGCACGTTCCCACGATGGAGGTTTGCCCTAGAGGGGCCCACCCTTGATCGCGTGTTTCCCAGGGGACACCGGCTCCCTGTGTTGATCAGAAGGGAAATGGTGGGAAGGGGAGGGCGAAATAGCCCCTTTCCCCATTCCACACATGCAAATTACACCTCAACAACCTGTACGATTGGAATTTCGTCGATGCCTTTGGTGTGTTAGCCGGTCTATGTGCGACCATCCTCCGTACGTTTGGTGTTGCGTAATAAGGGTCTAGGTCAGAGCAAGAACGGCGTTTAAGAGCACGTCTCATCCCACTGATAGTACCTAGCTTAGGTAGCCAATACAGAGCGGACCAGGCATCGCATCCTGATGAGGATTTTGATTTTTTTTAAAAGATGAATTTAGATAAGTGAAATATATTTATCATGTTTTTAAAAACAAAAACAAAATATAAATAAAATAATTTAAACTTATAAAAAAGTTACTAAATTGATTTCACTTTCACTTTAGTCAGATGATGAATACAAAATACCACACTTCGATAAGTGTTATGGCTAGAGCGTAATATTATATCTAATTTCCCGGTTAATCAACCATTATATAGGTTCTTTCAATTAAATGGCTCCGTTTCTTGCTAACAAACTGAGTTAAGGGGGCAGCATCGATAAGGGATATATATATATATATATATATATATATATATATATATCTGGGGGCGTCATTTGTTATTTGAGTTAGCTACCTATCTTCTGAAGACGTCATTTGTTATTTGAGTTAGCTACCTATCATCTGAGGATATCATTTGTTATTTGAGTTAGCTACCTATCATCTGAGGATGTCATTTGATATTTGAGTTAGCTACCTATCATCTGAGGATGTCATTTGATATTTGAGTTAGCTACCTATCATATGAGGACGTCATTTGATATTTGAGTTAGCTACCTATCATATGAGGACGTCATTTGATATTTGAGTTAGTAACCTCTCACTTAAAGAAGATATTTTATATTTGAGTTAATTATCTCTCACTTAAAGACAATATTTGTTATTTGAATTAATTATCCATCACTTAATATTATATATGATCTTAAGTTAACTATCCCTCATTTAAGATTATATATTATCTTAAGTGAGATATATATTATCTTAAGTGAGGGAAGATTAACTCAGATAACAAATATTGTCTTTAAGTGAGAGGTAACTAACTCAAATATCAAATGACGTCCTCAGATGATAGATGGCTAACTTAAATAGCAAACGACGTCATCAAATGACAGGTAGCTAAGTTAAAATAACTAATGACGTCCTCGGGTGAGAGGGAACTAGCTCTAATAGCATTATGACTTCTTCAAGAGGTAGGTAACTTAATAACGTTCTTAAGTTTGATAGTAAAGCCGTAAAGGTAATATTCCTCATTAGCATATAAGTATTTATCAACATGTGGCAAACTATCAAACAAAATAACGAAAATGGATTTCATAATTAGAAAGATGTATACCGGGAGGACCAAAATTAACGGTAAAAGGTCAATGGATCTTTTATAAATTTTAGAATTAACTATCAGTATTATTTCTTACTATCTTAACAATAATTAAAATAATCTAAATACACATATACAGCACATATTATATTGACTTAATCTTACATTATCAAATAAAGTAATTTATATTAAATCAATAAAAATATATAATTTTTGTTATTGCGCCTTTACAGTAGCCTAATTTTCGACTGAAATAAGCTACCACATTTTACAGACACCGATTTCGTTTTCAACTAAACCAGTTTGTTTGATTCTTTTAATATAGAATGAACACTTGTCAATAAGATAGACTAAACATTTTTTGTTTGTTTCGAAACTGGTTTCTTGAACAAGTTAACACTTTACTTAAAAGCCTTGTGACTTCGCTTTGCTATTGGTAGAATTATGTATATTGCATTAATGGGTCTGGATTCAATACAGTCTCTTTGAGCAGTGTATTCTTCTTCAAGTTTAGGTCAAACCTGCACCGTTGGACACGTGGACATAGGCGCCAATCCCACCTGGTCTTATTTTTACTGTGAGGAGAACGTTGGGGTTTGAATCTTGGCCGCATGTACTGAGGCTTATTTATCCTCAATCTTTTTACACTCTCCCTCCACGGAACCTTTCCTCCGTATTCTACCTTACTCGTCCTTACCTCATTAGTATAAATATGTGAATAGCCATGATAGGTAATTAAAGACACAGTGCATGAATACATGAAAAACCAGTTTCTAATACATTTGAAATGGGGCTATAATCGTGAAAACTTAATAGACTAGATAATCTAAATTAAAGAGCTAGTCTTCCTTCATCTGCTTTATAAAACTCTACATTAGTGTTTAAAACATATACACATTATTTGGTTTTCTATATTTTTATATAGTCTTTAGTAATTGAAATATGTTTAAAAGATGGTATTGATTAGTTAAAATTAAACCCGCCTCGGTGGCATAACTAACTAATGCACTAGTTTCGTGTTGAGCTAAACTACCGAGGACGAGGAGATCAAGGTTAGAATCTCGGTCGGGTGAACTGGGGTTCCTTAATGGTTTTCCACTCTCCCTCCATACAAATGTGAGTTCACTTCCTCTCAATTCAATCTACCCGATTCCTAACCCATTAACGTAATTAGTACTTAAGAGTATACACCGAACGTTTAGCAGGGCATGATGCTAAATAAATACTTTTTAAAATTAAAATTGTTGGTTGAAAATCTATAAATGGTGTGACATAAAAATTAGTTATTTATTATTATTTAGCACCGCGTCTTAATACCCGTTCGAGTTATACGCTTTAAGTACTAACTACGCTTATGGATTAGGAATTGGAAAGGTTGAATTAGAGGAAGTGAACCCGCATTTGCGTGGAGGGAGAGTGGAAAACCATCTAGAAAAAGTCACCCTTAGTTTACCTGACCGAGATTCGAAGCTCGATCTCCCTGTCCTCAGCAGTCTAAATAAAGAAAGGAAAATGCAAAAATGGCCTTGTGTGAACTATGACACATAATTACAACGACCTTGGCATACATGAATGCTCTATAGTATACTTGGTGTTTTTTTCATTTCTTTATAATGTGTTATATTTTTCTTTCATTACCATCATATGTAAAATGCTCGTTCGAACTATTACAAGTACAGTAAGCATTTAGCGAAATCAAGATGAACACAAAATCGCGACTTTCTAATACTATGTTTGTGGCAGATCTAGCCAGATTTATAAATACAATTATACACTAATACATTTTCCTAAACTTTTATTCACGAAACAAATATGTGCATACGTTTAGCAAATTGAGTATTTTTTAAATTTTAACTATCCACTGCACACATTAAAAAAACATCCTTTAGTTAACATAAAGATAATTCCCAACAACTTCTAGAACTATTCTATATTCATAATTATTCCACCCCCGACTCCCCAACCCCAACTCACTCGGAAATAACATTCTGGTTAAGCCCTTGGAGTTTTGTTTGAGCTAGAGTACTTAGCTCGATGATCATCAACCGCAGGCACAAAAGGTTTCCCAATATCTTTCCAGGCGAATACTAATTCATTTCATAAACATGTTCACAACTTAGAGTATAAAGCTTAAGTCGCTAAAAATTAGCACATTGATACTAAGGCGGTGTAATACAACCATGCTATTACGTGTTTATAAAAATTATTTTTTTATTAAATTATTTAAAATAACACTAATGATAATGTATTTCAATAGTATTACAAAAATTACTGAGTTTAAGTTAAACATCGCTAACTTACCAAAATAAAAAGCTTGATTTTTATAAAATATGCACTGATGGTAATACGGGTCTGAGGATTAAGTCTAATGTGGGGAATGCCAGGCCTCCACCGTGGTTCGGATTCCACGTTAAACTGTAGGTCCTTCATTTCATCTCACAATCACCATTCCATTACACATTAGCGTAAGTGCGTATAACCCGAATGGGTAGTAAGACGCGGGGCTAATAATAATAATAATAATAATGATTAAATCTAGAAACGAACTGGACTTCGATTACGGAAAGGCTGTTTGATGTTCAAATCTCACCCCATGGCTTTATTTACATGTGATTTATAAATAGATTTTCCTCATACCTTATTTTTGCTCATATGACTGCACTTCCTCTTTAAGCATCTTTCTAATCAAGCACCCTTCTATTTAAGTAAGCTCCTCTTTAAGCACCATCCTCTTCAAGCAACCTCTTATTTAAATACCCTCCTTCTCAAGCACCCTTCTCTTTAAGCACCCTTCTATTTAAGCAGCTTCTTCTTCGAGCACACCCTTCTTAAAGCACCCTCCTCTCCAAGCGCCCTCTTATTTGTGAACCTTCCTTTTAAAGCACCCTACTCCTCAAACACCTACTAGATTAGTCCCTTAATAATTTGTTCTTAAAAAGTAATAATGTAAATATGTTAGATAACCATTAAACTTAAGAATGATCCACCTCACAAATAACTCGTCATGGATAATTCAGCTGAAACCAACAGGAGAATTATACTAGCGAGATTTCTCCAAGTATTTATTAGAAACCATCACTGTTTCTGGAATTATTTCACAATATAAAATTATGCAAACACTTTTAAAATTGTATCTAGAACTATACTAAAAGAAAGTTATCAAACCAATTCCTCTTTTACCAAGCAGATAATTAAAATGTTATATCTGATCAGAACTTAATCGTGTTTTTAAATAATCGGGCAACCAAGAGTGACACGCTCTTAAGCACTTTGCATTACCACCATTAATATATTACACTCTTTAAATGATAAGTTCATACACAAAAGTGTGGAGTTTTAAACAGTGGCAGCTAGTAGCTAAAATTATTGGAGGAGCTGCTCCATAATTTTTTTAGCCTTTGTTTTAAAATTGTGTAAAAGGAAAATAACATGTATAAAAAGAAAATTTATTCAGGAACTTGATAAAGTCTTAACAAAAAAAAAAAACTTTTTTACTTACTTTAACTTAAATGGTTACAGTTCAAGCTTGATCTATTAATTTAAAAATGAAATTCATTCTTCTTGTTTTAAATTGCGCAAAAAGTTCAATAATTTTCTTTTTGATCTCTGAATGACAGTTGAGGAAATGTTTCTCCATTGAAAGTACTGCAAGCGCATTTAATCTTTCTGTTAAATAAAATAACCGAAAAAAATGAATCAAATATAATAGCTGGAAGCAGAATAATAATCTAATCCTACACTCTTCTACACTTAATTACATTCAAGAATTTGGTACACGGTTTTTAAGCACAACACACGGTGAGTAAAAAAAAATTTCCTTCCACCATCACACCAGAGCTGGCACTGCGAGAGCAACAGTGCTCTTCCTACCTGGCAGTCCCACCTTCCTCCCCACCCCCTACTATGTGTGCATGCGCACAACAATCAAACACCACGTCACTGGCACTGTGAATCGCACAGTTCCATACAAAGATTTTTTGTATCTTTTTCATAAACTGGGGGATGGCTACTGAAGTACTGACATTAAGCTTAAGGAATATATATTGTACTACAAAAATAAAGAAAGAATTAAAGAAAAAATGACTTATTATATTAAATGTTATCGATAATATCAAGTGGAAATAGGGGGGGCTGCAGTTTCACAGTGCCTATACACGAGTCGCCACTGGTTTTAAACTGATCTTATTAAAAATGTATACTTATATAGATGCTAATAAGGGATGTGTAGTTAGTTTTACTATTTTCAGGACACATAAAATCCAACCAAAGAGCCGTATTTCCAGCTAGGTTAAGGTGGAAGTCTAGGGAACCAAAGTCAATGGCATAGTTTTTGGAGCTTTTTTTAAATAGCAAAACATTATTTTGGTCAAAATAAACCAAATATCACTCCAGTAGAAAGGCTAAGTTTAATTTTCTTCACATGGTGATATCGACAGATGTTGAATATCTGCTATGAGCATAGCAGCCTTAGATGATAAACTTTTTAAAGATAAAACGTTGTCATTTAATTACAGAACACCCTTGACAGATATTCAAGAACTGTTGAGGAAATAACGCGAAGAAAATTAAGCTCAATGTTTCTGGAAAAATATTTGATCTATTTTGACATACAAATTGCGAAAATACTGCCCTTAACTCATGTTTTCTTAAACTCTCACCCTAATGATTGTCTTTGTGCAAACCTTATCTTGACTTGATTATTTTTCGTGAGAAGAAGTTTTTTGTGTGTATGTAATCTTTATTTTACTGTACAGTTTAAAAGATTAGTGTAATACTCTTTTCTCATATTAGGAGTATTTAGAGTGAACATTCAAAACCAGCTGACCTTACCAGCACACGACTTACAAACTATCTTAGCCTGGGACAGTACGCCTGATTTTACTCACCTAGCTCTCGGGCCATATAGCTTATAACTATTCGTAGTCACCCGTTTAGGCTTTACGCATATGTTCTAAGGACGCTAGATGAGGAAGGTTAAAGTACACCCGCATTTTAAGGGTGGGAGAATGGTTAATTATTTCGGGAAAATACATCCTCAGTACACCCAACCGGGATTCAAACACCAATCTCCCCATCATTGACAATACGGTATATTGCAATGATGCTAGCGATTGTTTTTCCAAAGTGTTTTTTCCCATCCCCACTAATGCTGGTACTATTTCATTAAATTCTATCTTCCTCATCCATACTCCAATGAGTGTAAATATGCGAACAGTCCAGACGGGTAGTAAGACATTGAGCACGTGGTGTAAAAAGCGTCATCCGATATCAAACCAAGACATTTGGATTTAGCAACTTAGACGCTGAAACGAGAGTCACCGACAAAATATGTTATCGAGCTCATTTAGTTGTTTTTTAAGGGTTGATCTCTCAAAATATTATTGTTGAAAACTGAAGGTAGAGAATATATAGGCACCCAAAGAATTAAAATCTAAATCGACACGGTAATTTAAATGTTTACAATCTTTTCAGTTATTTCAAATATTTCAGAATAGATTACTTATTTTTAAAACACATCATTAGATTAAAATAACTCGCCCTTGCTCCATTTATTGTGGTGTGTTGTTACTATGTTAGTTTTGTTTTCAATATTTTAGATTTGCTTTCACAGACTTTCACTTGAGTCTGTCTTCAATTAAACTCTCATTGTTCATACCAGACGAACGTTTTCTTCTTTACTTCTCTCTTTATTTTCTTTTTTCTTAATTTTTGAAATAATAGAGTGCTACGCTGTCTTTATTAAAAAAAATATGTTCCAATATCGACAACTATCAATTTCAATAGCTGATGCAATGGGAAAGGTCAAAGGTCACCTCCCCCCTCCTCCTATTTGATTTATTTTTGTTCTGGTCGAAATTAAGGGAAGTGGAATGCAGTTCACTGAATAAAAGAAAAGAATAACGTGAATAAGTAGGAATAATTTGACAAGAAACTCTACGTTCTCTCGATTAAAGAGAAGGAAAAGATTACTTTTTTTCCCCCCCACTGCCTTAGGATTTTTAACCGTCGACTTAGCGCGAGAAATTTGAATGTCTTTCTAAGGGAATCTATCAAAAATTCTCGGAAAATAATGATATTAATTTCACTACTCATCTTAACGTTAATTTATATTAATGCCATGAAATTATAAACTATTTTAACAGTTTATTTTGTTTTGTTGGAGAAAAACTGTTTTCTAAAAATCAACATTCCATGATATTCAACAATATATTAATTGTTGTTTAAACCCTTTAAGGTGGTATGGAAGGAAAACTGAGTTAAGGTATGTGTGTTTGCAGTTTTTACTATAAAAGGCCTTTAAGGAGGAGGTGTAAGGAACCTGAGGAAAAAGTTGATTGTTTTTGAAATTTTTGTTACAAACTTTTTTTTGCCAAAATAAATCAAATATTGCTCCATTACAAACATAGAGTTTAACTTTCTTCAAATTGTGATATTAACAGTTGAATATCTTTAATGAGCTTAGCGGAATTAGATGAGAAAATTTTTAAATGAAGAGAAAAAGTCGCCATTAATTTCCAGGATACTCTGGAAAGATATTCAAGCTGTTTATGTCTGTACTGAAGCAGTACTTTATTTGTTTAGGCCAAACAAAAAGGGTTTTTTCTATAAAATATGAAACAGCACTTACCTTCTCTCACGTTATCTACACTCCCACCTTAAACAAATCACGACATCTTTTAGGAATGGTCCTTTTATCGAGGATGTAATTATCTGGAGGAGCCCTTAGTGTTAGTAAAAGTTGCTATTTTTAGAAGGCCGTGCTGTTCAGGTGTGAGTTGTTCACTTCTTACCCATTTAGTGGGAAATATCGCAGTTAATGTGGGGTAATCTAGGAGGCACGAATCAGAAACACTAAGTAGCAGCCGCCTCTTCAACTTGGCTCTTCCATTGTAAGAGGGTTGAGGAAGAGGGGGGTCTACGTGCTATACACTCTGAAACAAGATGAGCGAACTAGTCTGAGACGTGGGCTACTCTGGTAAAACACAACCAGTTGCATCTCTTGACGCTCTCGCTCTGAGAGGAATATTATCGGGAGAACCCCTTACATTTTCCATTAATCCTGTCCAAAAAATTAATTCATCCTATATAAATATATATATATATCTTTATAATTTATATTTTTATATAAAAAAGACGAAAAACAATAGGACAAAAAATATTATACCTATACTAATGATTTAATAGTGGAAATGTGAATGCTAGCATTCAATATAAGCATACAAATATTTTCTGAGACCCCAGGAGATTCCCAGGCCCCTTTAGACCCCTGCACAGCCCTCTCATAGGACCTGTAGAAATCCTCAATTGGGTTTAGTAGCTAGCTGTTATGAAAAACAAGCTAAGGACCCCGGGTTATAATCCAGGCATGGCCTAGAAAATTATAATTATAAAATTAAGACTAGCCCTTCAAAAGCGATAAATTGACTCCCAAAGGCTGAGTGTTTTGAAGAGAGTTGAACCTGAACCAGAACCAATACAACATTTAAGAATATATAGTTTTGATAATATGAACCAATTTTTTTTTTATAAAAAGCCGTTAATAGAATCTTAAGGTATATTTAGGAGCTTTACTATTCTTTAAATTTAAATTGGATAGTTAAACCAGAACAAGAACTAAACAGTTATTTTTAAGGAATAACCAGAAGAGGAATCCTAATAATAAGCTGCTTAAGAACCAGAATTAGAATTGATACATATGTTTCGGTTCATAAAGGTTCTTATATGTTTTAAATTTCTATAACAGCATTTTATGCCCTGGTTTTATTTTATTTTGAAATGTATTTTCCCTTTTCTCACTCATTTGTATATGTCTAAGAAATATTTGGTTTCCAAGAGAATTTGAAAAGTGTCAATTAGGACTCAACGGCAAGCCTAATAGGTTCAGATTCTTGAGGAATGATCAACGTCACATTGATTAGTTTTTTCTCGTTTTACTCTTCAAGATAAAAAAATTAAGGTCTGTCATATGCATTTGATGATACAATTTTAAATGAAGAGAAAAAGTAGTCATTAAATTCAATGACACTTTTGACAGATATTTAAGAAATGTTGAGGCTAACATGTGAATAAAATTGAACTCTTTTGTTTTTACTAGAAAATTATTTGATTTATTTTGATCAAAAATCTTTTAATATATAAACCTACAAATCCCCACCTTATATGCCTTAATTAAAAAAATAGTTGAGGTAAATATCTCTTGAAACGGAAATCGAATGGTTTAAGGTATCACTCTTGCAATACAATTGGTAGTTATAACACTAGACAAATGCTTTAAAGTTGATATTCCACACGTTATTCACTCAATGGTTTTCCCATCCTTTTCCCGCTTTATTCTAGAGCGTTTTCTGTATACCAACCTTCTTCATCCTTGACACTTAAATGAATGATATAGTGACAGGTGTGTTGAACGTATTAAAAGAAAGAGAGAACTATCTTAACGGCTTAGTTTTGAAAGCCCTTGTTTCATTTCTAGTCTACATATTTAGATATGGTTTTTGCACTGTCGCAAGGAAATTCATACAATAGCATTCAAAACTATTTTTTTCCAAAATATAATATTTCCTTTGACTGCTTGAGAAATTTTGCATAGAAATTTTCAACTTAAAAATTTATATTATTATTATCATCATCATCATTATTATTACATCTTACTAACCGTTCGGGTTATGATTTATCTAATGTTTGTTTTAAACCGGCTGTTTAACATCTACAATAAAAATACCATAGACATTATTAGCACAATGATTACAAGTGCTCATATATTCAAATAATATGTGGCAGGTGTTAACTCACTGAGGATTTATGTTGCCTGGAAGCGCCCTAGCTCCAGGGAAGCTGCCCCAGCTGACCATGCCGGCACCACCAGCAACTCGACGTCTTACTAACAAGCCCCTCTTCCAAGAAAAAGGCAGATAGTTTTCTCTGGGCGCCACACCATCAAATTGTGCTAGTGGTCATTCAGTGCAATTATTGCAACTTTAGCCTCTAGCCCCCTTAGATGTCCTGATGCTAACCTGTCCCCGAGTAGGTCAGTTCCGTTACTATATAAGCGTCATTGCTCGCTTCACATAATATATATTTACAGTAACAATTCGACGGAGGAAGAACTAGGACATAAATATACATCGACGAAGAATCAACTAGGACATAAATATACATCGACGAAGAATCAACTAGTGACTACGATGTATCAGGCGTCGGTCTCTCCTCCCCGTCGCAGAGGAAGCCTCCACTGAGATTTTAATTATCTACAATTTAGAATCTGGATTAAATTCTAAATTCCTCTTTGCTATGTCCATAAGACATGGTTTTTTCAGTTAGAATGTCTGACTTTATTTCCTATGTGCATTTGACATAGCTTGTGTGTCAGAATGTCTAACTTTCTTTTCCTATACCCATATGGCATAGTTTAGATTAGAGGGCTTAATGCTCTTTTTAACTAGGTTCAGACGACTTTATAAACTGGGTCAGTGTGTTCGATTTCTTTTTCTAAGTCCTTAAGACATAGTTATATGTGTTAGGAAATGAGAATGACTCCCAAAATAGTATGACCACGTTTAGGATCTCTTTATGGCGAATATCAGGTAAGCTAACGTTTTCTTTAAGGACCTAGTTAGGTCTGTGACAGATAGCAGTCCCTATTGTCTCTTTTTAGTGTATATATTTACGATTCGCAACCTGTGGGAGCACTACTAGTTTGTAGTAGGGGGCCACGGGGATAGTGTTTTGTCTCTGGCCCCTTTAGTCGTCGTTTGTATCAAGTTATACTAATATTGTTTGTACTATTTGCTGTGCGCCCTAGTAATGGGTGGAAATAGATATAATATTGAATGTACAGGTAATACTTATTAGGAATTGACTGGCCATAGTATTTTAACCATGTAGATGTCTGATTGCTCGCCATCTACTATTTGTAAAGTGCTAGTTCCTCTTCAAGGAGATTGTTCTTTGGTTTATGTAACTCTCAGTGGAGTTATCTAAATCTATACCCTGATTTTTGTTGGAAGAACATTAGAGAAAATTCAATCATATTTTATTGTGGTCAACTTTGATAACATTTTACCATATTATTAGTGTTATTTTATAGGTATTGGTAATATCTATCAAAAGTAACAGCTGCAGATAACATAACTTGATCTATGAATCTATTAAACTTGTTTTGGTAACTTTAGTAACTAACTTCTACTGTTCTTCCTACCAAAATCATACTATAGCTAGCTTTTGTAACTATCCTTATAGTAACTCTATAAAATTATGATTAAATACCCCTTGTCATTCACTTTAATTTCTTTACTGTTCATGTATAGACCTATCAGGATTAAGACTAGGATTAGCTTGGCTGGATTGTCTTTATATATTGGGGCTTATTCTTAAATTTGTTTTATTAGTTTATTTTTTACTGCTGTCATGTTGGCAGATGCTCCTTCGTAGGAGAATGAGCATGGATCATTATGATTAGAGTTAGTAAACTAAACCATATGTTCAAGCTTACTTTTGTTAGTTCCTAGTAATCGAGGAGCTTATTGCTATTCCTGCTTATCGATAAGTATATGTCTATGATAACTGAATACACTTGTATTAAATAACTATGGACTGTTTGAATTAAAATCTATTTAAAACGCTTGTAATACTATTTCTTTTGTTTATATTTTATTAAACTGATTTGTTAAAATTATATATTTCTCTTATGTCTCATCCTTCCCAAAACTTCCTTTTTTTTTAACTGTGTTTGTAATTGTAATCGTCACTTCTTTTACTTGATAGGAGAAGCGAAGATTCAATGTGTAAGGGATAAGGAATGTTGAATTTAGAGGAAGACTAACCGCGTTTGCTTAAATAATGGAGAGTTGAAAACCATTGAGGATAAAAAAAAATCCTCAGTTCACCCAAACGGGATCAAGCCTCGATCCACCCGCCATCGGTAGTTTAATAATCTGCGAAGAGTGGTCCCTGAGATCATTTGAAAACTGAAGTGGGTTCTATTATTATTACTTCTAATTAGAACACATTTTAAATTTGTAATTGTCATACATTTGTCGAGTACATTTAACAATTTAGTCCATCAATACAATGAATTTAAAGTTATTTTAAGATGTAGGCTACCGATTTACTCCTATTTAACTTTTGTCAATTTGATTTGGTGGACCACATAGAATGAACTCTGGGACGGCAGGTTGGACCTACCTGATATAATATATAGGCTACATTTCTCGATGTCAATGTTGCCAAGAGCCGACTTGGTCTCAAAACGAATAGCGGAATAGTTTATGCTCCAAATCTTAAACTGGAAGAGCGGGACTTACAAACCCGTGTTGGTGGTCACGTGGAATAAATATCCGCCCCATCTAGCCTTGTCATTGGTGGACTGGGTTGCCGGGAGATATCACGGGGGAGGGGGGGGGGCGGTTTGATTTGGACTTCCGCTGTCACAAATGATTTAAACTAAAATAAAGCTATTAATTCAATCTAATTTTTTTATTTAATTTTCTCTTTTTCTTTTTTATACCAGTGCGTCTTATTACCCGTTCGGATTATATGCTTGTGCACTAATTTCACTAATGGTCTTAGGGATTATGTAGGCTATATTTATATTAAGTGTACCCTCATTTGCGTGGAAGTAGAGTGGAAAAATATTTATGGAAAACCCCTCTCAATACATCCGACCGAGATTCAAACCTCGATCTCCCTGTAATTGGCAGTCCAGTCTACTGAGAGAGTAGCGCGTTAGACCACGCTGCCACCGAACTGGTTAAATAATTTTGATCAAAATTTACAGTGAGAAAGTCCGAGGAACTCCAGAATACATAGTTGTTGATGATATACGGTGATGTTAAATGGGAAATCATCCCGTTTATTGTGTCTTGGTGTTGTTTGTAAACACATTTTAAAGCCAAACGTAAAAGCATTTGTTAGTGAATACCGACTGATGTTTCATGTAGACTGAATAGCAATAATATAGCGATAATACAGTTGAAATGACCTTGGGATTAAATTTACTGATAGTACAAATATAAATACTTTACCTCAACATGTCAGCTAACACTGGAACCTAACATCAGTGGTATTTATGAGATGTTGAGAGCCTAGATAATAGTTCCGGGCCGCTTGGAAGCTGACAATCCATTCCTAGGTCTGGTTTGCAGCTAAATGGGAACTTATAGTTGTTTTTATTTACATCCATTACTGTTCCAGCCTGTGGTCTGGGTCAGCTTTTTATTCAAATAATATATTTTCCAGTGCCGGCTTGCTAGAACTGTTACGGCTTCATTTGCCTTATAATATAACTTAAGACTAGGACAATCACAACATCCAGGCCCCCGACTGCTAACTTATCACTAAGAAAGGGTAACACCACATATCACCAATGACAAATGGTTCAGCCATGCCGAGAATCGAGGCTAGGAC
Source organism: Timema douglasi (assembly GCA_901482245.1). Lineage (NCBI taxonomy): Eukaryota > Metazoa > Arthropoda > Insecta > Phasmatodea > Timematidae > Timema > Timema douglasi. The sequence continues at coordinate 33,541 of CABEEJ010000015.1, read as the reverse complement.
CCTTAATTCAGTAGACAGACATGCTACCGACTGAGCTAAGGTGTTGGATGCTTATAGTTTAAAAAAGTAAGCTATTTCTCTATGTAAAGTACCATATCACCCTCATTGTATAACTTACAGGAAGTCATCAAACTTATGTTGTTAATTCACTTATAACATTTCCATGCTGGCTGTAAAACCACGTAAGTTGAAAGATTCTTAAATTCATTATAATTATCTTTTTATCATTGTGAAAACATGTGTTATCATCTTTTTTACGTTCCTAGGGCGTATACTGTGTTTGAACTAAGTACTATCGAGGTTCCCCGACAAGACACAGCTATCGCTCAAGGTACAAACAAACAAAATGGCGATAACACAATCAGCTGTGTGTGTCAGCTTACTAGAAACACCATCCATTATGTTTTAAGTTGCGATCGATACTATTCGTAAATCAAAGTATCGCAGCCACGTATCTTCAAATCCGTGTAGCTCGAATCCGTTTAAGTCAAAGACTTATTGTATATATTAGTACATTTCATAGAGCTAATTTAATGACACCGTCCAAAAACATGAATATAATAAACATGGCTATAGGATGAATTATGTTCACTCCGCTTGCCCTGAAAGGTAGCAGTCTTATCTTGATGGATTACATACACCATGACGATATCTTAAAAGCTGTGCCATGGTGGAATAATACAAGGTAAGCTTTCTACCTTACATGGTAGACGAAGGATACAATTTAAATGGCGACCACTCAATTTGGCTCCCACCAATTGCTTTAGAGTGACTGTTCCAGGAAATGCCGTGGAAAAACCCTGTCACCCCCCCCCCTTACCCCTCCACCCTCCTGAATCTGAACAGCCCAATTTTCATATTAAGAACCTTATATGACTACTGGGAAAGCTACTATATCTACGGTGACCTGGTGTTCTAGGGGTAAGGTGTCAGAGTTCTATGCTGGCGTCCGGGGTTCAATCCTCGGTACCGGCACAGATTTATCTGATTACCAAACCCTTCCTTCACCTCTGACGAGACATCTTGTGAATGTGAGGAATGCCAGATCTCCACCGTGGTTCGATATTCCACGTTAAACTGTAGGTCCTTCATTTCATCTCACATTCACCCTACCATTGCACATTAGCGTAAGTGCGTATAACCCGAACGGTAGTAACACGTGGTGCTAATAGTAATAATAATACTATATCTACTTTCACGTATTCATATGACAAATAATGAGTCATATAGATCTCACTGTTGATAACAAAAAGTTCAGTATTTAAGGTGAACTTTCTTCCTAACTACTGACTATTATAAGTAAACAATTTATAAATTTACTTAAATCTATTACAGACACAAAAACCAGTCTCCTGTCCGTTAATTTATTGCTGTGAAAGAGGAAACCCACTTTTCACAAAAGAATAAATATGTCTTCCATGCCAGGAATCGAACCCGAGACCCATAACTTAGTAGGCAGACACGCTCCCGGCTGGGTAAGCATGTCAGACATATTTTACCATTAAAAATAAAATAGTACTAGTATAATAGTAAAATGTTATCAGTTTTGGCTAATATAAAGAGAATATAAAGGTAAGGCCACTTGGAGGAGTTTGATTATGCCATTGCTTACGTCACCCAGTAGACCCCAGTTATATTCTAATACTAAGGCAGATAAAAATACTTTTTTTTAATAAGTAGAGTAATAACGTTAATTAGATTTTGGTATGGATTTTAAAGTTTTATTTTCTATTTAAATCTCCAAATTGTGACCTGATTTTTAACAACTTAGTCTGTCCTTCATGTAGCTTTGTGTACGTAACCCTCTGGATTGTGTACTAAGTGACGTCACACGCTTAGCCAATCTAATATCTCTTTCTGTCTTTTATTATCTTTACTTTGGTTTTGGTCACACACAAAAGTTTGTATTTTATAAAAGAACTTGTCTATTAAAATTGGGTTTTAGCTGTATTCCTAGCGACGCAACCTTGAAATAATATACAAATAACAAGTAAATCATGTGGATGAACGTCATATTTACATTTAATCTGGTGTTCGGCGCGGGGAGATATATTCTCCCGATAGCGGTGACTGAAGTCTGCATAGTTTCACCTCCCCCACACCACTGGGTCGTTTTGTGTGTGTGTGTATGTGTATGCAGTTTGTATCGTTCGGTGGCATCGCGCCTCGTATGTAAATACTTTCTAAGGGCATTGTGTGCTTGGAAGGGGGCGTGCCCCGTTGTGTACTAGAAGAACAGGGCTATACAAGCTAGATTTCTAGGGATAGATCAAAATACAAACTACCTACTTCAGTGGCCGCATGGTCTAAGGCATCACTCTCGCAGTAGGCTAGACTGATGATGATGGAAAGATTGGGGTTAGATCCCACTCGGGTGTACTGAGGGTGGTCTTCCCTAAATGGTTTTCCACTCTCACTCCACGCAAATGCTGGTATACTTCCTCTAAATTCAGCATTCCTAATCCCAAACATATTAGTGTAATTAGTACATAGGCGTATAACTCTAATGGGTAGTAAGACAAGACGTGGTTCTAAAAATATGTTGTCACCACTGATAGAATGAGCGCGCGTACCTTACAAGTGACAGTGAATTGTCTTAACCTTTACATCTTCGAATTAAAATTTAAAACATATTGACACTAAATAAAAATGTAGTGGGTTATAATGAAACTCAATTTGTTTCAAAAACAAAATACATATTTACACAAGCCTAAAACTGCTAAGTGTCTTAATTTCTCCATTTTTTTGTTGTTGTAACATTTTTATGTTTCATGAACAGAATGGAACTTCACCTATTTGTAATAAATTATACAAATGATTAATTCTTTTATTAGCTAGATTGAGTTCTAATAAACTCCCCCCCCCNTATTGTTACTTGGTTCGCTAAAAGCACATTCCAAGATGCTTAAATAGAAATGTGTGTATGTGCTTTTAGTCTTCTTTCTATTTATTGTTACTGTGGGTATTTAGCGTGCACTTACTGTAATTAAGATTATATCAGGACAAGACTTGCACACTAACTAAATTATATTTAAAAAAAACACAACAGCTAATTCTCCAACCTTAAATACTTCACCGTAAAAGAGTGTGTGCCAATTTGACCAATAATGATTTTATTGGTGGCATGGTATTCGAACATGGTGCTCGTAGCTCATTAGAGAAAAGCTCTCCTTAGATGAGACGTCAGATGTCTCGGTGGTCGCGGTGTCTAAGACGTCACTCTCGCTATATACTGATTGCCATTGACGGAAAGGTCAGGATCCGAATCTCTGTTTGGTGTACTGTTTTATATAAATTGTCTCCGACTTCTTCTCCAATCAAATGTTGGTATCTTTCCTCTAAATTCTACCTTTCTCATCTTTAACCCACTATTGTAAATTTGTGGATAAACTGAATGGTTAGTAGAACGCGATGTACTCACACAAAAAAAAACATTAGTTATTTTAACAAAATCTTAAGCAATCTCCTAAAATACCAGTGACAACAATATATACCATCGAGTGCCTATTCATAGCGTGACGTCATATGCGAACGATGATGGCTGTGAAGCCTTATGTTTCAGGAGGTCTAGGTACTTCACGCTGTACTCAAAACAATCTTACAACGTGAAAATATATATTAATAGCTTCGCTACAAACTTCAGTGCAAGGCTGTGGGATAAAACTATCTTTACATTTATAATCTAAGGAAATACGATGTGGAACATTGATTATAAGTCCACTTTGCTGGCGTAGTTAGCTAACGCGCTAGTTTCATGCTGAGCTATACTGCCGATGAGACGGTGAGATCGAGGTTCAAATCTCAGTTTGGTGAACTGGGGGTTGTTTTTACTAAGTGGTTTTCCACTCTCCCTCGAAGCAAATGCGGTTTTGCTTCCTCTAAATTCAACCTTCAAAATTCCTAACCCATTAGTGTAATCAGTATTTAAGCGTATAATCCGAACGGGTAGTAAGACGCGGTGCTAAATAAAAAAACACATTGATTATTAGATAATTCATCATCTTCTGAAGAGACCTTCTCACGCCGAGCAGCCAGGATAATAAACACAAGTTCGAACCTGAAAAGGTATCAAAGTACGAGTGTCTACCTTCTTCACTTGACAATAACAAAATCAAAATCAGTTTAATAGTTTTTATAATTTTGAAATTGTCCCAATTTCACTGTTTTCTAGACGAGAATACACGCAATCCGTATCACGATGTAAGGCAATATCAGCACACAAGAATTTATATAATAATAATAATATTTAGCACCGCGTCTTACTACCCGTTCGGGTTATACGCTTAAAGTACTAATTACTCTAATGGATTAGGAATTGAGAAGATTGAGTTAGAGGAAGTGAACCCGCATTTGCGTGGAGGGAGAGTGGAAAACCATTTAGGAAAAACCACCCCCAGTTCACCCGACCGAGATTTGAACCTCAATCTCCCCGTCCTCAGCAGTCGAGCTCAACACGACAAGCACGTTAGCCAACTATGCCACTGAGGCGGGTAAGAATTTATATTAGCGAGGGCGAAAGAGCCTTCCAAATTAGCCGGGAAAGGTATTTTCACTTACCCTCCAGGTATCTTTTACATGCCACATTCGACATGGGACCAACGGATTTACTTACCATCCAAAGGAAGTTGTGCTACGGACTTTTGTTGCTCAAGTGAAACCCGTCGACCCCGATTGGGTTAGAACTCACGAACATTGGTTCCTGAGCCAAGCGAGCACTTTACTCCAATACCGCCGAAGTCAACAATCTCTAGTGTTCACACCACGCCATCTTTTGGTTACAATTTATTGTACAACTTTTTGTACATTTAAGTCGTGTCGTGTGTACCGGGCTTAATACAGAAAACAAATTAATAATATATTCAATAGTAAGTAGAGTATATTCATAGAGAATAATCGTGGTTTAAGGTGTCAGTCTCATAACATGCTTACATTAAAACGATTTCTTAGAGTTATTCATTCAAATGACTTGAGATGATCTATTAAATGGAAAACATTTTGAGAGGCCGTCATATTGAAACGGATCACTATATCAAAAAAACTGCGCACACACACATCATTCGGCCTAGGTTCAAAGAATATCCCCGCCAAATCTTGTTAAAATATTTAACGCATTTTTTACTTTTTACATCTATTATTTTTTTTCAGCCAAGGGCTCGGGTCAGTTTTTTATTCAAGCCATATATTTTCCACCACCGAACTTACTAGGCCTGTCGTAGCTTCATATGCCTTATAATCTAACTTAAGACTAGGACAGGCACAACATCCACTCCCCTGCCGTTAATTTATCAATGTGAAAGTGTAAGGCCATAGTTTCATCAATTATAAATTTTCGGTCATACCGGGAATCGAGCCAGGGACCCTTAGTTCAGTAGGCAGGCACGCTACAGACTGAGCTAAGGTTTCGGACTGTAAACATATTTGACATTTGAAATTTAAAATAATTCACATAAAAATTAGATGAAAGAGCAGTATCAGTATATCTTGGTAGAGGATTAAGCCCCGGAGTCCTAGGCAGTCACTTGGAGATAGTTTTAGAAACCAACAACTGTGAAACCCGGTCGGAGGCTAAACCCCGACCTTCCGAGACCACTCTTCGTGCGGCCAGCCCTACCACTCACTATACTAAAGGTCGGGATGATAGTGGGCAGAAAAAGGCCATCATTAGCCAGGAAAATTTAGTTCCCCCTTCTTAAACAATGCGACATCGCCCAAGAGCCGACGGCTACAGGGACTATATCATGTGGTATAATGACGCGTCCAATTTTCGAAAGTACAGTACATGCGAGAGAAAAGAAAAACAGGAAATTCTACATAAACAATTTAGCTAAAGAATAAAAAAAACTATTACAAGTATGCCACAAAGTAGGTTAACATTCTATAATCGAGTTTTAATAGCCTATACATATCCTAGCGACTTAATGTTCAACATACAAAAAAAACAACTTATTATTATATTTAAAATTAAAACTGTGTTTATTAATGTAAGCTATAATAATAATAATAATAATAATAATAAAGATAATAATTTAATATCATTATTTTTATTTCCTTATCAGTTAATGTTAAGAGGACAGTTTTTACGTGGATGAACTTAGAATCGTACTTTTTTTTTTTAGACGATTGGGCCAAAGCAGTGGGTGCTCGGAAAAGAATATCGGTGAATAATATCTACTTTCTTTTCCATTCTTCCTTCGGAGGGGAGTTCGTGGGATCAACTTCCTAGTATAAAATCAACAGCGTTGATAACTTATATAAAACTCAATAAAACAATCCCGCATTATCTTATAATGTTATGTTGTGACCGTCAAACCATGACTTCGTTTGATAGAAGATGGCGTGAGATAGGTTTCTAACGTTTTAAGTTAATCTCAAAGGTACAAATTCTTAAGTGAAGCGTTGTGGAATTAAAATTAATTAAACTTAAAATTTAAACTTTTTAACTGGTCATAGACCTGTTGGTGACCTGGTGGTCTAGGGGTAAGGTGTCAGACTTCTATGCTGGCGGCCGGGGTTCGATCCTCGGTCCCAGCAAAGATTTATCTGAGTACCTAACCCTTCCTTCACCTCTGACAAGACATCTTGTGAATGTGAGGAATGCCAGGCCTCCACCGTGGTTCGGATTCCACGTTAAACTGTAGGTCCTTCATTTCATCTCACTATCACCCTACCATTTCACATTAGCGTAAGTGCGTATAACCCGAACGGGTAGTAAGACGCGGTGCTAATAATAATAATAATAATAATAATAATAGACCTGTTGACAGCTTTCGCTTAACATTTTGGTGAAAGCCATTTTAAAAATAGGTCAAACACAATTCTTAAATAATGTGGTGTTTATAAACGTTTGAACACTTCTCAGTGTTATACTATACGGTCTTCTTAAAAATAAAATAGAATCCTAAATCAACAAGTTAAACATTTTTATTTTTATTAACACATATTATAAAATACGTCATATTTATCAAACATATGCAAAGATGAGCGCATGAGTTAGTCTGTATCGTTAGACACACGGACTATTGTGTCAATCTCGTCTTCCTTAATAATCCCATGACTAGTAAGTCGGGGTTTGAAGCCTGATCTACTGTACTGAGTTAGTATTTCATAAATAGTTTTTCACTTTGTTAACATACAAATGTAGGTGCAACTCTTCTAAGCTTTCACTTCCTCATCCTTACTCCATGATTGTAAATATGCGGGTAGTCCGGTTGACTAGAAGGACACAGTGCACAAAAATAACCAAACACAAATAATGATGATGGTGGGACTTGACCCAATTAAGTTAGTTCTCATTTTATGTCCCTTGCAGGGTCGTGTAGTCTTGGAGGCCGGTGAGAGACTGGCGTTTTGGTCGCTGCGACTCAAACGCCGTGACCAGGTCGCTCTAGTGTATCGCATTGTTTCATATGAGAGGGGTCAGACTAACGACACAAACGCCGCGACCAGGGTTGCTCTAGTGTATCGCATTGTTTCATATGAGAGGGTCAGACTGACGACACAAACGCCGCGACCTGGTCGCTCTAGTGTATCGCATTGTTTCATATGAGAGGGGTCAGACTGACGACACAAACACCACGACCATGTCACTCTAGTGTATCGCATTGTTTCATATGAGAGGGTCAGACTGACGACACAAACACCACGACCATGTCACTCTAGTGTATCGCATTGTTTCATATGAGAGGGGTCAGACTGACGACACAAACACCGCGACCATGTCACTCTAGTGTATCGCATTGTTTCATATGAGAGGGTCAGACTGACGACACAAACACCACGACCATGTCACTCTAGTGTATCGCATTGTTTCATATGAGAGGGGTCAGACTGACGACACAAACACCGCGACCATGTCACTCTAGTGTATCGCATTGTTTCATATGAGAGGGTCAGACTGACGACACAAACACCACGACCATGTCACTCTAGTGTATCGCATTGTTTCATATGAGAGGGGTCAGACTGACGACACAAACACCGCGACCATGTCACTCTAGTGTATCGCATTGTTTCATATGAGAGGGTCAGACTGACGACACAAACACCACGACCATGTCACTCTAGTGTATCGCATTGTTTCATATGAGAGGGGTCAGACTGACGACACAAACACCGCGACCATGTCACTCTAGTGTATCGCATTGTTTCATATGAGAGGGTCAGACTGACGACACAAACACCACGACCATGTCACTCTAGTGTATCGCATTGTTTCATATGAGAGGGGTCAGACTGACGACACAAACACCGCGACCATGTCACTCTAGTGTATCGCATTGTTTCATATGAGAGGGTCAGACTGACGACACAAACACCACGACCATGTCACTCTAGTGTATCGCATTGTTTCATATGAGAGGGGTCAGACTGACGACACAAACACCATGACCATGTCACTCTAGTGTATCGCATTGTTTCATATGAGAGGGTCAGACTGACGACACAAACGCCGTGACCAGGTCGCTCTAGTGTATCGCATTGTTTCATATGAGAGGGTCATACTAACGACACAAATGCCGCGACAGATTTAAAAACGTCGATGTGACCGTTTCTTGGGCGTAGCGACCTTTCTCATATGAAACAATGCGATACACTAGAGTGACCCTGGTCGCGGGGTTCGTGTCGCAGCGACCAAAATGTGACCATAACGTCAGTTTGTCACCAGCCTTGAGGCATCAAGAACGTAGCGCACGGATTTACTGGTGATGGTAAGGTTAACCCACATTGTAATCCCTTCCCAAGATAATATTGGTGCAGTTTATTTTCAAATTACACTTTGTAAGACTAAACGGCTGGTCATGGGGATATCAAGGTTCGAATCTTGGTCGGTCGCATTAAGTTTTTCCCAAAATGGGTTTCCATCCTTTCTCAACGTGAATGTGGTTACACTTAATCTAAATATAACCTTTACTATCTCTATAACCATTATCTTAATCAGTACATGGGAGTATAACCCGAAAGGGTAGTAAGACACGGTGCTAAATACAAACCAAAATAGAGTTGTATTTCATGATAGTTGACGGGCCGCACAAAGTCATAGATGGGGTAAAGTTGGAGCGAGGGGGGAGGCATACTGATACGAGTTTGACATGCCTACTTTAAGTTAAAAATAATAGGTAGAAATATTCTATGGCAAAAAGAGTAGGTAAATTTACTTACTTTACGATAAAAATAATAGACATATTTACTTACTTTGCTATAAAAATAACCGGTAGACTTATGTATCAATAAAAATAATAGGATGTATATATATTAGCACTGCGTTATATCAAGCATTCGGGCTGTACGCATATGTACTAATTACTCTGTGTTAGGCATGAGCATGGTTTAATTAGAAGAAGTCTACCCCTATTTGAATGGAGGAAGAGTGGGAAAATAGTTAGGAAATAAACCACACCCAGTTCGGTACAACCAACCGAGATTGAACCCCGATCTTCCCATCATCGAGTCTAGTCTATTGTGAGGGTGACGCCTTATACCATTCAGCCACCGAAACGTGTTCTTAAATTATCACCTAAACTCTCAAGTATAAAGAGTACACTACTAAAGTGGCTAATAAAAACCAGTTATCAACATTTCCACACACATAAAAAGATAATTTTTGTTTGGGAACAACTCTGGCGCTTTTTAAGAATGTATTATTCATAATGTAAAATTAGCTTTTTTTTATTTTAAGTTGTCATTCTTTGCTGACAGCACTCCTAACGACGTTAAAGCTAAACCCAAAGAAAATAAAAGGTCTCTAAGGAGAGTCTTGGCATTATTCCGAAAAATGACAGCGAAAAGGACATCGCCCGGTGCCTGGGGTGGAGGCTGTTCCTCTATAAGATAGGGCGGTGCTGATGTAATACGTCAAGGTCAAATGAGAAAGTGTTACTGGAGTTCGGCCAATGCCTTCCAGATCATATTATTGGGGAGTAAGATTCTCATAGAGTCCAGTTGTTCTGTGTCGAGAGGTGAAAGGATTCTCTCAATTATGCGTCTTCTTTCCTTCTCGCGTCTTCTCTCTTTCTCTATCGCTATCCGTTTTAACAAGCACTGTTTTTTTTTAAACTCATGTGTGGCCTTGGTATACCTGACAATGAGTTCCGGGTCCGGTACGCAACAACGGGTGACCCAACCTTCTCTGTCTGCTGACTATCGAGTTTGTGAAGGCTTACTGAACATTATTATTTTCCTTTATTTGAGGTATTTAACGTGCACTTTCCCAAACGACTGATTATATCAGCACACGAAAATTATTTCTATCAGTGAGAGTGAAAGGGCTTACCAATTTTGCTAGGAAAGGTATATTCACATACCTTCCAGGGATCTTTTAAATACCCCAATCGACATGGAATCAACGGCTTTACTTCCCCTCCGAAGGAAGTTGTGCTACGGGTTTTAATCGCTCAAGAAACCGGTTAGGCTTGAACCCACTAATATCGGATCCTAAGGTGAACACTTTACCCCAACACCACCAAGGTCGACGATATTGTAGCTCACTTAACAAATACGATGACTTTATATGCTTGCCATCAAGCTTGCGAGGGTATACTGTAGCTCATTCAACAAAGACAATGACTATCTGCATTTCACTGAACTTGTGAGGACCTCCTGTATCTCATTTCATAAAGGAGCTGACTTTTTTTTAACTTACTATAAAGCTTGTAAATACATCTTGTACGGTTGTATTAACGGTAAAGACACAACTTTGTCTTCTTGTCAGTGACCTGTATCACCGAATTTGTATCTCTTGTATCGCCAGATTGACCGTTTAATTTAGTTTCCTCGTGGCTGTATTCAGATGGAATTTAAAGCTAAGTCTGGAAATGGCTTCATCATTTGGAAAACCTCCTTAGATCTTCACTTAGGAATAGCTGACAGTTATATGTATAGTGAACGTGTAATATATTTCCTTACTTCGGAATAGGCTTTAGCTGTTACAATGAGCTGAAAATAAATTAGAGTCGCGATTATCCGGCCGTCCATATTATCCACCCCGGTTCTCGGTGTTAACAAGTGCGTTTTACAATTAACAAACCGGTACACATCCAATAGTAATTAATAAATAATATATATCGCAAATGTCTTACAACTACTGTTACATTGGAGACAGCAAATCATAACTGCTATGCATGCGGCTGGCGTATAATACAGTACTACTGCAACCACATCCGCTTGGTCGGTGCAGATAGCAGCACTATTATGGTTTGGCTGGAAACAGAAGATGTGTCGAGGGTGGTGTAAATAGGAGCACTGTTTTGATTTGACTGGAAACAGAAGCTGTGTCAAGGAAGGTGTAGATAGCAGAACTGTTTTGATTTGGCTGGAAACAGAAGATGTGTCGAGGGAGGTGCAGATAGCAGCAGTGTTTTGATTTGACTGGAAACAGAAGCTATGTCAAGGGAGGTGTAAATAGCAGCACTGTTTTGATTTGACTGGAAACAGAAGCTGTGTCAAGGGAGGTGTAGATAGGGGCACTGTTTTGATTTGACTGGAAACAGAAGCTGTGTCAAGGGAGGTGTAAATAGCAGCACTGTTCTGATTTGGTTGGAAACAGAAGCTGTGTCAAGGGAGGTGTAAATAGCAGCACTGTTCTGATTTGGCTTGAAACAGAAGCTGTGTTAAGGGAGGTGTAAATAGCAGCACTGTTCTGATTTGGCTGGAAACAGAAGCTGTATCAAGGGCGGTGTAAATAGCAGCACTGTTCTGATTTGGTTGGAAACAGAAGCTGTGTCAAGGGAGGTGTAAATAGCAGCACTGTTCTGATTTGGCTGGAAACAGAAGCTGTGTCAAGGGAGGTGTAAATAGCAGCACTGTTCTGATTTGGCTGGAAACAGAAGCTGTGTCAAAGGAGGTGTAAATAGCAGCACTGTTTTGATTTGACTGGAAACAGAAGATGTGTCAAGGGAGGTGTAGATAGCAGCACTGTTTTGATTTGACTGGAAACAGAAGATGTGTCAAGGGAGGTGTAGATAGCAGAACTGTTTTGATTTGGCCGGAAACAGAAGCTGTGTCAAGGGAGGTTTAGATAGCAGAACTGTTCTGAAATGGCTGGAAACAGAAGCTGTGTCAAGGGAGGTGTAGATAGCAGCACTGTATGATTTGGCTGGAAACAGAAGCTGTGTTAAGGGAGGTGTAGATAGCAGAACTCTTTTGATTTGGCTGGAAACAGAAGCTGTGTCAAATGAGGTGTTGATAGCAGCACTGTTTTGATTTGACTGGAAACAGAAGCTGTGTCATCGAAGGTGTAGATAGCAGAACTGTTTTGATTTGACTGGAAACAGAAGATGTGTCAAGGGAGGTGTAGATAGCAGAACTGTTCTGAAATGGCTGGAAAAAGAAGCTGTGTCAAGGGAGGTGTAGATAGCAGAACTGTTTTGATTTGACTGGAAACAGTAAGATGTGTCAAGGGAGGTGTAGATAGCAGAACTCTTTTGATTTGACTGGAAACAGATTCTGTGTCGAGGGAGGTGTAGATAGCAGAATTGTTTTGATTTGGCTGGAAACAGAAGCTGTGTCGAGGGAGGTGTAGATAGCAGCATTGTTTTGATTTGACTGGAAACAGAAGCTGTGTCAAGAGAGGTGTGCGTGAGGTGTAGCTACATGAGTCAAACCCATACTCAAAATTATTTACACTCAGATTACGTATTATCCGGCTTTTCCGTTATTCAGCTTGGAATGCCGCCATTTTAGAGCGGATAATCGCAACTATAATCTATATTACTTACTTTAGAATAGCTCGTAGCTCTTAGAGCAATAAATGGGTAGTATGTTTTCTTCCTTAGGTTTAGTGTACAGCTCTTAGTGAAATTAATTAGTAGTATGGCTCCTTACTTTAGAATAGCTCATAGCTTTTAGAGTAGTAAAAGTGTAATAAATCTTTCGGATGAACGAGTCCTTTTTACTGCAGTAGCTACAAAAACTGCATCATAAATATATCTCATGGTCAAGTGGCTATAGAGGTGGAATACAGATATAGTGAATTAATCTGAGGTGATACACGGAATTTGCTGATAACAGATATATCGGGGCTCAAATTCTGGCTGTGTCTACTTAGGGTGATCTTTTCTGAATGGTTTCTCACTCTCCATTTACGCAAATGCGCGTAGGTTACCTCTAAAATGCTTCCCTCCGTATTCCTTTCCCATTAGAATAATTATAATTCATATGCATAGCCTCAATAGGTAGTAGGATTCAATGATAAAAAATATTCACGTACTAATTAAATAACTACTAGAATCCGTTTAATACGTAATCACGTTTAAATACATTCTTAATATTGTATATAAAAGAAAAGTCACCTATAATTCCATTTTCGTGGAAACAGCCCTTTTGGAAAATTAGTTACTAATTTGTGGTCAAATTTAATAACAGTCATCTACTATATGGAAATAATGTTATTTTATAGGTACGACTAATTTATATAAAACTCTACAGCTGTAAATCATATGACTATCTGACGTATGAATACGTGAAAGTAGATCCAGTATCTTTTATAACTGTCAGATGTCAGATAAAATTATTCCTATGGCTATTGGGCTGAGTATATCATCAATGTGCTTGCATTGTTGGTTCATGATAGATTTGAATTTTTCTGATGATAAAAAGTTATTGAAAATAGTTCCGTATTAATTCGATCTGAAAATATATTTTGTCACTGTAACAAACAAAGTTGTTTTGAATAAATTTTGCAATTTGTCAAATATTTTAGCGAATGCATATGTTGTGTTTTAAAATGTAAGAAAGAAAAAGAAGCAAAGCTACCGTGAATTAGCAGTAATCAATATTGCTTTGACTTGACACCGATATCAGTTTCAAATATCTGGTAAGTCCATTTTTTAAATGCTTCACTTAAATTGATTCTATCCGCATAGGTTAACAAGTAGGCTAAGGCGTCAGCCTTGTCTGAACTGGTTTGCTGGTGATGGAAAGGCTGGGGTTTAAATCCCAGTCGGGTGTCGTGAGTGTGGTTTTCACTAAATATTTTTTCCACGCTAATGCGGATTCATTTTCTCTCCCTTTTACCCTCATGATCCTTCCCTCTTTATTTTGCATATTCTTAATTTATTTATGTTTGTTATGTATATTAGTGCATTCAACTATGTAAACATATATCTATGTGTTTAGTATTTTTTTTAGTCATATTCTAAATTAGTTTTTAACTTTTAATTACTTTATATATTCAAGAGTTAGAAGTACGTTTGAAAAGGATTCTGGTAAGAAAGACTATCTATATCTGACGGTATCAAAATCTACTAAAACTAATTTAATATATTTATACGTCAAGTCACGTGATATTCAGCTGACACTTTTTAACAGTAATATAATGCCTGTAAAATAACACCAATAAGACCAATGTCCTAACAAAAGCCAATGGGGATAATACAGTGGCTAAGTATAAAAACTAGCACGGGCCCTAACTTGGCCCAATTAACTGTATTACTGAAATGAATAATAACACCACAAGAACTCGCTTCGATGGCCGCATGGTCTAAGGCGTTACGCAGTATATTAGACTGTCAATGAAGGCAAGATCGAGTTTCGAATATCGCTCAGATATACTGGAGGTGGTTTTACTCTCTTCCTACATGCAAATGCGGGTACGCTTCCTCTAAATATAGCCTTCCTAGTCCCTAAAATCATTAGCATAATTAGTACATAAGCGTATATCCCGAACAGTAGTAAAACGTGGTGCTAAAAAAAGTTTAGTGAAAACAGTTTGTATTTTCTAAAAGTTCTTTCCTACCAGAATCTTACTCTACTAAAACACCTGATCGCCCCTGGAGATTGGAATGGATGACCCGAAAGGTCGCGATAGTGCACCAACTTTTCTATCGGAGCGGCGTGTTGGCGTGTGTTTTTTTTTTAAGGAATCTTCGAATGACACATGTGACATGTCGGAATACAAGCACCTGTTATACTGAACAAGCAAGCAACCTTTTGGGCGGGGTGCTTTTAACAAACCCACGACCGCTTAGTCAAGATGAGTTTTTTTTGTAGGAGGGGAAAGTTCGATGCGTTTGAAGTCCACTCCGACACCCATATGGTGGGCTTATATACAGAGTGTAGCCGAAACAATTAGACGACTCGTAACTTGAAAATTAACACTTTAACTGGAAAGTAAATATTCACTAGCTGAATAAAAGCAAACTGCATACTACATTTGTTTCACTTTTCGAAGGTAATGTCCCTCAGGTGAGATCCACCGGACGTCAGACAAACCTCAGCAAGTTGTCCATCACTTTCTTNGATTATCTAATGTTTCCCCCCCCCCCCCACCCTGTACAGGTAGACACGAAATCTGTGAAACAGCACTTTCTTCGCTTTGGGGGCCAAACCTCAACTTCTATGGCAGTGTTTTAATACTTCAAAAACCTGCCTCGGTGGCCGCATGATCTAAGGCGTTACTCTCGCAATAAATAAGATTGCCGATGACAGAGAGAATGGGGTTATAATCCCTATCGGGTGTAATTAGTTTTTTCCTAAATGGTTTTCCACCCTCCCTTCATGCAAATGCGTGCACACTTACTCTAAATTCAACCTTACTAATCTCTAAAGCCATTAGCATATTAAGTACATAGGCGTATAACCTGAACGAAGCAATAAGATATTCCTAAAAAAAAAAGCCTATATAAAAATACATTTGGCTGTATTATATCATTAAAAGGTCGTGAACTGGGTGTGGTTTTTCCTAAATGGTTTTCCACTCTCCCTCCACGCAAATACGGGCTAACTTCCTCTATATTCAACCTTCCCAATTCCTTAACCAAGCGTAAATAGTACTTAAGCGTATAACCCGAACGTATATTAAGACGCGGCGATAAATTTTTATATATATATACACATATATATATATATATATATATATACATATATATGCTTATCACGTCTTACTACCCGTTCGCGTTATACGCTTGAGTACTATTAGTATTAAGGCCCAGTTTCATAGTCAAATTTAGTACGCCTCAAGTGCGGCGCTATCCTAAGTTCATGTCGACAGCTACCTCAACTCTAATGGAATGGGCCGTTCTCGCATAAGAAACTGGCCCATTCCATTCGAGTTGAGGTAGGTGTCGTCTTGTATTTAGGATAGCGCCGCACTTGAGGCGTACTAAATTTGACTATGAAACTGGCCCTAAGTCTATATTAAAAGGTTCGTGGGCCACACACAATAACAAGCTTGGCGTGTCTGCCTTAAAGCCATTCAACGATCGAAGTGGGTCTGCGTTTAAAAAGTGCGCTTTGATTATCAAAGTAAAAACTTAACCTCCGCTCCGTATTGCCGGGTATAAAGAAGTGTAAAGCTTTCAAGTGAAGATTCTCACGAGACGTGCGGGTATCTGTTCGGTGATGGATGGTTGGTGTGTCAGATGTCACGTGGTCATTAACTGCTGCGACACGGGTCAGAGGTCGGCCGATACACGGCTCCATGATATCCCGCCACCTGGCTACGTAGTGCGCTGGAACTTGCCACTAATAGCGAGACGCTTACTAATTATTCAATTATATCCAGCGAGCGAGGTTAGGTCTCACCGCCGAGTGCCCTCGACTCGTTTTCAGCCGACGGCCGTCCTTGTAGCGAAGCGAGTAGGGGGGGGGTCGACTTTTCTTCCTTCTCCGAGTTCGGGTTATCTGCAGTTAATAACAATGATGAGGGTAGAGATGAAGAAAGTAGGATTCAGAAGGTAGCGTTGCCGCATTTGCCTGAAGGCAGAGTAGGAAACCATTCAGTAAAAATTGGCTTCAGTGGCCGCATCGTCTAAGGCACTACTATTACAATACACTAGACTGCCAATACTGGAGAGATCGTGATTCGACCACGGTTGGATGTACTGAGGGTGGTTTTTCCTAAGTGGTTTCCCACTCTCTCTCCACACAAATGTGGATACACTTTCTCTCAATTTAACCTTACTCATCCTTAGCCAATTAGCGTAATTAGTACATAAGCATGTAACTCAAATAGTGAATAAGACATGGTTGGAAAAAATTAAGTTCTGTTTGGATTCGAACCCCGATCTCCCTTTCAACGGGAGACCAGACTAGAGTAACCTTAAGCTTAGTCCGCTTGTGCAACTGATGCCAAAGGGGGGAGGGGGTAACTTAATGATAACTTATTTTTGCAAAATTTTGTTCCAAGCTGAGAAAGATTGTATGAGTGCGTCGTACCATTTATTTTCAGTATTTGTTCCATTCCTTTTGAAATAAATATCTGGAGCTAGATTTGGCTATTTCAGGTTAGGAGTGCTCTCCAATTGGTGTTACCTGTAACCATACACACTTGAACGTCAGCAGGGATCAAACCGACGGTTTCTTTGACTGGTAGTCACCTAATTTAATAACACGAATATGAAGACGAGTCTAGAAAAGGAAAGAAAAAAAAACTGCTGATAAAGATTGTCAAACATGAAGTTGAGTCCCAAACGAGCACAGATAATTACACTCTAACAAGGTATATATTTAAAGAGATACTGTGCCGCTGGATGCAGGATATAGAACCGAAGCGGTCCACGAGCGTTTCAATTGAATTCCTGACGAGATCACCACACAATAAGTTGTAGATTTGACGCTCGCCCTTCAAACCTGTCCGGCGCCACAGAATATACACGGCTCGTTATTGAAAATGGAACACAACGAGAGGAAGCTATTGCTACACAAAGGTTTGATCATAATTTACACTAGGCAAAAAAAATACTACGGTCAATAACGTTCACGCTTTATTAAAAAAACAGTAAAAAATTAGTTTTTTTACTAAACATTGTTATAGTTAATATTGGACACAAAAAAATTCAGCCGTCTATATAGTAAGATTATTTCATTCATAATTAAAAAAAAAAAACATTTGATTGACTCACTTATTTCNGTTTTTAGAAACCCCCCCCCCCCCTTTTTCCCACTACCCACCACAATGCTTTGAATATCTTGCTTTTTTCTGTAGCAAACTCAGTGTGTACTTTTTTTTAAATCAACCATTCAAGTCTATTTAAATTCAATTAAAACAACATTCTGGATTAATTAATCTATTTAGAGATTAGTTTCTACCATGCAACGTTGTCATGTGTGTGTGTATTCTAATATACGTTTTTATTCATCAATTACGTAACTAATCATTAAAAATATTTAATATTACCAATTAGCCATCATGCAGGTTGCATCATGTGAGGTTTGGGTACAAAATGTATACTATTTCTTAGATATGAATCAATTTAAAAAAATTGTTTAGTTAGCGCACTAAATGTGTGCAATGTTTGACAGTATATACGTATGTTAACTGGCTGGTGTTTTCTGATATGACACACATTTGTCAACAATTAGGAAACATACTTTTACAGAAGATTTAAATCCCGACACTATCACCGTTGTTGTAAATAAAATATTTCAAACTAAAAAAACTAAAAAAAGTTAGTATTATTGTTTTATTTAATGGGGACTAATCTTTTCTTTTTATACTAAAAAGATATTAAGTTGGAATTCTTTTTTCATTAAGATAATGACACTACATTTTTTCTCTCAAAAAAAAAAAGGCTCCTCAGTATTTTTAAAGTAACGTGTATGACATTCCTGGTATAAGGCGTCACTCTCCTAATGGATTGGAATGCCGATGACAAAAAATCGGGGTTAGAATCCCGGTAGGGGGTACTGAGGGTGGTATTTCCTAAATAGTTGTCCACCCTCTCTCCACTCAAATGTGGATACACTTCCTTCCTATAAGCTCAACCTTCCTCTTCCCTGAACACATTAGCATAATTAATAGTCTTTCTAAGCGTATATATATCCCGGTCTGTGGTGAGAAGTGGTGCTAAGAAAAATAACCTTATCTGGCAGAAAAGTTGCTTGATCTACTTTCACGTATTAATATATCCTTTCTACGATAGGAGAGGTGGTAACTAATAAGTGACAGCCAGCAGAAGGTTCTGTATTGCAAACCTTTGGTGAAAGTAACTAATGTCCAGCTATTTGGAAATAATTATTGATAAAATAGTATTACTAAGAAAATAATTATTATTTCTGAACATGTTGACAAATATAGCTACCGTACTTTGAGTAAACGTTTGCAATAAAATTATACTAGCGGTCACCTACCACCTCTCCTATTGTAGATGGGGTGTACGTTAAGTCATGTGATCGCAGTTGTCACGTTTGTTAGAAAATATCAATACATATAATATAGCACTAACAGAATAGTAAAATATTATCAATGCTGTCTACAAAAAAGTTTGTATTATATAAAAGTTTCTTTCTGCCAAAATCCTTCTATAGACATGCCTGTATCGTTATAAAATAAACTTTATATTGTTGTTCAAGAGTGATGATATTACGACAGATATGCAAGTACTGTAGAAAACTGAATTAAATCTATCTACTGAAGCAACGCCTTATGTATGTATTTAAATATATTTCCAAACAGATATTACCATTAAAACCGCAAAAATGCTTCTATATTCTCTTACATCTGACCTTAATTATCTCTACACCACTGTGTATTTACAGTATTCAAGTTCCACGTTGTTTGTAAATCACTTATTATAATGACTATAAGTTGAGTTTAATGTTCCTTAGCATACGATTAATTCAAGATCTGAAATACTGACAGCTTTTGGTAAAAATTACTGAACATTTTGTTGTGAAACTGGAAGTAGCTACTGACTTTATAAAAGTTATGTTACGTGGTCAACTATTGTAATCTCACGGATTAGAATTTTTGTTTGAAACCAACAGAAGTACCTAGCGTTGCTCGGGGTAGCAAAAAATTCACGCGTGCTCCAGGCAACGCTTTTCTTTGCTTCAAACAACCCGAAAAAATGTTCATTATTTTATTCCTTCCGACCCAGTTTTTAATAAATTTAAAACAAACTAGAAACAAATTTTAAACTCCAGCTTCAAGGTGCACATGTTTGTGCACAGGTGCTACTTAACTTTAGAATTTCAAACTTCAGCTTGAGGCTGATATCACACAAATCTCATAACAGACAAACAAACTCATTTTATTAATATAGATGAGAATGATTGCTTTATTGGCACGGATTTACGGTTTTCTTGTGCGATTCAAGTTTATATGATTTAACATTTAAAAATAACACACTTTAAAACTAGGACTACTACAAAACTTTCTAGCCTTAAGGAACTAAAAAGTTCAAGGCATCCATAATATACGCCCACAATTAAACCCTATCCTGAGACACCTCTATCCAAGCCCTAGCATGGTATCCTACCTTCTTCAGGTTTCCCTACTGAAACGTTGTGTACACGCGTGTGATCGCTCTCACGCTCTGTATGAGCCCCCCCCTCCCCCCCCTCCCTCAGCCTGCGCTCCTTGACTATCATTAACAAGTTTGGGGATGCACACAAAGTTACAAACCATGATGTTAATTATTATGTAACTTTCTCCATTCTCCTATTAAAAATATAAACTCTATATTATATATTGGTAGTGTCAATTTTTTTTAAATATGAGTGATTATTTAATTATTTCATGTGTGATTCATTAAGTCATGTAATTTTGTATGATAGTTCAAAGTATTAATAATTATCATAGATTTTAAAACAGTATAATAAATAAAGTTATATTTTATACATGTTAGCTTTTATTAGGGTCTTCCTATTTATACTCGTCTATATGGAGCCATTTATTCTAAATTTGGAAAATATTGTTTTCACAGGGGTTGGGGTGTCTTTAGGTAATATACAACTTAGTAGGTAAACCTATTAAAAATACAAACATATATTTTACAGATCAACAATATTTCACAAATGTTTAGTGTTACTATACTCTTATTTTTATAGGGATTGGATAATATCTCTTAGAAGTGGCAGTTGAAGATCACATGACTAGACATATTAATATAATAAAGTAATTTCAGTAGCTTTTGTAGCTATCAGATAATGTTTTATTTTTCAGAATACTATTAATACACATAATAATGTACAAGGGCGTAGAAAGGGAGATGGGTTCGGGGGGCGCGCACACACACACACCAACATATATATACCTTTATTGTCTAAAGGCTTGGACATTTTTTCTAGCAGACACCTGTTTACCCCCCCCCCTTGAAAAACTAGCCTTCTACACTCTTGATTATGTCTATTTATATTATAAAATGTATACAATTCATAGAATTTAAAATGAAATAGGATGGTATAAAGAGGGCACATCATCGCATACGTAAGATGGCGTTCTATGGGTATGGCAAGTGCATTAAACAATTATAAGTAAGGCTCTTTTATTATTTTCCTCCCTCAGCCCAACGGATGGGGGATCACTCCCCATTTTGGAGACCAGTGATCCAGTCCATGAAACCATACCATGTTTCTCAACTACTGACTTCATTCTCGTCATTTTTATTGCGTATAATATCATGGCCTGTTGTATTTCGGTTTAGGAAACACATTTCTACCATCGATAATTCACTGGATTTAAAACAATTATTAGAGCAGTGCAACATTATCTAACTATTCTTATTCTTAATGGGAGTTTAAAATTACCAGTAGATTAATTTTTATGACTAGTTTGACACCTTTTCTTTTGATACGGCATCTGAAAGTAGATTTGAATTATAATCACGACTCCTTTTATTTTCTAGGGCAATGCGACTGATATTTATTAATATTTAATTCATTCTCTACGAGATATTTTTTTCTTTAATGCTATTTTTAATAACAGAAAAAGTCATTATTCTGATGTGTTCACTGACTTTATTTTTTATTTTATTTTTTTACTCTAGTGTTTTAAATAGAACAATTAGTTCAGACATTTCTAGTCATACATATTTATTTAATTTAGCTTCTTGTTTTCTGCTAAAAATAATTAATCTTAAATAATTGGTAATATTCTGTTTTAAAAATAGAGATTTTTATTATAGATGGGTTATCCTATGTTTCTCGAATCGTAATCCCAAACTCAAATCTTAAATTTTATTTCGCATTACAAATCCAAATTAGACTCCTCAAAGCTTTTCAAATGTATAATTTTAGTTAAAAAGAAAACCAATAAAATTGAATTTAAAAAATTTTGTTTAAATTTTTATGCCACTAACAAATGCTATTTTGTTTGTCATGTAAATTACGTGATAAACAACAAGGCGAACAATTTTTTTAGTCAACTAATTAAATTAATACAATTTTGTCCTTTTTTTTTAGATTTTTATGAATCTCAAATCCCTCAAATACCATAAGATTTGAGAATTTGAGGAGCCGAGCATCCCACCTTTAATTTTTATCAAACAAATTACATTAAAGTCAACCTACATTGGCACTATTTGTAAATTTCACAATAACCTGGGTATGTAATTATGTATCATTAGTTAAATACTATCAAATCCCTGCTATCTTCATACAAACCTGTCGGTATATTTGTTCAAAATGAAGACATTTATAATATAAACTTAAATTATCTTGTTCTTTTAGCACCAAGTCTTACTACCCAGTCGGGTTGTGCGCTTCTTTAATTGTGGTTTTGAATGCTAACAATGGGACTGGTTTAAGAGAGTTTATTTATAGTGAACTAATCACTCTTCGCTTTTAACCTTATGACAAGTGAAGAGAAGATGTATATCCTCCCGATATTTATTTCAGATTAAGAATACATCTCGAGCAGATTAAAAGGGAAATTAGATACACGATCACGTTCGAACCAGAAAACATGTCAAAGTGTGATTTTATGCTTTCTTCTTTTTGTGAATATAATCAGTTTATTAGTGTTTAGCATTTAAAAAAGTATATTATATTGTGTTTTTTAAAGTAGAACTTAGAAAATAACAACCCGATAAGGCACCTGGCCCATGCTGTATTATATACCTTAGCTACAGTAGCCCCATGGCTTCTTTGGTTCTGACTGACAGTTGACAGCTTTGAAAAGCTACCAGACCAAATTACGTATCCTTACGCCGAACCAGATGATCTGCAAAAACATGTGTTTAGCATTTGTCACTTCTGACTGTCAAAATTTAGGTATATACCTCAAATTTGACTGTCAGAAGTCAGCTGTGAGTTGTCAGTCAGCACTAAAGAAGCCATGGGGCTACTGTAGGTGATATTCACGGGGTGTGATGGACTTGGTCATTATCTAAAGATGGACGCTTTAGCGTTCTCAATGAAGAGTGAAATCAAACAATTAAATCAGGAGATTAAAAACAAAATTATTGATAATTATAATATCTGTTGACACAATTGTTTACTTAAGCAGTAGAATCTTAGAAAATACATATAGTTTATAGTGTAAACAAATAACTATATATTTTTTACTAGAAATTTTTAACTTGTACCTTATGAGCCAAGAAATTATACCAGATCATGATTTATAAACTAAATTAATTCCATTACAGAATGATCACTGTAAAAGAAGAGTACGGTAGTCTTTTAGCCCGAATGGGTAGTAAGGCGCGGTGCTATATATAAAATTAAATTCCTCCAACGGTAGTTTTTCCAGCTAAGATTGGTGTCGAACCTGAGGGCTCTAACAAAGCAAGCAGACATCATATTGAACGAGATAAGGTATCTGATTTCTAATGTGTAAAAGTGAACCAGTAATACAAATATAGGCCTATTACAGACCTATTTTCATAGGATGCTCGTTATTGAAAACTGTAAACTGATGTTGCCACGATGGTGTGAATAAAAATATTTTAAAATTGTTATGTATATTCTTACTGCGTTTGGTTAGTCACTCAAAGAGAACTTATACAGTAATTCTTAAGTGAGTTTTATTGAAAGCATTTAATTTATTTTTTAATTAATAAATCAAACTAAACACATATTTTTATAATTCAAAATTTGAGTGACTTTTAAACAATGCTGGTGGTTTAAAGTGGACTCCTTTAAAAATTCTGGTTTTAGAAAAGTTAGTGGATCTTCTCTCACATATTTAAACGTCAAGTCATGTGATCTGCAGCTGTCACTTTTGAAAGATGTAGTAAAATAGTATTATAAAATTACAATATTTTTAGCACCATGTCTTACTACCCGTTCGGGAAATAAGCCTATGTACACACTAATTTTTCAGGAATTAGGATGGTTTAGTTTATATTAAGCGTACCTGCATTTGCATGGAGGGAGAGTGGAAAACCGTTAATGGAAAACCACCCTCAGTGCATCCGAAAGGGATCAAACCCCGATCGTATCGCTTTCAATAGTTTAGTCTAACATGAGGCGAGTTAAACCACGTGGTCACCGAAGCTAATGATAAAATAAAATGTGATCAATTTTGGCGGCAAAAAAAAACGTATTAATACCGTCTAAAAGGTTCCTCCCTAGAAAAGTGGGTTGTATCCTAGCTTTTACAGTATTCCCAATGGTTCCGAGGCGTGATCAACAAAACATGCCCTCTCTAAAAATGGTTCCAACATTTTTTTGGTCAAAGGACGACCTCGGAGCTCTTGAGTCACTATTGGCTTATTAAATAATAGGTCTGTAGTTGTCATGCGGTGCGCTCCAGGGAGGTTGATTCTTATCGCGCACCAACCCGTTCCGAGAGGGCCTCCTCTCCTCCCGAGCAGCCGTGGAACTCAACAACCGACGTACCTGAACCTACCTAGCTTGATCCACATTTCGGCTGCCACGTGCTGGGAGTGAGTTGAGATACCATGCGTGGATCTAAGAGTCTTCACTAGGAGTGAGGGGGTGTGGGGGTGGGATAGTAACATCTCGCAGGGCACAA
The DNA here is from genome assembly GCA_901482245.1 of Timema douglasi. Lineage (NCBI taxonomy): Eukaryota > Metazoa > Arthropoda > Insecta > Phasmatodea > Timematidae > Timema > Timema douglasi. The sequence goes on along the minus strand of CABEEJ010000015.1, from coordinate 8,907 downwards.
ACACACACATATATATATACATAAACACATACCCACATACATTTTATTGAAAATAGTTTTTTACACTGACATGGTGGCTACAAATGGGGAAAACTTGGAAAAGTCCGATAATTTTTGGATGACAGGGAAAACAGGGAAATGTCAGGGAATTTAACTAAAAATAAGGAAAAGTCAGGGAATTAAAAAATATGTCTAAAATATCCCATTAATTTCTCAACTAAACACAAAACCAAATTTAATAATACCTAAATAAAATAACATTTTAATTTTTAAAATAACTGATAAAACCGTTTATGTTTGTAGATAAAAACTTTTTTTTTTAATATGTGATCAATAATAAATAAAACAAGTCATCATCCACCATTAAAATTGGAAAAAATTAGTCAAAGAAAATTGAAAAATATGTTTCCTGGAAAAGTCAGGGAATTTAGTAAAATATGTTTTGTAGCCACTCTGACCGAAGAAGTTTATCCTCTTATTTATTCCCATATTTTGTACATGTATATATTAGTAATACACTAAACAATAAAATCGACCCACTGCAGAACTTATGAACCAGCCAACACTGGGGCGTAAAGTCCTGTATGTTGTCGAAAGCGTATCTTTGCCTGGAGCAATATTCTAGAAATGTATTGTCCATTGTTGTTTGTTACTTCATGGACCACATACATCACCACGGAAAAGTAGAAAGAGAGAGAGAGACAAATACGTCAACAGAAGAGAGTGAGAAACAAAGCAAAATAAGTAAAGAAAGATTCTAAGGACAGGGAAAGAGAAACTCCCGATAGTAAAAGAAAGACGAAGATACAATCAAGAGAAAGAGAAGATCATAAAGTGATGAGTCGTCATGTGCGTTCTCGCTTTTCACCGTTGCTATAAAGTACAGTAAAACCATCATAGAAGAACCTTTCTAAATACATACAAAGCGTACTGTAGCCAATTACTTACTCTATGGCACTAGGAACTCGAAAGTTCATTGCAGCACTTATAAGAGTATGCAACCCATCCCTATCTTGAGCTAGCTCTACCCAGTCCCCCTCATTACACCCTGTCTCTTTCAGGTTCATTCTAATGCTATCCCCCTATCCTCGTCTTGGTCTTCCCAATGGTCTCTTCCCATTGGGTTTACCGGCCAAACTCTGAATAAGGTTATAGATTCTTTCATTCGTGCTGCTTGTCCTGCTCACCGTAATCCTGTAGATATTACTATCTTAACAATGTCTTGTAACGAGTACAGGGTATGTAGCTCATCGTTATATAAACTCCTCCACTACCCAGTATCTCCATCCCTTTTTGGACCAAATATCTTCCTAATTACCTTGTTTTCGAACACCCTAAGTTTCTTTTCGTAATGTAAGGCAAGAAACCGTGTTTCACACCCATAGAGAACAACCGGTAAAATTATGGTTTTGTATATTCTGACATTGTACATTCCTTGAAAGCAGACGAGTTGTTAACAATTTACTGACCGAATATCAGTATGTATTTCTGGACCGTATTATTTTCCTAATTACCACTTTAATAACGTTATTGCTAGTTAAAATTATTCCTAAATATTTAAACTCCCTAATCCTATCAAATTCCATTCATAGGTCAATTGTGACTAAATATCATATACCCTAAAATATAGGCCTACACATTAAAAGTGATGGGTCAATGTATGGACACAAATAGGGTGATTTAGTGACATTCTGATTCCCGTATCTGGTTCATCAGACAGTTATCATATTGTGTTGTTTTCGTGGTTCCCCGAGTTTTACTATGCGTTAGGGCTATCCACATATTTATACTACTATATTAGAAATGAGGAAGGTAAAATTAAAAGTAAATGCAGAGGTAGAGTGAATGAGTAATCATTTTGGGAAAAAAATTACTGTCACCACACCCGACCGGGATTCGAATCTCAAACTCCCTGCCATTGGCAATCTTATCTATTGTGTGAGTGACGCCTATCTTCTGAGTTAATAGTATTGGGTTTGGTTCCTGGCATGACTTAGAAAATGTACCAATCGTTAAAAGGTAGCTTCACTTTTCATAGTGATGAATTAGGATATTAAATGTTGTGCTTTTTCCAGAGTTAAGCTAGATTGTAAATCATATATTATCAATCATGTGATCTTATCAATCTCCCTTATAACAATTATCTGTCTACACTCCACCTGTGTTTATCTTAAATAAACACAGCTATGTGGACAAAGAACACTTCACCCCCTTTACAGACATTTACTCTTGAGGAATAAAGAAAATGTTTATTCCAAATCCCCCATTACAACGCCTTAAGAACCCCTGTCTCCCTCCATTGATAACGCAAGTAATACAACTCGAACCAGGTGCCATATCGGGTGCGATTATCTTAAAATGAAACGACCATTTTCACAGATCCTTATATCGCTGTTGTCAAGTAAAGAATGCATAGCACAGCACATTGATGCGATTTATGGTTAAAGCTACATCTTTAAATTCCGGGTTGTTTGCCCGTGATATGGGCATTTAAAAGTGAAGGAGGGAATCACTCAAGGAACGAATAAATATATTATCTCGATGCGTTTTTAAGGTATCATCAAACAATCCCAGTGGTAATCAAACACATAAATTCACGTCATGTTTTAAAACTATAGTGTAAGGAATAAAAACATTTTCACTCTGTTTACTCGTAACTAATAGTATTACCAAAACTGTATTTATTAAAACCATAGCTTTCAAACGAGATTAGACGAGGATGAATACTTCTGGTTCATGTATTGCAGAATCCATTCATTGTGAATGGCTCTTTTTTTTTTTTCTAAAATTACTAAAACAAATCTTTGAATTGAGCAACTGTAAAAACCTCATTTTTCTTGGTCTAACATTAAAATTTGTCTAAATATATTCACTAATTATTCTTTATAATCAAATTATTTGCACGGAATGCTTTTCGTTTACAAGATCGTCCAAGAACTTTGCAAACGTCGACTAACTCATTATTCGCGAAATGTATAGTCTTGTAGCTTCAAGAACGCTCATTGCTACATGGAATGACCCATGACACAGAATCAAACCCTTGCGATCTTAAGTCAAGATGTTTCTACAAAGGTTTATTAGCTTTGCTGTATAGATCATTGTCCACAGATAGATTAGCATGATTCAGTTCGATTTTCTTTTTAAAATTCAAACAACAGTGAAAAGGGGCTCAGAGGTCAAATTGTTGTGTACTTGAAGTTGTCGGTTCTGCACAAGCTTGGAAAAACATCTCTAGCCCAAACAAACAAATAATAGCGTTTTTAAGATAAGATCTGATGGGATTTTATTGACTCTTCATTACTTCTCATTGTATAAAAGATGGAGTAATTTTTTTTTTTTGCACTACGACATAATATTCTTCTAAAGCAGCCGTTCCCAACCTTTTTCCGCTTGCGTACCCCTTGGCAGCCCATTTCCATAAATTGTACCCTTAATTTTCAGCAAAACGTTAACGAAATATTACAGTAGTAGGCTTAGTTATTTCTGATTTATTTGTTGTAACTGAAAATGATTGGGTTAATAATAGGATTTAAAGAACCATGTGATAAGAAGAATATAATGCAGATATTGTTATATTCAAAAAGCAAAAGTTACATTAGAAACAAACACAATTAATTTATTTATTAATCACTATAAAACTATTTTATGTTTGAAATTGAAATCATTTTCGCAAGATAAAATACAGAAGAGAACCCGTTCCGTGCCTCACCCTATCGTTGAGTTAATTTCATAACTTTTGATTGATCTTTTATCTTACAAGACTGGCAAATATAGTTATTTCCACCATTAATCAAATATTTTCGCGTACCCCCAAACGTCTTGGCACATACTCCGGGGGATACACGTACCCCACGTTGGGAACTGCTTTTCTAAGGGATCATCCATAGCTTACGTAACATTTGTTTGACCCCACCTCACCCCCATGTAACACCTTGTCGACACTAGAGTTCACTCCTACTGACCCTCCTCTCCCAACATATATCTGCATTTGTTTACGCTAATACGGCAAGGACAGGAAATGTAGAATTGAGAGTAGTTAGATCTACATTGCATAGAACAAGTGTGAGAAACTATTTAGGAATAAAAACACCCACAGAGTACTCCAGGCTGGCAGTTGTACACCAGCCTCCCCATCACTAGAAAACTAGACTAGATTAGCTTACCACCAGATCCGGATAGAAAGTTACTTAATATGTTGTTTGCTACTCGTGGAACATTTCATTTTCCACTTCAGCGGCCGCGTGGTCTAACGCGCTACTCTCGCAGTAGATCTGACTGCTGATGACGGGTAGATCGAGGTTGTAATCTCAGTTGGGTGTACTGAGGGTGGTTTTTACAAAAAACAACGTAAAAATCAAAAATACTCTTCAAACTATAAGCTTAATATTTGTAACAACGTTCGCAAATCTTTTGAATTATTTAAGAACCTGTAATTCACACTGGTGGGCACACGGAGCAAACTTCATACTCGTCTAATCTGACCGGCTCGGTTTATTGAGGTTTTTTTTCTTCTAAATGGCTCCCCCCTCTCCTTCCGTGTAGTTGAGAATATATTTCCTCTAATTTACCTTTCTTCTTATCTACTGCCACTAAATTCAAATAACCCGGACGAATACATTTTAATTTTAATAATGTTTAGCATCGCGTCTTACTACCCGTTCGGGTTATACGCTTTAAGTACTAATTACTCTAATATATTAGGACTTGGGAAGGTTGAATTAGAGGAAGTGAACCCGCATTTGCGTGCAGGGAGAGTGGAAAACCATTTAGGAACCCCCACCCCCCAGTTCACCCGACCGAGATTCGAACCTCGATCTCCCTGTCCTCAGCAGTCGAGCTTCAACACGACATGCGCGTTAGCCAACTACGCCACCGAGGCGGGTGGTTTTTAATTTTTTTTTAATGAAGGCCATTATCTGACAGCTAGAACATTTATTAGATCTAACTTCACATATTCATACGTCAAGTTATGTGATCTGAAGCTGTCACGTTTGATGGATATTATACATATTTATAAAATAGAACTAGTAATATAGATATTTATTGAATTATAATATAATTAATTTGATATCAATTTAGGCTACAAAAAATGGGGTTTTATTTTCTAAAAGACCCTTTCTAAGAAAATTGTGTAGTAGCAAAACGTGTTTCACAGAAAAAAAAGTTAGCATATATATTTTGATTCTACCGCTATAGATGAAAAAATCACTAATTATTACTTTTACTATTTTTTGTTTATTTTTTACCTCCATGAGGGTCAGGCAGCATCGTCAATCATTTGTTCGGGAAGGTTCCAGTAGTAGCGGTTGCTCTGCTCGTGTTGTTATGTTCGCACCAGCATCACAAATAACGGCATGCACATTGTTTTTAATTGATTTCTCTAGGCCAGAAAAGCCGGTCGAGTGTGAACGTGGGTGGTGTTGTAGAGTGCGATGTATTATACAAACCTGCGCGGTGGGTGTATTCAAATGTAGGGCACTTCAGGCAGTCCTTCTGGTGTGGAATAAGCTCTTCTATGTCTCGTACACACGCCTGACATTCCGTAATTAATTGGGTAGCCTACAAGTCAGCGGGTACCGTAAGGCGACTGGTATCAAAGTCAGCTGTTATCTAGTCCGACACCCATACTCAATCCGTAGCGAGTCTACCTACTGATTTGAGGGTCCCAGACTCGATTCCAGACATGACCATGGTGATTTGTAGGTTTCTCCTTTCATAGTGATGAATTAAAGTGGAGATGTGGGGAACGCATTAAAAAGGCCAGTGTTTTGGCAGTTTTTATATCCAAACTTTTTTGTTAAAATAAATCATATTTTGATTCGGTAAAAACATAAAGTATCATTTTCTTCAAATATCAACAGTTGTTGAATATCTGTCGGGGGTGTTCTGGATTTTAATGAAATCTATTTTCTGTTCATTCAAAAAGTTTTTCATCTAATGCCGCTATGCTCGTGACAGATATTCAACAACTGTTGATATCATCATGCGAAGAAAATTAAACTCTTGTGTTTGTAATGAAGAAATATTTTTATTATTATGGCAAAAAAAGGTTTTTCTATGAAAACTGCAAACACACACCTTTTCTACACTAACACCTTAAAACGATACAAATTTAAAAAAATGGTATTAATACCACGATTATATAGAGTAAATAGTTGTATTGGACCGTTGACAGATACTGGGTTTACTGAACCCTACCTGTGCTATATTTGCTGCGCACGCGCATGTCACGTGGTGCTCCACTTCCATCACTCCTTCCAATCATAGCATCTTCCTTGCAGGTTGGGTGTGGTTGATGGCTACCTCCTTAAACCCTCAAGGGGGTAACGTGAGCCCTTACTGGGGTTCTTTTGAATGGTATCGCCTCATCGACCACCATTCATCCTCCAGAACTCTGATAACTGATACCTGAAACCCTTACAGTATCTTGAGTGAGAGGATTATGGATCATTATGCCATAACACCCTTTCTAAGACGGTCACTCTGGGGAGCAGAGTGGACTATGCCAGTCGGTGGATTCCCACAGGACTGGTTCTTAACAACGACCGAAAATTGATCACTGCGAGAGTGTGTCAGTTCTTGTTCGTCTGATACTAAATTAATGTGCTAGGATTTGGTGGTTGTGTTTGTTCTAGAATATAAAATACTCCATGTTGTTATCCCGCAAGTGATTTATACCGACCAAACCGCCGTATATCTACTAAGATAGTGCCAATATTTGCGGATAGAGGATGTCATGTATTCAGAACAACGAATCCTCCAGCCGTTAATACCAGTTTTATATATTGAAACCGCTATTTGTATTTATTCAAGTAGCTCCTTATTAAATAAGAAGCTACTTGAATAAATGAGGTCGAGATTGACCCCGTTCCAGGCCAATCCTTTACAGACAATCTGGAAGTGCTGGGGTAAAATTCGAATAGCCTCTCACGGACAGGAAACGCTTTAAAAAAAATTGAACTAACGACTAGTTTTTTTAAAGGTTGGAGTAAAGGGAACGTGGGTTAAAGGGAGTATCTTTGCAATTTTCTCTATCATAACTTTTTTTGGTCAAAATAAATCAAATAATTTTCCAGTAGAACCATAAGCGTTTAATTTTCTTCACAGGGTGACCTTCAATTCATGAATATCTGTAAAGGGTGTCTTGAAATTTAATGCCAATTTTTTTCTCTTCATTTAAAAAGTTTCTCATCCAATGCTGCTATGTTCATGACAGATATTCAATAACTGTTGATAGTACCATGTGAAGAAAATTAAACTTTATCTTTCTAATTGAGCAATATTTTATTTATTTTGAAATAAGCTTTGCCATAAAAACTGCAAAAGAATCTCTTCTTTACCCTTGTTACCTACATTACCACCTTAAGGGTCGTATTTATACTCACATTTAACTTGATTTGAAGTTGATTTGAGACGGATTTTAAAAACCAACAAAACGGATTACATAGCTTACTACTTTTATATTTCCTCTTTCATAACTCTCTCATTAGAGTAGAAACCCGCCTCAGTGGCGTAGTTAGCTAACGTGCTAGTTTCCTGTTGAGCTAAACTGACAAGGACGGGGAGATCGAGGTTATTATCTCACTCGGGTGAACTGGGGGTGGTTTTCCGTTTTTCACTCTCCCTCCACGCAAACGTGGGCTTACTTCCTCAATATTCAACCTTCCTAATTCTTAACTCATTAGCTTAATTAATACTTAAGCGTATAGCCCGAATGGGTAGTAAGACGCGGTGCTAATTATTATTATTAGAAGAGTTATAATACATGCGTATAACCTGAACAGGTAGTAAGACACGGTGATAAAAAAAAGTTGAGTATGCGTAAAGCCCAAATGGATACAAAAATACTTGCTGCTAAATAAACATATATTGAAAAGCTTAACATAAACTGACAGGCAAGAAACTGAACGTGCACTTCCCTCTCATTTTCAAAGTTCTCATAGCCGTTTCAATATTAGGACGTGATCGGTTATTTTCCTGGGTAGGAATAGGTTTTTTTTGCGTCAGCCTCATTGAATGAGAAGACTTGACGTGTCTGGTGGCTTCACATAGTGACGTAATCCATATCAGTCCGTGGCATGGCACACAATGCATCATTACCCTAATTCCACAGCTCATCACGTCCGACTATTCAACAAGAGGCCACCCATATACTTTACTAGAGGATGGTTTGTTTTTTCTGGCCACTTCCATCAACGTTGAGTGCATTTTATTCTTTCATAAAACAAACTTCAGTGGCCGAATCGTTTATGGCGTCATCATCGTGTTAGACTGGCTTGCTGATAACTGGAAGGTTGGTGTTTTGGTGTTGCAAACCCGTTGGGTGATGGTTCCTAAACGGTTTCCCACTCTCCTTCCAAGAAAATACAGATAGATTGCCTTTAAAATTCTTCCCTCTTCATCCCCACTCCATTAGAGAGACTATCATATTATTTGAGTATAACCTGAACAGGTAGTAAGACTGCGATGATAACAAAAATATTTGTAATATTATTTTGTCATGTTTTATTGTTTTTTAAGTGCGGCGTGGATCTGTCTTAGCTACCCGCATATTTAAACCAATAGGTCTATAATAGGTACGAGAAAGATAGAATGAATATGAAAGGTACCCGTTTCGTATGAATGGAGAGTGGGGATCTATTTAGGAAATACCCCCTCAATGCAACTACCCAGGATCCGAATACCAAACTCTCCATTGACAGAAAACCAGTCCATACGAGACTGATGCCTCACCAATGTGAGGGTGGGTGTAATAATTAGGTTACTATTAGAAGTAGTATTTATAACATTAGTTTTATTATTTCTCATAATGGTGCACCATGTGACAAGGTTGGGTGTCAACTAATACAGTTGGATAGTTGGCTGGTGAATCCAGCTGGATGATGGCTAAGGGCCAGAAGTCATTAA
>CABEEJ010000014.1:570253-732037 GCA_901482245.1 Timema douglasi | reverse complement strand
ATGTCTTGTCAGAGGTGAAGGAAGGGTTTGGTAATCAGATAAATCTGTGCCGGGACCGAGGATTGAACCCCGGCCGCAAGCACAGATACTATAATTAGCTTGAACTATATCAGTCTTACCTTGGACCGATTGCACTATGGCCTTATCTATAAGCTGCACCATGGTGTAAACCGTCAAGATGGGATCGATACCCCCCGCTTCAGTGGCCGGACGGTTTCACGCCTCCCTCTCGTGTTAGTCTGGCCTGATGATGATAGAGAGGTGGGGGTTCAAATCCCAGCTGGGTCCATTGAGGCTGACCCGCCTCGGTGGCGTAGTTGGCTAATGCGCTTGTCGTGTTTAACTCGACTGCTGAGGACGGGGAGATCGAGATTCGAATCTCGGTCGGGTGAAGTGGGGGTGGATTTTCCTAAATGGGTTTCCACTCTCCCTCCACGCAAATTCGGGTTCACTTCATCTAATTTAACCTTCCCAATTCCTAATCCATTAGAGTAATTAGTACTTAAAAGCGTATAATCTGAATTGGTAGTAAGACGTGGTGCTAAATATTATTATTATTATCCACTGAGTGTGGCTTTTCTTAAATGCTTTCTCACACTGATTCCATGCAAATGTGTGTATATTATATCTCAAAAGCCTCCTTCTTCATCCCTACCCCATTAGAGTAATTTTCATATATACGTATAACCTGAACAGGCAGCAAGACGAGATGATAAATAAATATTTCTACCTTTCAGAGTAAACGGAGTTCACTGTTTAAAAAATAATAAACGGACCTACTTCGTTAGAAACGTTCATAGAAGAGTCATCCTATTCCTTTTTGACTGTCGATGATTGAGTTCAGAGATTGAATACCGTATATAAATATTGAGGTATTTATTTAATTTAATAGTGACCCACTCTCCATCCACGTGAATTCGGGTGTACAGTAACTAAACTCTACCTTTCTAATTCTTATGAAACATGTGTAAAATATAGAAATATCCCAAACGGTTATTAGGACGCAAGCACAAAAACAAACACAAGAGTAAATGGGATATGCGATAATCATATTCAAGCGCTATCAATTTCTGATTAAATATATTACTACAGCATATAGTTTCCTCCTTCTAGTCGTAATTAGATATTAAATTACGGTAAATCCAATTACCATTAACAACTTTGTTGCTTAGAATTATTTTAAATTAGATTTAAAAAAAGTTAAAACTACCTGACAAAATCCAAATTATAATTTTCACAACGTGAAGCAAGCGTTCTAATTACATCATGGTTTAAATTACAAAATTAATAAATGATACTAGTTAGAGTTAGCAACAAATACTAAAATTTAAAGTTAAACATAAACTGTACAAATACTGCGCAAAAAGAAATAAAGCCATACAACAGTGAAACTGACCTTTTTTTTTGCACCGCGTCTTACTACCCGTTCGGGTTGTACGAACTTACGCTAATGTGTAATGGTAGGGTGATTGTGAGATGAAATGGAGGACCTACAGTTTAACGTAGAATCCTAACCTCGGTGGAGGCCTGGTATTCCTCTGTGTACCTATTAATCAAACTGTTTTAGGGGTTTGAAAGGCTATATTTATAGGAACTGTACCCGAGATAGCGCGGAGGGACATTGGAATACCACTTTCAAAAAAAAAAAAAAAACATCTGTGTACCCGACTGAAATTAGAACCGAGACTTTACCGTCATCGTCAGTCTAGATAACCGCGTGAGTAGCGTGTTAGACCACGCGGCCAACAAAGTGAATCGACTTTTAAAATGATACCTCAAATAATGATGTAGGTTAAATAAAGGAAAGAACAATTTAAATTCAACAGCGACTGTATTGCCAGATTTACTTAGTCTTGTGGCAAACAAATGATTAGAGGAAAAATGACTGTTAGAAGTTTATATATAGGTATCATGTCTTACTAACCATTCGTGTCATAAGCATATGCTGGCAACTTATTACACTAATGTATTAGGGATGTGGAAGTTAAATTTAAATTAAGTATTCCCACATTTGCATGGTGGGAGAGAGGAAACTAATTAATGACACCCTCCCCCCAAACACCCTACAGAGATTTGAACCCCGATCTCTCCATTATCGGCAATCTTAGTCTATTGTAAGAGTTACGCCTTAAACTATATTTACACTGAAGCGGGATTCTAAGTCATCCACTTTATGAGTAATATAGTGTCAGATTACCTTGTTCTGAATTTTCAAATATACCTACTCGTATTATCTGTTACATTCTAAACAACTCTTTCAGAGATGTGCATCTGTCTATCTCTTTAATATTGATGGATCCCGCACCTCCAACGTCTATCAACGCTTGCGAGGTTATTTGTTTTTATTCTTAAACCTAGAATTAAATGTATTGATACTTCAAAAATCTCCTTTATCCACACTTAATACTCCTACCACCCTTTTTTTTTGTTTTTTTCCTCACATTAATCACAAGTTTTTGGTCCTAACTGGGATTCAAACCAAAGTATTTTAGAGGTTATATTTTACCACAATTAGTATCCGTACAGGCTATATCTATACACCTATGCGCTAATGAGATAACAATAAGGAAGGCAGCATTTTATAGGAAATCTAGCTGCGTTTCAGAGGAGGGTTTTTACATAGAAGGAGAGTATCTTAAACATTTTTTAAATACATAGGCCTATTTTAAAGATACAAAGTGGTCAAATAAATGCTTAGGCACAACTTTACAATAGTTAAAATTATTTCCAACTTTTTCACTGCGCCTCCAGATCCGTTTGCGCTATAAGCATAACTGTTACATTTTCGCCAGGTGTACATAGATCTTGAAATAGTAGTTGAAGTAAAATGATACAGAATAAGATGAAGACAGGTCAGAAGATACACTGAGATCATCAATAAAGTATATGAAGGACATCCGTAAGGAAAGAGACCTCTGGGTAGGCCATGAAACATATGGATAAACGATATAAAGAGGGATGCAATAGAGATAGACTTGGCGACCTGGCGGTCTAGAGGTAAGGTGTCAAGACTTCTGCGCTGGCGGCCGGTGTTCAATCCTCGGTCCCGGCACAGATTTATCTGATTACCAAACCCTTCCTTCACCTCTGACAAGACATCTTGTGAATGTGAGGAATTCCAGGCCTCCACCGTGGTTCGGATTCCACGTTAAACTGTAGGTCCTCCATTTCATCTCACAATCACAACAACAATGTATATATATTTATACTCTTTATTATTATTTAACTAGTTTGGAATTTTGAAACCTGATACCAGCTGTGGTTATTTGCACCCCACAATTTTAATAATACATAGGAAAATGAGAGTTTATTTAAAAAAAAATATTTAGAGATAATAGAAAATTCTCCATGGAGAAAGTTACCCTAAGGCATTCAGTAAGGATCAAGTTCCAATCTCCTGTAATAACGTTTAAACATTCAAGACAGTTAATTAAACCAGATATTATTTTACCGCACAGCAAAATATTAATATTTTATTCGTTTTCTTTTTCTTGAATTTAATTCAAAGTATTCACACATTTACTTAAATTCACATAACATACTAGGAAGTACTAAAATAAAATAATATATAAATTTAATTTTATTAAAATAGAAGTTAAGTTCGATCTTCACTGACAACTTAAGAATACCAAATAAAAAATGTACTTGTGTTTGAAAATATTAAATATAATAATAACAATTATTATTACGAGTAACTGCTTCGATGGCTGTACGGTATAAGGTGTCACTCTCGCAATATACTAGACTGCCAATGACAAGGAGTTCGGGGTTCGAATCTCGGTCGGGTGTCTGACTGTGTGCTTTCCTAAATGAATGCGAGTACACTCAATTTAAATTCAACCTTCTTCACCCTTAAGTCATTAGCGTAATTAGTAATCTACATATGCGTATAGCCTGAACAGGTATTAAGACGTGGTGCTAAAAATAACTATTATTAATCTTGTTATTCTGGGTCAAACCCACATCGATGGACACTCGAACTTTGGTGTCAGTCTAGTATTGTCTGGTTTTCTAGTAAAATATTGGTCGGTGCTCTCTTCCTGATCAGTAAAATTGAGGGTTTTTTTCTATGTGGTTTACACCTCTCCCACACGCAAGTTAGGGAATAATTCCTATAAATTCTAAAATATTTATTCCTATTATTTTATTATTATTATTATTATTATTATTATTAGCACCGCGTCTTACTACCCGTTCGGGTTATACGCACTTACGCTAATGTGTAATGGTAGGGTGATTGTGAGATGAAATGGAGGACCTACAGTTTAACGTGGAATCCGAACCACGGTGGAGGCCTGGCATTCCCCACATTCACAAGATGTCTTGTCAGAGGTGAAGGAAGGGTTTGGTAATCAGATAAATCTGTGCCGGGACCGAGGATTGAACCCCGGCCGCCAGTACAGAAGTCTGACACCTTACCCCTAGACCGCCAGGTCACCCATCCTATTATTTTAGTACATATATGAGGATAGCTTGGTTGGTAATGAGGGGGAAGTAGGGTAATACATGGTGCATGGAGTTAAAAAGGAGTCTAAAAGGTATAAAAGAGTTACTATCACAAAACCCGCCTCAGTGACGTAGTTGGCTAGCGTGCTAGATTCGTGTTGAGTTTTATTGCCGAGGACGGGGAGATCGGGGATAGAATCTCACTCGGGTGAACTGGGTTGGGTGATTCATAAATGTTTTCCACCCTCCTTCCACGCAAATTCGGGTACACTTCCTCTATTTTCAACGTTCCATATTCCTAACCCATTAGTGTAGATATTACATAAGCGTATAGCCCGAACGGGTAGTAAGACGCGGTGCTAAGTATTAGTGTTACTATCACAAGAGTTGAAATCAGATGTTAAACACTGTAGACCAAAAGGAAATATATTTTTAATATAATTGTATTATCCTAGGACGCGGTGCAAAGCGTTTATAGTTTTAACTGTCGGTGAAGGTGTAGATCAGAATTTAAATACTCACTGGGTATACTGAACGCATTCTCTCCTAGATACTTTTCCTATTTCTCTTCACTAAAATTCGTGTACATATACTTTAAATTCTACTTTTTTCATGTCTACATCATTAGTAAAATTAATTGTGGATTTCCCACACTCAGGGGCGTACGCAGGATTTAATTTTTTGTGGGAGGCGGTGATAGAACTTTAAACCAAGGCACACTAGTGCTCCAAACGAATGGTCATGGAACTGCTTCACACAATCGATTAAACTATTTATCAAACACTATAAATCGATACAAAATAATCTTCCATATCTATTATTACTTTTCAATGTCGATGCTACGATATTTTATTATTGTACTCGTAGAGGAACATTGTGTAAAACTTACGTGTTTTCTGTTTCTTCTTTTGTTGGTAGTTAATACTTAGGAATATTTTAGATCGACGGGGGTGGGGGGGGGGGCGCGAGGGGGCATACATCTCCATCATCACACCCCTGCGTACGCTTCTACCCACTCTAGTGTTAAGATGGCATGAAAAAAAAAACAATTTTATGACCCTAGGTTTTAGTTTATTATTAAACATTTTTTTTAATAGTTTAGAATTTTTCTACTTTAATTTCATTTATTAATCTTGATCATCATACGATAATTTTTAAAGTAGTTTATATTTATAAACGCATATTCTACATACTCTCATCTTTATTATTTTATAAATTTTGTCTGTGATTCATTTTTGTAACTTTTATGTAATATGGGATCTAGGTACTTTTTTTTCGCATTACTATTTTAATATTAAGAAATTCAATTGAAAACTTCATCAGGATAAACATATTATACTGTGGGTCTTAAGCGCTTTCAAATAAAATTGCTAGTTACATCATAACAAACAACATATATCTTTATTCATTATGGTTCATATTGGAGGAGAATTTTAGAAAAACAAGTGGCCAAAATTGAAACATCTTACTAGTTAATCAGTGTTATTTTATATGTATTGATAATTTTAATTAAATTTGACAGCTGCATGTCAAATAGCTTGACGTATGAATACATTAATGTAGCAATAATAAATTTGTAGCTGTCAAATGAGAATATGCATATGAAAATTGGACTGTGCTATGTACACCTATGTTTCTGAGACACTTAAGCTTTTTGGGCTCATTGAAAATATTTCATAACTGATAACATAGATATGCTTACATTTAAATAAAATAAGAGCTACATGACTGAACTCAGTATAAGAATGAGTCTTAGTTTTTCTCTTATTTTTTGAGAAATACAATTAAATTTTAGCAACAAAACTCTACCATTCCAGCTTGTTAAGAATGTTCAAGATTAATATATTTTAGCATTTTATTTGACATTTTAGGTTTAGTTTGGGAAACTATTGCTTTATTTTATAGAATAATAAACTCTTGTTCTTAAATAAACTTTGTTGAGGAAGTTCCTTACAAAATGTTGTTGTTTTAAAAACAACTTTAAAGTAGTTATTCAAATTTATTTAGGCTTTACTAACACGTCATTAAAACTTCAATTGAATATTCTATTACTTTTTGCATAGCAATTAAAATAATAAAGAATTTCCAAAACATTATTTACTCTAAAACAAAAGTTCGCAATCAAGAGAATAGAAATAGCTTCCCAACAAAAATAAACAACAGCTTACTGAAAACAATTCAAATATCAAACTAAATATAAGTGTTTATGTAATAATGCTGATTCCTCACCACGTCTCACTGTAAATTTGGTTTATAAACTGATATAAAATAGATCTGCATTAGTATGACGGTAGAATGGGAAACAATTTAGGACAAATAACTCACGGATTCCAGACCTGATCTCTCCTTCACCATCAGCCTAAAGTGATGAGGACGTAGCATAGTTTACGACTACCGCGTTGGATTTTAGAATTATGAAGTATAAGTACCTTAATTAAATTCCTATTGATGATAGCGAATATAATCTACTGTTTCTACAATACGTGCATATTTCCGGCTATCAAAATAGTATATAATAACAATAATAATATAATAATACATAGAAACTCGTCCTACTACCAGTTTGGGTTATAGGCTACGCTTAAGTACCATTTATGATAATGGATTAGAAATTGGGGAATGTTGAATATAGAGGAAGTGAACCCACATTTGCGTGGAGGGAGAGTGAAAAACCATTTAGGGAAAACCATCCCCAGTTCTCCCGAGCGAGACTTGAACTTATACTCCCCGTCCTCTGAAGTCTAGCTAAACAATAAACTAGGGCGTTAGCTAACTACGCCATCGAGGTGGGAATATATATATATATATTTAATAGTTAGAGTTTGGTTGCGAAGTTTTTGCCATGCTGTTGTGGATTATGATTGATTGACCCACTTTGGCAGCCAAGTGAACAAAGTGGTTTATCTCGTCCAGTTTAAAACTATAATGAAGTGTGGTTTAAGTTTAAATTGTTATTAATATTATTATTATCACCACGTATTACTACCCATTAGGTTTGTACGCACTTACGATAATGAGTAATGGTAGGGTAATTGTGAGATTAACTGGAGGACCTACAGTTTAACGTGGAATCCAAACCACGGTGGAGGCCTGGCATTCCCTCACATTCACAAGATGTCTTGTCAGAGGTGAAGGAAGGGTTTGGTAATCAGATAAATCTGTGCCCGGGACCGAGGATTGAACCCCGGAACTCATACAGAAGTCTTGACACTTGCCCCTAGACCACCAGGTCACCTCTGAGTTGGAAATCCAAAAAATTTACTAATGTATCTAATTAAAAATAGTGACCCACTATCCTTCAACCCACATATCCTCTTAGATATTAAATTTATTCATTTAACCCATACGTTTATAAATGTGGATAATTCAGACTAGTTGTGAGACATGATGACTTTCTTCGGTGGTCTTATTGTCTAAGTAAGAATATAGCAACTTTTTTTTTTTTATCGCGGGGCGAATTGTTTAAAAAAATATGGAGTGTCAGTCAAGAAAAATATCAAGCGAAGAATCAACATTTTATATCTCATTTCTGTAGTGTATAATTTATCACCCCTACTACCTTGGTTTATATAAGTAAATATATAGATAGATGGCTTAATGCAGCCCTGGGAACATAGCAGTCCAGGTGCCGCAGGCACGTATTTTCATGTGACCTGCAAGATTTAACTATTTACATATGGAGAAATAATTTAGTGCTAAAAATACCAGGACTGTAAAAAAAAAATCTTATTGAAGAATATACGATCTATATAAAACACACAGATAAACATCTAGAAGCAGTAATAAAAATCTCAACCATTAAATTTACACGTTACATTAAGGAATGAAACAAAGAGAATTAAAACATTGAATTCATCTACGTTATATATTATTGGAGAATCACATACTTAGTTTTAATTATTGTCTTACTTTTTATGCTCTATCTGTAATTTTGGGTTTATAATTATTGCATCTACTGAAAACTTGTAAGTTACTTGAGAACCCTTTCTTATATATTTTAATTCCTAAGGCGAACATCCAACATAAAAGTTATCAAATGCATGGGCTTATGGGTATTAAAACGAGGCGATTAAAAATAGAAGTGGCGCACAAAAAAATGAAATGAAATAATACACGAATGAAAATGTTTGTTATTACATCGTGTACAGGTACAACACAGATTTGTTACAGTGAACCGGTGACCTGGCGGTCTAGGGGTAAGGTGTCAGACTTCTGTGCTGGTGGCCGGGGTTCAATCCTCGGTCCCGGCACAGATTTATCTGATTACCAAACCCTTCCTTCACCTCTGACAAGACATCTTGTGAATGTGGGGAATGCCAGGCCTCCACCGTGGTTCGGATTCCACGTTAAACTGTAGGTCCTCCATTTCATCTCACAATCACCCTACCATTACACATTAGCGTAAGTGCGTATAACCCGAACGGGTAGTAAGACGCGGTGCTAATAATAATAATAATAATACAGTGAACCATCTGGATGGCCTTTTCTTCTGCCCGAAACCTATTAATAGGTCTATGGTAGGAAATACATATTTCTATGCACTGCACATACTTTCTCGCTCTAAAACTAAACTCATAATTTGTGTGATACAAAATTACATACATTGTCACAGAGATATAATAGAAAAAGCGAGCATTACATATCACCAAAACTCATAACTGAAATAAACTTTGTTAGAAGAAACGTATTGAAAATATATATATTACGCCTCAGTAAATATCAAATTGTTTTGCCACACTAAGGCCCAGTGCACACAGGCTGCCGTGAGTAATTTTTGCAGTTGCGTCACAGCATTACATTGATTTGAATGATTGAGTTCACACGGGTCACTAGCTCCGGCGTCAAATTGGTTTCAGTGGCTCGTCAAAACTAGTGACTTGAGTTCCTGAAAAAACTCGGCGGTTGCGCGGCCACTCAGCTTTCTTTCAGTACATGTGAGGATATAGAGCAGTGCACACGTAGTGCACGCATCTTTGTAAAGCTGAATACCGCAAAGTAACTGAAATCTTTTCCTGTGGTGTAATTGATATTGAAACCTCCTTGACCAATCCAACTAAATAGAAGGCTCAAACAGTAAAAACAGAAAGCATTAACAAAATCAAAGTGAATCGTTTTAGTGCATTGTTTTTCAATCATCTGAGAACAGTCAACTGTAACTCATCGCGCGCAGCTCTCCTAGTTGCGGAAGTAATCATCTGACGGTCGTCCTCTTGCCCTCATTATACAGACCTGATAGTATTTCCAGAATAAATAACTAAATCCCAAACTAACAATAATAAATAAAAAGCACAAAATATATATCCTAAGGGTACTCTTAAAACTTGAACTTATAAAGAAAAAGGCAAGACATCGATTCAGGATGTTTATTAATAAGTAAAATTTTTAAATATATATATATATAAAGATAAATCATATATGATGGTATTAAAATAATTATGATATGCGTATAATGACAAAATTTTGAAGATTAAATATTGGTATATTAGTTTTGTATAAAATATCCTATCCAAATTAATACATATCTTTTATAACATTACTAAGTTTACTTAAAAAAAAACCAAGCAAATTAAAATTTTTCATTAGTTCTCACGATATCTATTGGCCAACATGACATACTAAAGCTCATAATAATAATAATAATAATAATAATAATGAATCAACTAAAAATTAACTGAGATTTTTCAAAAAATCTAATATATATATATATGACTAAGTTCGATACATATCGAATATCATAATTATGTCCGGGAGACATATAGATAGTTAATTGTGTAAACAGATTGGATAAATCTGTTTGTCTAATAATATTATGTTTTGTGAAGTTCATTCAATATTTTTAGCTATTAGGGAAAATACTAATCTAATATTTAAAATAGCATTGTAAATAATATTGTTCTTTCCTAAATGTATATTTACTGTGGAAGATGACTTCTTGAAAGAAAAATGAATTGAGGCTATTTTCTTCTTGACGATGACCGATGGTAAATCTTAGATTACTTTCGGTCTTGTTTAGAATCCGACCATATATATATATATATATATAAAAGTTTCAACCTGGCCACTTAAATAACTTCTTTCTGTTTATGTATCCTGCCACAAGCTGCTTTCATTTTAAAGATGCCTTTTAATTAGCGTATTCAATGATTTGTCTGACTACATGTGTATTTAAATGTAAGATTTTCTCAATTAAGCATGTTGTACGTTACTAGGATAGGGCTTATGTCAGAGAAACATTCTATCTACTAATATGAATAATTCGACAACTTAGCTCAGTTTGTATCGTGTCTGCCTACTGAGCTAAGTGTCCTGGGTTCGATTCCTGGCATGGTTGAAAATGTATGGTTGAAGAAAATATGGGTTTACACTTTCACATTACCCGCCTCGGTGACGTAGTTGGCTAACGCGCTTGTCGTGTTGAGCTCAACCGCTGAGGACGGGGAGATCGAGGTTCGAATCTCTGTCGGGTGAACTGGGGGTGGTTTTTCATAAATGGTTTTCCACTCTCCCTCCACGCAAATGCGGGTTCACTTCCTCTAATTCAACCTTCCCTATTCCTAATCCATTAGAGTAATTAGTACTTAAAGCGTATAACCCAAACGGGTAGTAAGACGCGGTGCTATATATTATTATTATTATTATTATTAAACATAAAAAGAATGTTACCCAGACCAGGATTAGAAGCTTATATTCCCCTCCCTCTTTTCACAGTGGTAAATCAACGGCCAAGGTTCAGGGTGTTGTGTATGTTAAAAATTTAGTATGTTTATATATCGTGTTCTGAGATAATCAGTGATTTATAAAGTACACGTTAAATGCCTCCCTGAAAATTATATATATATATATATAATACATCGAATTTATATATTTAATATTTCCCCTTTTCTTCTTCACATTATGCTATCTGGAACTATTCATGCCAATACTTTATTCACTCTCTGCACAGTGACAAATTATTTCAGTCCACAGTATTTGTAACTTAAAAAAACAATGAATTGAAATTTTAAAAATCAAATAAAAATCAACATGACTAATTTTTATTTATATATTTTAAATACTAATTTCTTGATGAGTTTTTTTTTAAATAAATAATTTCTGAAAATTTAGTGATTAACTCTATGCTATTCACCTTCCCAGACATTCTGTCTTTGAGTGTGAAACCATCTGTGTGTACTAAACTGTTTTTTATTTGATAAGACGGTTTCTCACTACGCCTCAATTTGCGTGTGGGTACACTTCCTCTAACCTCTACCTATATAACTTCTAACACAATTGGGTGGCTATACAAATATCCTTTATGGGGAGTAAAAAGTGGAGAAAAACTTTTTTTTTGTCATATTTTACAGCTACACAGTATATATCACTCCGCCTCGGTGGCGTAGTTGGCTAACGCGCTTGTCGTGTTGAGTTCGACTGCTGAGGACGGGGAGATCGAGGTTCGAATCTCGGTCCCGTGAACTGGGGGTGGTTTTTCCTAAATCATTTTCCACTCTCACTCCATGCAAATGCCGGTTTACTTCCTTTAATTCAACCTTCCCAAATCCTACTCCATTAGAGTAATTAGTACTTAAAGCGTATAACCCGAACGAGTAGTAAGACGCGGTGCTAAATATTATTATATTATTACAGTATATAGCTTACCTGTTCAAAATTATTATAACTAACCAGTGTTTTCAAAGAGAAAGTTCTAATGGTTGTTAATGGAAGTTGTTTTGATTCAATACCTCTCCTTCCGAAAAATTTGTCTCGCTAAGGTTAATCACTAAAAGTGAAAATAAGGGATAATTTATGGTGCATGTATCCACTTTTGTGACGAAAAATGTTGAGGAACCATTGAGGAAATGTCACCCACATTATTCTCAGTCGGGATTAAAACCCTAGCCTCCCTTTCAATGGAAAACCATACTGTATGAGACTGACATCTAGTCCGCGTGCCCACCACTATGAGGTTACTACATGTAGAAAATAGTAACGTAATGTTAAATTGTTTTTTTGCAGCAGTGCTGCTCCATAATCTTTACGATACTAAACAGTGAATTCGTCTCTCCATAACACCCTGAGTTTCCTAAAATATTTTGAATTTCAATCGGTAATATATATGGCATAAGGCCAGTCCCCATACTGGTGTGGTATAGTGTGGTGCGGTTCTTGATCAATAACACACCTACATATAGTTTATTTAGCCATTGAGGGTGACCTGGCGGTCTAGGGGTAAGGTGTCGGACTTCTGTGCTGGCGGCCGGGGTTCAATCCTCGGTCCCGGCAAAGATTTATCTGATTACCAAACCCTTCCTTCACCTCTGACAAGACATCTTGTGAATGTGGGGAATGCCAGGCCTCCGCCGTGGTTCGGATTCCACGTTAAACTGTAGGCGCTCCATTTCATCTCACAGTCACCCTACCATTACACATTAGCGTAAGTGCATATAACCCGAACGGGTAGTAAGACGCGGTGCTAATAATAATAATAATAATAATAATAATTTAGCCATTGAGTTACAGGATTTGAGCATAACTCAGTAGAGTCCCACTTGCATCGTTGGTTGTAATGTCGAGCGTGTCACTCTCGTGTTATACTGGATCAGAGCTCGAATCCCTGTTGGGTGTATTTAGGATGGTATTTCTTAAGTGGGTTTTGACATTCCCTACACTCTAATGCATGCATATTACTTCTAAAATTTTACTTTATTAATTCCTAATCCATAAGCATAACTAACGTATGCGTATAACCCGAACGAGTACTAAGCATATGAGAAAATAAAATGTATCCCCATGCATACTTATTTATAGCACACAGTGGCGCATACGAGATCTTGCTAATGAAACAAATAGTTATAATCATATTAAATATTCTCAAATAAATCTAAGAATTTAATAGGACACTAACGAACAGATCAAAATAATATATGTTATTGTTTATTAATATGTGATGTAGGTCTTGGATAGTTCAGTGTAAACTCATTCTAATCAAATTTTAAAAATATACTATACACAACGTCTATCAGAGATATACGTTTATTTCGCAAATGGAAACCAAATTTTGGCTGAGGTAGATTGAAAAATCACCCGGGAGAAACTAAACTGAGTTCCTGCATACATGAATCGAAATCCGACATCCACATTGCAAGTATGAATTTAGCCCCACTAATCCTTTAATTTCCTTATTTAGCTCTAAAATACTAATTTGGCCCTAGAGACCGTACGAGCTCAGACTCATGAACCAACAAAACTTTCAAAACTTCCCTTCGCTTTGTAAGGTATGCTCAAGTTAGGCATGAAATATATTAACAGGTGAACAACACCCGTGTTAGTACACAAACACGAGGATTAAATACAGCAACCTATCTTTCCAACACTTCTTAGCGGAGAATTTGTATATATCCTTACGCTACACCATAAAACCAAAACAGATGGGACTGACATATTATACCTTGTGCCCACTAGTGCTGAATTTTTCCAAAATAATTATCTTTAAATTGAGTTTTATATTAATTATATTTCTTTTATGAGGTAGTTTAAGTTTATAATCCCCACAATAATAACTACCGGTTCCTACAACCAGCGAAAAAATATTAAAAGCTAAAAGACCTAAGAAGATGAAATTTTGCAGAATGTAGCCCAAAACCAAAAAGGTTTTCAGGAATACCTGGTGACCAAAAGTTTAAAAGGGGCCATCCCATACTGGAGGTCTCCAATAAACAAAGTAGAAAAAATCTTGATGACCTTAAGACTTGGAAACTGACATTTTGCAGATAGGTAGCCTCAAACCCAAAAGGGTGCAACCATATTTAGTAGGAAACATTCCCAAGGACCCCCTAAAATGGATGGGGTGGGTTTCCAGAAAAAACAAAATTTTGCAGACAGGTAGTCCCTACCCAAAAGGCTTCAGGGGTGTTTGGTGATGGAAAATACCCTAAGACTACTAAAATAGAAGGTGGGGGAGGAGGATGTTTCCAGAATAATAAAGGTGAAATAATCTAAAAGCCCAGTAGACCTAGTATTCTGAAATTTTTCTTGCAATTAGCCCTTATCCGAAAAAGAGACGGAATACATGGTGGCCAAATATCTAATGTTTCTTTTTTTTTTTTTTAAATAGAAATAATCTCAAAGAACAGAAGACCTAGGTAGATGACATTTTACAAGCAGGTAGTCCTAGCAAAAAGGTTGAAATAATACTTTTTGCTCAAAAATTCCCAAGGAAGCCCCCAAAATACTCAAATGTGACGTCCAAAAGATGTTGTTTATAATAAGATATTCAATTGAGGAGCAGTTTCACACGTTCGTTGGAGTGAAAATTTGATCTACTATAGAATCTGTATTTTAAATGCGCCGCCCAGATCTTAAAGGTCACTAAAATTTATTCTAACTATTATTCATTTTACAAACATATATATGGGACATATTACCCAACCAGAAATTATGCGTTGATTTTTTAACGGACACTATACTAGTAATAACAATAATCAACCCGTAGCTTGGCGTAATAGAGTAGGGGAAAAAACGGTCCAGAGTGTTTTAGGTTCCAAGTATTATGCACAGCGAGGGTCCAGAAGGGTTCCATTTGTATGAATTATCAAATTTGACGCATCTCTCCAACTACCCGCCCCATCAACGTTTGTTTGCCCTTATTCACGTGACCCGCGTTCAAAAGTAGATGTGAAGAAGGAGTCGGCACTATCAACCATTCCGCAGCAGCCCAAATGCTTGTAGGAATTCTTCTTTAACATGATGGTGGTGGTGGGCGGGGGGGGGGACACCCAACCTTTATAAATATTCACTCACATTTTATTCACGCTTCAAGTTCATCTTTTGTTTGTTGAATTTTTGTCCACGAAATCTTTCTTGGGACCATTATTAATATTACAGAACTTTTATAATATTAATAAAGTTTGCTTTCGTAGTATTCAACTATCGAGTTTAAACATGAAGTTTTGGTTTTGATCATTTTTTTTTTATTCTTTACTTGTTCTAGCTATTCGCATATTTACACTAATAGTGTCGGTATGAGTGCGGTAAAATATAAAGTAAATGTGATCACATTAACGCAAAGGGAGAATGATAAACAATTTATTAATATAAACCCTAATTACACCGAGAAAGAATTAAAGGCCTGCCCTCTCACTGACATATAAGACTAGACGAGCATGACATTTAGTACGAGTGCCCACCGTTCCGGGGAAAAAAATAATTTGATTTTTTTTTAATGCGTTTAAGTGTAGGGCTCTTTATGTATCATAAATTGATTCAAGTCTGGTATGTCAAAGATGGCAAGGTCTGGGTTTGAATCCTGAAGAATCTGTCGACCTCTGATGGGTTTGAACTTTCGAACATAGGTTCCTGACACAAGCACCTTACCCCAAGACCACCGAGGTATATTTCAAATATATATCCTGAATAAATAAATAAATCCCTTAGTTTCATGGCCATTACTTTTGACAAATAATGTCCTACTACACGACTAAAAGAAGAGTATAATAACGTTCTATCAAGGTTGGCTAGCCTACATGAATTTGTTAAGTATTCCAGAAGTTTCCTCTAAGTGATACCACTATACGTTTCTTTCCTCTACGATACGATTAAGTTTTATACATTGTTCTTAGTTCTTTGTTCTTCTCAGGAACAGTTGTCTATTGTGGGCATAATTATTTGCACATTCCCTTAAGAGGTTAACTCAAGTTAGTCATTTTCTAATCCTCAGCTTTCCAGAGGAAAAAAAGTGACAAAGAGACGACATGAAATTTCAGTATGGTAGTAAAAGAGCAAGTAGAATAAAGGGGAGCTTAACCACACGTTAATGTCAGTTTTAAAAATATGTTCATTTAAATAATAACGTTTCTAATTCTAGAGTTTTTAAATTCCCGTAAAGAGAAGAAATCACACAACGTATTAGATTGAAATTAACATGATGAAAACTTTGAAGTTGATAAATTAAGTATCTTCAGAATCAAAAAATTCAATGCAGTTTAATTATTTCTATTTTAAGATGAGACACGCAGAATATTTGTATTTTGAAGGAAACTAACCAAAAAACTTTAAAGTGAAACCTCTTAATAAACTATCTTAGTGATGTTATCATCAGGAACGAGCATTTACAGGTTGCTTGAACTATTACGGGAACACACCAAACATGTGATAAACTTTTGACACGAGGTTGAATTTAGGTGGGTTAAAATTACACAACAAAATGTTGTGTACTTGTTGAAATGCGTGGATGTATAAACCGAATGTACTAAATTAGGGTTCGGCAACCTATGACATGTATACCAAGTGTGACACTACGAATGATTTTTAATGGCACGCTGAGCGATTTGAATAATAATAATATAAAAAAGGTTATTTTTAATTAAAACCATTGATGTGAATACTGATTTTAATATCGTGTTTTATTTCAATGTATCAAATGTTTTGTTTCAAAAATTCAAAATAAGTCTTCAGAACTTAAATTTAGATATTTTAGAAACAGTAGGTCTAGTTATTTAATGTATTCGATTTAGAAACACTTTGTTTCATTTACATTTTACAATATCAACTCAAATTTGTTTTAATAGCTGTACTAAATAATTAAAATAAAATATAAACTATTTAGGTGGGCTTTAGTTGGTTGGCACGCTGAACAACTTTTCAATATTACTTCAGCACAGCACTACTGAAATGTTGCTGACCCCGTACTAAGATAATTATTTAAAAAAAACTAGACAAGGTAGTGCCTATGAACATGTAAGTGCGAGATGGCGCTTTAAATTGGTCTAAGATATAGTAGTTAATGTTATTAGTAGATTCTTTTTTTGAGTTGGAATTTCTTGCTGCTGGAAATACAAAAAGGCTTGTTTTAAAGACAACATATAATATATGGATAAATGAAATGGACTAAATCCTGGATAACCTTTATCACGACGAATATTGAGAGTTATTCAAGGGGACCTTACTTTTGTGCTTTATAAAGATTCCATTGATGATATCGACAAATAAGTTTAGATTCTTTCTTCACACATATGGATGTGCATGTTGGTTGAAAGTTTCACAACATCTGGGCATATGCAAGATCTTTTCAGGCAGTTGTTGACTACGTTAACTCTAGTGACTCGGAATGGCTGGTAGAGTCTTTCTTAAGTCTTTTCAGAACAATAATTCAATGACGCCTCCTATGAGCAAATTGTTTCTTCTGAGATCTTTATTCAACTGAGGTCTTATGCGACATTGTACTCTCATTCAATAATATAGAACATAATTTTCGTATTAGTTTGGAAGTGAAACTTTACTTTGATATATTGCACATGGCAATTTGGTCGTTAGAAAAATGCAAATATTATTTAAATGTCACACTCGCTGATCCTCCCCATTATTTAAAAAGTAGTGGCTATACCCAATGACGCCACTGCAAATCAACTTATTCCTCAAATCAGTGCTTAGAAAAGAATAAATCTGTTATAAAAGTATTTCCTCTAATTTCGGGCAATTCTTAAAAGAAAAAATTCCAACTAGATCTTAAACACTATATAATACCTGTATGTATACGGTAAGTTGTTCTTGGACCAATATAAGCTTGTTAATAATAAAAGTTTGTAATAGAAATAACCAGTCGTTTGTCCTTTCTCCCAAATAATATTTATAGAATAATGCATCTTTAAACATTTTCGGGTTGAAAAAGAACCAAGTCATATATGTTATATTATTAGAGATACCTAACTAATACTTTGGTTTATTTTACCTTAGCCTGCATTAAAATTGTCTTCATTGAAGTCCAAATTGTCTACCGACTAATCAGTTCTGATTATATCTTCAAGATATTGCATGCTTTCCCTGTGGGTGAGCCAAAGTGTGAGAGGAAGTCACGTGGAAAATTGGAATAAAACAAACAAAACATTGAAAAAAGTGCAAATACCTAAGAGAGGAAAAAATGTGACTTTAGCTGCACTACTGCTTCAGCATGAATCTTCCTCTAAGAGCCCAGTGCTTTGCAGATTAATTAGTGGTATGCGTTGGTTACGTCGTTCACTATCGTAGTTTTCATATTAGGTTGGACCTTTGATGATATGGAGCCGCATTCTTAAAAATATCATACTTTGTTATTCGAGTGTATGGTATATCCGCAGCTGAGGAAGCCACACTTCATATTCATGGGTTCCTCAACAGAAACACTTGCTATCCTCACTTTATTTTCTTAATTTTCCAATCATTATATAAATCAACCTCTTTGTAAGTAAGTTTCTTCTTAAATAGATCCTCAGCACACAATTTAAAGAAGATTGTTAATGTTAAATCATATAAGTTGTTAGTGACATCAGCGTCAGTGACAATATTTGTTGTAATATCTACACATCGTCAATTTTTCCAGATAGGCAGCTAAATGTACAACACCCTGAATTATCCCTACTAAAAGCTACCCAACTCATTGGTCAAGTTAATACTTGATCACTGCCCTAATGATTTACATAAACACTAAAAGAACGCTAAAGAATTGATCATTGCCAAGACCCCAAATTCCTGCCCGTCAACGTAACTATTCTACAGATTTTAGGATAATTTTTACTGCATTCACGGAAACGATCGATTCAAAATTTTATATAGGCCATATACTATATGTTTAATTGCACTTGCATACAGTTGTGGGTCGATGTTTTAATACGGAATCTCCTAATTCTTTACCGCATCCAAATTTTTCGGTCTGATTTTTTCCTGAAGTCATAACACTGGTTGCTCTTGTGATAGGCCTCACTTTTGACGATCCTCGGTGTATATAAAACACTTATATTACCTTTAACGTGACTTCTCAACTCGTAAAGATAAATACATATTGTAAATATGCTATAACATTTCTAGAGAGATACACATAATATAAAAAATAGCGCAAGCCAAACAATTCGATGGTTCTCTATTTATAGGCAAACATAAAAGTATATACACTAATTTATAGGATCTGTGAATACTAAACAATTAACTAAACAAAAATATATTTTAACTTTGGATTTGTTATTGAAATGAATTATGTAATTACTCTTTGGATTCGGAGATACAGTGACACAAAAAAGTAATTAATTTTTCAATAAATAGAAGAATTAAATTTTATCATGCATTTTAAGACAAAAATATTTGAAAATCTTCATATTATGTGTTTTAATTCGTTTTATTTATAGCCTTAAGGTGGGATTGAAGAATAAGCGAGAAAAGGCCAGTGTTTATTTTTTTTTGCAGCTTTTATGGCAAAACATATTTTGGCTATGATAACTAGAATATTGCTTCAGTACAAATATAAAGTTTAAATTTCTTCAAATGTTAATATCAACAGTTCCTAAATATACATCATCATCATAAGGGTATTAGATAAGATTATATTTAAATTAAGAGAAAAAGTTGTCACTAAATTTTAGGATACCCTTAACATAGACTAAAGAAATATCGAGGTCGCCGTGTGAATAAAATCAAAGTCTATGTTTGTACTGGAGAAATAATTTATTTATTTAGGCCAAAAAGTTTTTTTTTATTAAAAACCACAAAAACAATGTATTTTTCTCACACCATCTTACTTCCCTTCTTAAGGTGCGGCAGAATTGAAGAGCAAATTTCATATTGAGTCTCATCTTCCTTCTCGAACTGAGTACCTGCTTGAGGATAGGAAGTACCCCCACCATTCTATTACTTTCCCCACCCTGACGTGTGTCACTATTTTGGTCGATTTATTTTCTGTATACTAAATGACAAACAAAGCAGAGACCGGTCGGCCGCCTCTACCTGAAGTTTAAGGTTCGCAATGTGTTTGAATAAACGGGCTACATTGAAGAAGCTTTGTTCCCATTTCTAATATACAGTACTTAGAAAACTGCTTTATTTTTCTAGTAAATTGATATAGTTTTAAATATGCGTTTAATAAAAACATATTATCGTATGAGTATTGCTTATTGCTATGTTGTTTTAAACAACAAATTTGTTACTAATTGTATAATATAATGATTCTCTAGATTTTAAAAATCAATTGGAAAGTTATTCATGCAGTTTCTAAACATGCTGAAAATTGGCTATGTTAGCATATGAGTTAGAAACTTTTAAAAATTATATTTGAATAATTAAGTATCATGCCCTTTCTGAATGCCTACATTGGAAAGTGACTATATAAGCACATGACTCACAAACTAGCGTAATCCTAGGACAGGCGTCTAGGTTATAAATTAATTAAAATATGAAAAATATTACTCCCCCAATTGTAATTAAATAATTAGCTTAGTAAGAGGGCGTGATACGTGTTCGGCTGAATTATATAAGGCATCGGTTCCCAAACCATGATACGCGTACTACCAGTGGCACGTACAATAATTCCAGGTAGTAAGTACACTGTGGGAAACCAAACAAAACAAGAAAATTCAAGTTGTAAATATATAATATCTCATCGGATATCATAAATAAATATTCGGACCAAGTCAAACCCAAAGGAAAATAGATTTTAAAAGTTGTTGGAGGGGTAAATATAAGTATCTTTTATATTTTTTTGATAAGTGTGCCCTATTATAAGTATTGATTAAGTTTAAATGTTAAATACTGATACATAAAAACGGTTAATCTACAAATGGTGTTGTGTCATTATATTCCTGGGCGCCAATAAAATTAAGCTATATAGTAATATATTCAGCATTATCTTGGTGGTACTCCAAAATAAGGAGAGTGTTAAGGTGGTACGCCATTCAACAAGTTTTGGAACCAATGATTCTAGAGTGTAGATAAATGCATAAAAATAAAGATGTAGCCTCTATTCATGTAGGCTATTCTTCATTTGATAAGAGTACATAGTATATTCAGGAGCCACTCTCAAAACGGCGTGTGCCAAGCACGTAAGTAGGATTTAATTCTTTACTGCGGGAGGGCATTTGGTGGGAAAGAGATTTTTTCAGGGGGTAGTTACCCTACACCCCCTGAACTACCAACGGAATAAGTTTTTTTTTACATTATACACTTCTCGGACCGATATAAAAGTTTTTATTGTAGCTTTGGACTTGAGTTAACTCTTCCCCCATGGTGTAAAAAATACACATTTTAACATAGTTTTTACTAGAAAGCGTTAATGTTGACCAAACTTTGGAGAGGCACGATCTAGTTGCCCAATTGACTAACGTGTTTGTCTCTTATTGCACTAGATCACAGGAACATAACACAGTTATATATAAATATATAGTAGCCATTACAATTACATTACAATACATTACGATTACATTTTTAATAGTTGTATTGTAGGAAAAGAGTAAAGCTACACAACCCTGGAAGTCATTACTAGATCTGGGATTTCTATGTAAATACATATTCTAGTCCTTGCCATTTAGATGCTTAGAAAATAGAAATTTCAAAGAATCACCATATTAGAGTTAATATAATATATAAAATGAAAATAAAATTTTATTTGATTATTTTATTATATATTTTTTACTTTTTTGACATGTTTATATGTTTCAAGTGATTTTACATAAAGCTACCTACTTTGTGATGTTTTAATATATATTTATACTAATTGCAAATTTGTTTAAAATTTAAACTTTGTTTTATTTGGTATGGTTTGTATAAATCATCAGAAAGGAATTTTTCAATTAACTATTGAAAAGGGTAAAATCAAACTCGGGTAGTCAAGTATTTTCCCACTAAGTACGTGCCTTCTCTCTTATCAATGAACCTTTTGATGCATTTTTTAAAGAATTTTGTAAACAGATAAGGAATTTCGGACTGTAAACTCCCTCCCCTCCAAGACACTAATCCAACGACTTACATTCTTATCTTATAATTTCTCCAAATGATTTTTAATGCATTTTTTTGCAAATTGTAGTATTTAAAAAACAAAAACATACTATCTTAGGTTTTGTGTGTAATTTACAAGTATAATATTTTTAATCACTTAAACCTATTCCCTGGGATAGAAATCGGTCATTATTTACATAAATGTAACTTTATTACAAGATAGGGGTGGAAACCCCCACGACAACTACTCAAGCCAAGAGAGATGTGAAGTTTCTCAAGAACCTTAGACTCGGTCGGCAGTAATCCGATTGTTCGCTTGACAGGGCAACACTAATGGCCTTGAAACTTTTCCAGATGATCAGTTAGAATATTTCAGTTATTTATTTTTTCTGAAACTTAGAAAAAAAAATCTTTGCAAGCTAGAAAGTTAACCTACATCAATATTATTTAATAAAATATATCATTTAAACTTTTTTTCAATAAGGAATTTTAACGTGCAATTTTTGAAAAGAAGGATTATATCCGCACATTACTTACAAACAATCTTTTAGCTATCACATAAATAAAAATTTAATAAAGTTAAATTAACGACTCTACCTGGTATCGAAACCGGGACCCTTAGCATAGTAAGCATAAATGCTATCGACATAACTAAAGTGTCGGTTAAAATATAAGGAGAAATTTATTGCGTAAAATATGATAAACCACTTTAAATCAATGTTAAATAATAAGATAACAATAAAAGCATAGCTGTGGTAAAATAATATTCAATACCAAAATTGGATTAAATTGGAATGTTGCGCAAGTTGACGCACCTTATTATGAGACTTGACACACAAATTATTAAATTATTTACATTTATTTTGTATTGAAGATTGAATATTTTTCTAAAAAACACAATTAATTTTAAGCTTTTATAGTAATACATTTTTTGGGGACAGTGTAGCCTTTTGAATTGTTCGGAAACTATATGCTATTCGTCAAGTAGACCAGGGTTGGACTGGGCCCTCCAAAAGTGCGTGAAACTTGTATTTTTAGAGGACGTAAAATATTTTGAAGAGCTCAACACATTTTACCTATTTACTGTAAAATAACTATATACAAGTGCTGGGAAAATTCAATAATATTGATTGATAATAAAAAATATTGGTAGTTCCAGCAAGGACTTTAAAATATTTTTTTTTTGTTTTTTTTCCCCATATGCCTCAAAGCATTGATTAATATTGTGAATTGCATGTGTTATGTTCAATAAATATAGTATACATTCATGGACTAGGTGAATTTTATTTCACAAAAGTGAAAAAACATCAACCATTTAAGGAACAAATTGTACAAGATATTATGCTCTAATTTTGGCAAGGATCCTCGGACTATTTTGATACAGCCTTTTTCAGCAACATCCGTCCTGAGCAGACTGGGCTCATCTCAGAGAAAAGGAAGTGTAGACATCACCACCCGATTTACACAACTAAACCTGACTTCAATCAGCGCTGAATACAAGTCCCTTCAAAGCAACACATTACAAAATAAATTTTAATTTTCACGCCAAGGCCAAGATTATAAAAATTTTAAATTTTAAAATTATTAAATGAATTCAATCTTACATATTCAAATACTGGGATAGTAACACAACTCCCTTCCAGTCCCGAGATAAATTTTGATCACAACGTTCTCTCTTTCACCCTTTTTGACTTCTAGTTTCTCTAATTAATTTAATGAGACTAGTAATTTCAAATGGAAATTATACTTATTATAATATATTAATGGGATCTATTTAGTCTAATTCCATTAATGTAACTATTATTATCATCACATCACCCTACAAAAATACTGTTTACTTGTCGTATGGACAAAAAAAGTACGATAGTCGCAAGTTCAGAAAAAGATGATTTTTGGTAGATTGAAATAGAATCAAATTTAATTAGATATTATTAAAATTGTATATTTACAGAGCCAATAGATCCTAAGCACACTAGAGCCATCAAAATAAGAAATCCAGAATATATTTTGCATCCACAAAAGACTAAAACAAAGTATCCAAAGATTTTGGAAACATAGTAATTATATGGATTTTTATTCTTTATTTTAGAAACTGTCGCTAAAATACCATTATTTATTAAAAATGTATTATATTGTAATATATTGAAAAAATGTTTTTTAGTGTAATGACCACTAGATATTTATATATTGTACTATGTTCATGCAGTAAAAGTCACGATCCAAATTGTTCAAAGTAGAATTTGGCAGTTTTATCCATGTTCCTAAGCTTGTTAGAACTAATTGCAGAGAGTAAGTTCTGACTCGATGTGAAACTTTCACAAAAAGGTCCATTTTTTCTGTCACAGAAATTAATTTATTAATTTGGAAATCTATCTTACCTACTACAAGGTTCACAAAAAAATTACCCTAAGCATCCACCATTTCATTCACAGCGACCCATGAGAAGGCCTCTACAATGTAGTTTATTATTCTTTCCAATGTTTCTTCATAATATATATGCAGATAATACTTTCTGAATATTTATTGATCAGGAATTTGTCTCTTTAACTAGTGTCACAAGAAGGATGCAAATTAAGGCCCTTAGAATTTAAAACATGGGATGTTCGCAGCGACCATTGCACTACACAAGTCCTACAGAATTAGTTTCTTTAACTGGAAGGAAGGCACCTTCATCTTTGTTTAAAAAAAAAATCTTCTAATAACTTATATTTTTCTTTCTAATGAGGTGTGCGCCACACATGTTGCTCCAATTGTGATTTTATTGGAACGTCCCATATTTTTGGTTGGAAGGTTGGCACATTATATCTTTACTGTCAGTTGTTAAGGAGTCGTTAATCCCAGCCCATTATTTTAATTTTGGATTCAGCAAGACTCACCTGGTGTCATGGTGAACAAAATATCTTATGGTAGCTTATTGTTAGACTTTCACTTTACACCGGTCATGTGAAACTAAAATAATTTGGAGATGTTACAAGATAAGAATGTAAGTCGTTGGAGGGGAGGGAGGTTCCAGACCGAAACTACTTATCTGTTGAATGTGATAATAGAATTCGATGTGGAAAAATAATTTGAAAATTGGAGTTTAATATAAAGTCCAAAGATCAACTAATATATAAGATATATAACACACCGGAATAAGTAATATAAGTTTGGAATGAATTGACAATTTTGAGAACTTTACTAGATTTCCATCATAATATCAAAAAAAGTTAAGAACATATTAAAATATACGTCACATATATAGATAGCACATTAAAATACATATAATATAAACTTATGAGTTTAATTCAAGCGTGAGTTAAGACAGCAATAAGACAGATTTAATTTAGGTTATAATAACAAAATTTTCATAAATTAGAAAAATAATGTGAAGTAAAATAAGAATATAATATTGAATATAAATTTAATAATTTGAATTCTATTTTTATCTGTTGTTTAATTCCCTTGTTCCTTATATTCTGTATAAATTCCAGCCAAGTTTCTCAACATGTTTCGGCGCTACATCGGCGCTATCGTCAGGACTAAAGAAAAAGTAAATCCGCATAGGTTGAGGTGCAAACAATCCAGTGTAAGTTAATCAGAAAACTATTAATGGATGAAAAAATATTAATTAAGGAAAACAAATATAGATAATGAAATAGTATATGTACCAGTTAGACACTCATAATACGAGTCCTTCCAGCTGTTAATGGAACAGAACTGAGTGAAATTTAATAAACAGTCGTGTATATATAAACTGAGGTTATAATATTTTAGAATGAATTGAGAAGGTAAAGATAGTGAAAGCTAATATAAAGGTGATACGAAATCAAGAACGTCTAAGTGTTGAAACCAATAATAGATAGATATGTTTAAGAAGTTAATATATGTAGAAAGTGAATTGTGAAAGCACATAGGATTTTATTTCATTTTAGTGTGTTGGGGGAGATTCCTGAGGGTATTGATGAGTAACTGATTTTCAAAATTAGTTTGTTCGTTTAGAACATTTTAATAATTGAGTAGAGAAGTTTGAATGAATATAATTTTAGCAGTATTCAGGGTTGTGCCTTTAGGGGATTTATACATACTTCATGCATTTTTCCAAATGGGTGGGTTGATGACCAGATTATTTGAGGTGTTCTGAAAATTTGGATTTATTTCTGTCGTTTTTAAAGTCACTTAAGAGTTCAGAAAACCTAGTTGAAATTCGGCGTCCAGACTGACCAATATACAAACTATTACATTCGCAAGCGAGTTGGTATATACCACTATGTTGATGTTGTTGGTTTTATTGAGATTTGAATAATTGATATATGTTTTAATGTTGTTATTAGTGTGGAAAGCAATTTTAAATTTGTGTTTTTTGAAGATGTTAGTGATGTTGTTGAGTTCATTCATAGTGTAATTGAATTTGATCAATTTTTTTTAAATTTGGAATGGTATTGGGATTGATTAGATTAATTTGTCTGTTGACTAACTTCTTTAAAAAATGCATCAAAAGGTTCATTGTGAGGGGAGAAGGCCTGTACTTAGTGGAAAACACACTTGACTACCCGAGTTGGATTTTATCCTTTTCAATAGTTCATTGAAAAATTCCTTTCTGATGATTTATACAATCCAAACAAAATCAAACAATGTTTTAAATCTCAACAAATTTGCAATAATTATTACTATAAAATATAATAAATAATCACAAAGTAGGTAGCTTTATGTAAAATCACTTGAAATATATAAACATGTAAAAATATATAAAATGAAAATCATAATAAATTTTAATTTCATTTTATATATTATATTAACCCTAATTTCGAGGGATTGCTGGAAAAACTCACTAAGTTATTTTTTTCATGTTATTATATTTTGCTACCTTTATAAAGGTAAATAATTGCTCTTACTTTTGGAAAATCTCCTTAAGTCATTTGTTGTCATTTGAACTTACAATTAAATATTCTGTTATTCTCACCAAGTCAATAGAAACATTTTATTTTCAAGAAAATCACACTTAGTCATGTCAACTAAATTAGTGAATTTTCCTTATCATTTTTTTGGTCAATAATTTAAAATATGATAACAAATATGACTAACTACACAGTTGGTTAGTTAAATCTATCCTGTAAACAATTGCTCATTCGACATTATCAATGACAAAAATAGTTAGGAAATAACATCTTCTTACTTCTCAGGGTATTTTGTTTGTTTAATTTCTCACATGTATAATTTAACCATATATGAATCGGCTTCCACATATAGTTCATACTGTTATTCATGGACAGAACTAGACGGAAAAAGAGGAAGCTCAGATATAGGTTAATTCTTGCTACAGTGGATGAATCAATTTCCCTCTAATGTGAAATAATTATCACTGTTCTCTGATACATGTGGCGGTAAAAATCGCCACAAATATATATTCATATGTGCCTTTATGCTATATATTGTACAGAACACACATATAGACATAATTGAGCATATATTTATGGAGCGTGGCCACTCATACATGGAGGTGGTCAGGTGGACTCAGTTCATAGTTCAATAGAAAACGCCAAAAACTTTGTTCCTGTATATTCACCTCTTTATTGTCTGACAATTTTTAGAACAGCGAGATCAATGAGAAACAAAAAGAGTGGACCTTATCAAGTCAAGGAATTGAAATTCACAATTTTTTTTATCTAAATAACCTGGCATCAAAGAATGTTAGGAATAGTACTGTCGATAGTGATGGTAATAAAGTTTGTTGGTTAAAGGTAAAAGGTTTCCCTTGTTTCTCAAAATACTGCCCAAATATAATAAAATACAAGTATGATTACTTTGGACAATATCAGGAAATTTATATAAGGAAATGTGGCATAAATAAACTAGATAGTGAATTCACTGTGCAAAATCTTTATTAAAAACAACTTCATATAAGCAAGGAGAAGAAACAAAACCTATGCTCTGTGCCGAAAGAAAGTTATTCCAGAAATATACCATGCCTGGTATAGTTCCATACCAGATTGCAAAATGAATGAGAGGGTCCCAAAAACCTGTGATTCTAGATTCTGAAAATGAAGCTACTTGGATAAGTTTAAACTTTAAACATACACTCTGTAACCCCACTCTATTGTTTATGGATTTTCAATTTAATTTCATTAATATATTCAAGATTTAATTGTAATTCAATTAATTTTCTTTCCTTTTTTGACATTTAAAATAGTGGGCATTATGTCATGTACCATGGCAAAGTGTTTTTTAATGTGATTAATTAATATAATATTATTTATTTTCTAATTGAATGACTGTCAAAATGCCTTTTTATTTTTGAATTTCAACAAACAGTTTTTATGTAATGAACATGAGAAAAGTTCCTTAGCTTATCTGACTGGTATTAGAACCCCAATCTCCCTGTTATTGGCAGTCCATTATATTTCTAGAGTGGCACCTTACACCATTCGTCCACCGAGGCAGATTTAAAGTAGTTTAATTCCCACTGTAAGTTACATATTTTGTAGTCTAGGAGTAGTATGAATTAAAATTGTATTTTCATCTCGGTGAAGATGTTGTAACTAACTGAGCGTGTTAAAACCCTCGTGGAGTAACTAGAGCTCACTCTCTTCTTGTTTCTTTGGTAAATTAGATTTCTAGTCAGTGACCTACTTGAAGTCTTGAACGCTCAAAACTTGAATACTTATCTCTGTAATATGAAAGTCTATTATACTCTCTCACTCTAACAATTGATAAAAATAATTTACAACACTTTCTGATAAATTGATCCAGTAGATATCGTTGTAATATATGATATTAAGGCGAAGAGATAAATATGCTATATCTTGTTCCAAAACTATTTGGAACTGATACTATTTTCTTTTCATAATCTTAATATGTTTAACTGGTTGAGTAATATATTTTGCTGATTAGAAACAATAATCTAAACTTTGGAGCTTGTGGAAAAAAAGGTGTCAAGTTCGTCCTGTCTGGTTTGACAGTGACTTTGATGGCAAGTTTCGAATCTCAGCCCATTGTATTGAGAGTGATTTTTCTTAAATAGTCTCTCATTCTCCCTCAACGATTATGCTGGTATATTTTACTCAAAATACAACCTTAGTCATCCATACCTGACTAACATAATTATATAATCGTTTAGCGTAGATGGGAAGTAAGAAGATGTTTAAAAAGAAATAAAGAATCCTGACTCAACTGAACTTTACTTTAATCTAGTTAATCAAGAGCAAGTTGATTACTTTATCTTCCTTTTATAAAAGTTTTTCTCTAAGTAAAACCTTTTTCCGCTTAAGGAGTTAATTGTATTATATTTGTAAGAAGGTACAGGAAAAGTGAACAGAAACATATGAACGGAACGAACACAATATATCCATATTGTGTTCGTTCCGTTTATATGTTTCTATCCACCTTTCCTATAGCTTCTTTCAAATATAATACAGTTTTATAAACGTTTGTAAGCGATAAGTTTGTATTATAATTAGAAACTACTTATGTTTCTCCCAGTTACTTTATAGGGAACGCTCAATGTTATGAAACACCAGCTTAAAACATTTTATCACATTTTATTAACCAGGTCAAAGTATCCCTGAACAAATACATGCCATTGAGACTCAACTAAAAGAAACATTAATCACCAAATATTTGATTGAAAACGAGGGGTTTATACAGATAATTTAAAGTGGTTTGTAAAATTCTATGATTATAGCAGGCCATGGGTGGCACATATTATATTTCCTAATGGGATTTCATAATTTCTGGCTATCCAATTATTATTTTTCAAAACTCATTTCGTGCAAGAACATTAGTAGACCATCATAGTTAGAGTCATGGTTAATGGTATTCCCTTCTCAAAATAAATTTGTATAAACAACTTTTGTGTGTGTAATTTTTTTAACGTTTTCGGAAACTTAACCATTTAAAACACTTTTAATACCAATCCACATTATTGGCTCATGCATCAAGCATAGACTTTAATGCTTTAGTATACAATTTTCTAAATATGTTGTATGCAACTGAACAGAAATGATTTGACAAATCATGACTTGGTCAACCATGAATTCATTCATGATTGAAATTAATATCAAACATTAATTTTACACGCTTGATTTAATATAATTTGATACATGCATAAATTTGCTAAATTTAAGTAAAATAATACACAAGGTTAGGATAATTAAACATAAATAATTACATTTAATAGAAATAGGTTGTTTATTATTAAGTATATACTAGGTTTATTACATATATATAGATAGATATATAGAGCTAAATAACAAATCAAAACATTAATTATTTAACGAAAAGAAATAAGGAAACCTATGAGAACCTGTTAGATCATTAGAAGTAATTTAAATATACTTTTCAAAAATATATTTTTAAAGAAAAATCTATGTATAATATCATAAACATATAATTAGATCCATTACATTTATATTATTGAAATTAAAGCAAATTGTATGTATGATATTAAAATGTATCTTAAAATTTACTAGTAAAAATCAAGCAAGCGTCGTCTCAATGAATTATTCCCTTACGATAATTGTTCCAGTTTGTAAAGCTATATGTAAGCCATAAGTAAAACATAATTTATGAGTGGCTCATAATTAATATCATAATAATTGTTTATAACTAAACAACGGGAAAACAAATTCTTTTAGTTTCAATTTTTAGTCGGCTCCATGAATAAATTGGATAGCTGTAGCTTTGGTCAGTTTTGATAGCCTTAAATAGATGGCCTTATATTACACGATGGGGCAGAAAGTTTTGACACATTTAATAGAATTATATCTTTACTATTTTAACTGCTAAATGCTTCAAACTAAACATAAAATAATAAAAAAAGATTGACAATACTTTCTACATACCCTTGAATAAGTCTTTTTTTTTCAAACCATGTCACTAAGATGGACACCATTATATGCAATAAAGTGTTGTATGCACTTCTCGAAATTTAACATTTTTAGGTTATCTTCATCGACATCTGTTAATGAGACCCGATTAAATTTCAAAACCAATTAAATAAATCATTACGTATGTGTCTGCATCATGAACTTACTAGAAACAAACAAGCAGACAGATGCATTTACTGTAGAGTGTGTGCTGTTCTGTGAGAAGTATTGAAATTGGTAAACGTATGTATCATTCTCGTTTAGAGTTGATTAGTTTCACGATACAGCACCAACATATTTAAACACCCATCTTGGCAATAATCTTTTAGTTATATTTATTTACTAGATAATACAATATATTTACCATCACCTCTTGGTGACCTGGTGGTCTAGGGGTAAGGTGTCAGACTTCTGTGCTGGCGGCCGGGGTTCAATACTCGGTCCCGGCAAAGATTTATCTGTGTTAAACTGTAGGTCCTCCATTTCATCTCATTATCACCCTACCATTACACATTAGCGTAAGTGCATATAACCCGAACGGGTAGTAAAACGCGGTGCTAATAATAATAATAATAATGATAATAATGCTTTCTAGTTTGCATTGCAAAGCATTATAGAGCAATACATATTTCTGTGATATGGTGAATTGCTGTACCACTCAATTAGATTCGGCTTTTTATTTCCAATGAAGGTGTAAATACATTTCTACTCAGCGCAAAAAACATAATTCAAAGCAAGAATATTATCTTAGTCACGTTAATTTACTATTCGAGAATTATTAATTATGTAATTATATATAACCTACCTTTTATTTCAATATTCATATTTGTTTTCAAATTTAGGTTAGCCAATTTCATGCGAATCACACACATTTTTTTTTTTTCATTAGAATAAATGATGTATTATTTGTATTTAGTCATTGTGAACACAAAAGTTATTTTAATGTGGACTTTTATGCTTAGTATTACACATGATGTAATGTCCATTTTACGTTGTAGAAAAATGAAAACTCTAGCGTAACTCAACTAAAAACTAATGATCTATGAGCTGTGTATCACATATATTACGAACCTCAACAAATGTATACATGAGCATATTGGTTACACTTTTAACTATCCTCAATTAGAGATGGCTATGTTCTGAAAGGGAATAGCACAATTATGGTTTGTATTTAATATAGGATTACCTTTTTCCAATATTATTGTAACACGGATGAACTACCAAAGTTCATTAACGTAA
Organism: Timema douglasi; assembly: GCA_901482245.1. Taxonomy (NCBI): domain Eukaryota; kingdom Metazoa; phylum Arthropoda; class Insecta; order Phasmatodea; family Timematidae; genus Timema; species Timema douglasi. The sequence goes on along the minus strand of CABEEJ010000014.1, from coordinate 699,800 downwards.
CCAAAATTCGCTATACCTCACAATTTAAAAGTATCCTTAAATGAGTTCCCTACCAACATCGGCGGGAGAGCTGGTTAAAACCAGACTGGGTGAGCGTTACTGGAGTGCTCACCCAGTCTGGATTTTAATTGATGAGTCAATCAGGGTTCGAATCTCATCACAATATAGAATGCCAAGGCTAAAAAATATATATATTTTTTGCCAATCTCAATGAATGATGGTTAGCACTTAGCAAAGGAAAATGGATTTATAAGATTAATGGTGTGTTAAAATAAACAATAATACAAGCTATAACTAACAAGTTTTATATTAAGTTTTCTTCTTGTACTTAACCATACACTAAAATAATACTACCCCCCTCGGTAGCTGCATGGTCTAAGGCATCACTCTCACAATATAATAGTTTGCTGAGGTTGGGGTTCAAAACCCGGTTGGGTGTAATAAGGGTGTATTTCTTAAATGTATTTCCACTCTCCCTCGACCTAAATGCGAGTACACTTCCTCAAAGTTCAAACCTCCCCATCCCTAACATATGAGCCTAATTTATACATTTTTTCATAATGACCGTACAGATAGTGAGACGTGGTGATAAAATAATAAAAAGTATATGTAAACATACTTATGTATTATTATTATTATTAGCACCGCGTCTTACTACCCTTTCGGGTTGTATGCACTTACGTTAATGTGTAATGTTAGGGTGATTGTGAGATGAAATGGAGGACCTACAGTTTAACGTGGAATCCGAACCACGGTGGAGGCCTGGCATTCCTCACATTATCAAGATGTCTTGTCAGAGGTGAAGGAAAGGTTTGGTAATCATATAAATCTGTGCCGGGACCTGGGATTGAACCCCGGCCGCCAGCACAGAAGTCGGACACCTTACCCCTAGACCGCCAGGACACCTTTATACTTATGTATAATACAGTATAATATATATTATGTCCAGTTTTTCATTTTCACCCTTATTTATTTTTACATTAACAGGAATGATCCTGATGATAAAATCAATATATAAATCCATGATGATATGTAATCGTGTAAATGAATTATGTATAACACTTTTAAAACGCTTAATAATGGTAAAAATGTGTTCCACGTTCAGTCAGTGTGTATTGCAATTTCGTAAAGTCAGTGTTAATTAAAATAAATGATGGTTTATTGATCGATAATAGCTGCTCTGTGGGTTATTTATAAAATAGAGGGGAGAAGAACCGTTTTTCCACTCTACATATTAACCTTCTGCGAGGATGACCTGCGAGCTTCATTAAAGTTTGGCAGCTTACCAATTTCTCGCGTCGTACCCTCAGCTCATGCAATCACACGTCTGTCGGGACTGCGACGATTAGAAAATCATTTCTGGTATAAATTTGTCACAGCATACATATTACCGCTTCGTGCGCTTTTGGCTAGGATCATACCAAAGCCCTCGATTCTTGTTATCTATTTTCGTCATTTCTTCTAAATACGTTCCGCCATAGCACTGGAAGCGGGGAATAAGCTAAACTCCCTGGTAGGCAATCGATATAGAAAGTGATGGATTTTAGTAGGGCTACTGTATGGTGGCGTCACTATGCACTTCATCCAAATATAAGGCTCCTGCCAATTCACAATGAATAATTTCTTTTTAGAGGGAATAGAAGTTATAAAATATTAAAACCACCTAAACAATACTCAATTGAGGGGGATGGAGCAAAACATGATAATCCTCGTAGATTTAGATGGGTTATATTTACTATTTATAATAAAAATAGAAAAAATCCTTGATATTAGTTATCCTCAAGGTTTAGACTAACTCTAAAAACAACTTGTAGTTCAAGAGATAAACCACCAGAATTAATCACTGCTAACACATTTGTTCATAAAGTGAGGGGATAATGTTTTTGTTCCAACCCCCTAAATTATTTTGACATGTTCTGTTGTGACTTTATTAAAGAAGAATTGTTTATTTTTTGAGAAATGCCTAATTTATATTTCTAAAAAAATCAATTTGATCTAATACAGAGAGATTTATCGTGAAACGTCACCGAAAATGAGCTGTTATTTCTTTTTCAAGTTTTCTAATAAATAAATTTAACATACAAGGTATTTAATCCAATTGGTACATTTTTATGTAATTAACCTTTATTATGGTATGAACATTGTTTTTAAATAACAATTCAATTGTAAAATAATGCGGGATTTCTTGACGTCTCAAATCCTTTTCGGATATTCAGAAGTTGGTCTTCTGGAAAAAGTTTGACATATAGGGTTTAATTTTATTTGAGCTAAACACATATACTGTCCAAAGTAATATTTACCTTGCTATAAATATAAGGATGTGTGCAGGTAGATGATGGGGTTTAGGTAAATATATATACCCAACCTATAATTTACTCCACAAATATACAACTGAATCCCCACAAAACAATGGAGAAATTTAACATTCCCGATGGCTGTACCATCAACATTGTTTGGTCTGGTTTGATGGTGACATTGAGGTTGGGTTCTTGCTGAATATACTGAAGGTATTTCTCCCTTAATGTTTTCCAACTCTACTCCAATGTAAGTAAAAGTATATGTCGTCTAAATTATAGGCTTATATTCCTAATCCTTATTCCATAAGTGAAAGTATGCTGATAGTTCGGACGAGTAGTGAGACATGGTGCACGAAAAAAATCAAATATTTCCATGGTTTGAATTAGACAACCGCCTATTACATGATATAAACTGATGCAACAATTTGTAAATCTAAGGCTATAATCTAGAAAATATTAATTTTTTTTCCACGCATTGTGTTATACTCATCACATATAACCTCTAATAATAATCATGCAATTAATTTTATTCTAATTTCACTCCAAAATTTGAGTATAATAATCAATTAATAGCGATGTATCATCAATAATACCTTAGTAAGAATTGATAACTTACAATAAATTACCATCTTAGTCAAAATATGGTCATCCCATAAAACCTGACTCACCCTTCTTTGTCTAGAACCAAAAGTAAAACTGTGTTTTTTTCTTTATTACCAGTGAGATCCAAGCAAGCTCACAAAAATTGATAATTCCAAGATCGTATACATATTTGTAGTTATTTATATAAGAGATCTGCTATAGAGCTAAATCCTCCATCCCACACTCGCTATGGGACAACAACCGTGCTTTTATGGACCTATCTTCCTCTCTTGTTCTGTGCCACTTATTGTTCATTTACCCTGGGTTAGCCACAGCTTACACTAACTAATCGTATCACACAGATTGAGAATAAATAGCTCTTAGGGAAACACACAAGAATTCCCCAAGAAAGAGGGTTGTAAATACCTAATTTGATTGCAGCTGGAACCCTATTCATAGGACATGGTGACTTAACCCCAAGATCACTTTGCCCCTTTTTTTCCGGTAAGGGTCAGGTTGGAGCTCTAATCCCTGAAAGGATGTACTGAGTTTTTTTTATTCCTTAATTATTTCTTACTTCCCGTCCATGTAAAATCAGGTGTATTACTTCAGAATTCTACCTTTCTCATCCATAATCCAATAGCGCTATTAACATGTTTATATCAGAATGTTTAGTAAGAAATGGCGAGGAAAAAACGTATGTATTGAAGTTTACTAAGCACAGCGTTAACCTCTGCTTGTATCGACTAAATATATATATGTGAGCACCGTGTATTACTAACCTTCGGGTTTTACGCCTTAGGCTTGTAGCTGCAATTGCCTAGAATGAGAGTGGAAGACAATTTTGAAAAAGCACCCTCAGTACACCCAAACAAGATTCAAATCTTAATATTACCGCCATCAACAGTCTTGTTTTCTGCGAGAGTGACGCCTTAGGTCTATGTGGCCACCAAAGTTGGCTCCGACGAGATAATTTAAAGTCGTGTTTTATTGAAAAAATAAAACTCTAGCGTAATTTAACAAAAACCTAATGATCTAATGTATATACAATAATCTTTTCATCAGATCTCATCTTTGTCCATTAACTCTTAAGGCATTGAGATCCAAAAGTTGGATTTTGGGGAGCCAGTTTGAATCTCGGTGGATTGTAGATTTTATCTACACATGTTTCTTATATAATTGATTTACAAGTGATTATGAATTCACCAAAAGTGCTCTGCCATTTGCTTGCTTACTTAATTTATGACACTTGGAGCTCTAAAAGTTTGTTGCCACACTAACTTAACAAAAGTACGCCACCCAGCCTATTCCTATTTTGAGCTTGTTTTATCCAATTCACCCTATTACACTCTATCTCTTTCAATTTTATTTTAATGTTATCTTCCCATCTACGTTTAGATCTTCCCAATGTTTTATTCTCATTGGATTTGAGAGGCAACACGGTTCTGGATTCTTCCATTCAACTGTATGCTCTACCCAACTTAATCTGCAAGATTTGATTATGCTAACAATGATTTGTGATGGGTATAGAGTATGTAATGACTCATTATGCTACCTCCTCCACTTCCCAGTATCCTCATTTCATTTTGGATCAAAAAGCACCTGGTTTTCAATAATCCTAGAGAAAAATCATGTAAGATAAGAGACCACGTTTCACAAACATAGAGAACAGCCGGTAAAACTATTATTTAGCATATTATTATGCATTTTTTTTTATAGATTTCTAGACTGCAGGTGAGTTGTCAACATTTTATTGAGCCTACATAATTGCTTGTATCAACTTGAAACTGATATACTTTTAAGTTCATGGAGTCTGCCTTGTGAGTTCATCCCCTAACCTCTCTATAAGGACAATGATCCTGTAATACAAGATCCTATGGGCGCATTCCAGCATAATGCAATTGTTTAAAATAATATATTGAATAATATAAGTTAATAATTATTTATAAGGTGACCTGGTGGTCTAGGGGTAAGGTGTCAGACTTCTGTGCTGGTGGCCGGGGTTCAATCCTCGGTCCCGGCACAGATTTATATGATTACAAACCCTTCCTTCACCTTTGACAAGACATCTTGTGAATGTGGGGAATGCCAGGCCTCCACCGTGGTTCGGATTCCACGTTAAACTGTAGGTCTTCCATTTCATCTCACAAGCACCCTACCATTACACATTAGCGTAAGTGCGTATAAACCGAACGGGTAGTAAGACGCGGTGCTAGTAATAATAATTATTATTATTTCTAAGTAAATACATAACATTGTAACATTGTATATAATACATTGTATACATATATAATATTGATTAACTACATAATAGCTTTTATTGTTATATGGGATTTGGAGTAGCTTTGTCGGCATGTAACATTTATATTTAATTAAAAGCTTCAGAGAATATTAAGATAACATAAAGTGAAAAAGGGATAATAGTTTGCACACCTTGGGTAAGGGTATATTGGGTAGGGGTTGGTGGAGGCTGTTGTAACTTATTTTATATTTATCTATTTTTAGTTATTTGTCTTTAATTTGACTGGCATTTTATCACCCAAATGTTATTTCTTTATTTATTGCACGGTATGCAGTTTATTTATATGATAAATAATACAACTGGAGCAAAACAATTAAGCCTAACCTTGGGCATATTAAACCCTTGAGCTGGCCCTAACATTGGCTTTGAATTCTACCTTTATCCTTCATATTTAAGTATTGTGATTAAATGAATATAATGGATTGGTAGAGTGACGCAGCAAAAATATAGTAATCGATGTCCAAGCTAGCAAGTCTATTACACCAGCCACCAATTTTGGTTTTTCATACCTTCGGGACTTAAGTGGATGATTTTAAAGGAGATTGATGTGCTGATTCCAAAAATGACACAAACAATTGGGTGTAACGTTTATATACTGAAAAATGAAAAATGACACCTGGACACGGGAATCGAACCCGTGTCCAGGTGTCATTTTTCAATTTTCAGAATATGATATCTAGATGGAGAATTCATCACTAGAAACCATAAATAATAGCTTCGGCTATTTGATTCTGTGACGTTTATATAAAAAATAAATTCAAATTAGTTTTTATTTTGAATGAGTGTACTATAAATATAATATGCAATACAAATCAATAAATCTATCCTTATAAAATACAAGTATTAAATCAATTTATTTTTCCCACAAGGTAATGTACAGTATATATACTTAAAAAATTATTGCCAGAAGTATTTTTTAAAGTCCCATAATGGAAGTATTCCAGCGACCTTGATAACGCTTTTCCATCATGTATATGTATTGAGAAAAGTGTTTCGATTACTCAACACTCACAGCTCTCAGATTATCAGGAAAAAACAAAAAATGTAAATGTACAAATTAGTTTTAAATGGAGTTTGGCATCCCATATCTTTATAGCACTATAGCAAAGCTTACAACAGAGATTCATAATTGACTTTTATCCTGTTTCCAAGAAATCCATGCTCAAATGTTTTAAAGCCGATCTGTTAGTTCAGTAATCTGTAGCTTCATCTAAAACATATTATCTTTCAGAAATATGCTTATTTGGGGTCAAATGAAAATTCTCTCTTTCAGTTTAGCATCTGTTATATTGGGAAAAACGTCCACAACACAGATGGATCAACCTCCTATTTTATCTAAGGCCGTTGCAAAGTTCTTCTTAAAGACAAGCTTTATATGTAAATTTGGAAGAAGAACCTTTTCTGGTTTAACCAGTGGACCAAGTTACATTATTAATTCTTGGTAGGCCTATATAATTTATTTTCACTTTTTTGTGTAATATAAGGCTCTACTTTAGCCTGTCCATCCCTCAAAGTTATAAAGCAACAATGTTTTTTGAAACCTCCCCTTAGACTTGTAAGTATTCCATTAACCTATAGATCCCCACAGACATGGAAAAAGTGGTATTTTTACTTTACTGCGCTCAGAATCATTGGCATGAATTTATATTTTTTTTTTCGAGCCAGTAGCATGAATTGGAGGAACTGATATATATATATATATATATATATATATAAACATACCTTCTAGAAATTGCCAAGATGAATAGGACACTTCCATTTCTTCGTCATTATAGCAATACAATGGTATAAAAACACAATAGATAAAAGCACTCTCTAAATAAACACAGATCAAAAGCTCACGGTATAGCTTCATCTTCGTGAATGAAGTGACCAGCATATACACAGTACAACAATGATACTCTACGAGACACTTCTCCCATCTATTAAGAAATGCGAAAAAATGTATTTATTATTTATCGGATCTGTATCATGTTTTATTACTCTTATTACTATGTTTACATGCAACAACTATACTGTAGAAGTGTAGGTCATATGACAGATCCGGGCGATATTCCCTTCACTAATACCCAGTAAGATACACGTAATACGTTAAGACAAAAATCAATATATAATATACAAAAAAAAGTGTTGGGATATTTTTATTTACATTTCCGTGATATACACAAAAAATCGATCAAAAAACCAATAGAATTTTGCTTGTGTTCAAAATCACGTTTAATAGTGTTATTTGTAACAATAAGTAAATTATTTTTATTTATGAGCACAATTTGGTTTTTAAAATCCAATGTTAAGTTAAATTATTTAATATTTCACCTGGTAAAGAATAATTTTTATTTTACATTTATTTAATTTTGTAAATCCCTAATATAGTGAAAAGAAATATATATGAATATCCATTCCCCACAATATGAATATAACTTTTTCCAATTAGAAAATATTTTTATAAATTAACTCTATTATCATAGATATTATTAAAAATTTATTTTGTTTACATTGTAATGATTAAATTATTTTGTCTTGATAAATTCTGAAATTATTTTATTCTTGAGGTTTAATTCCTTTATATATAGTGTGCACTGTTTTTTGTTTTTTTCTTTTGAAAACTGTTGTAAATATCATTAAATATTTTAATATGATTGTACTGGGTTAAAACTATCTAACCCACCACATTAAGATGCAAACAACTCGACAAAAATAGATTATTCCAACACCATCTAACACTCTCTTGAACTCACCATTATTATTTTCTATTATATCCATCTCACTAACCATGGACCTCCTACGACATCGTGGTCGACTCCAGAATTGAAAAGATTGAATGGGACGCCGCTTGAGCCTACTGATCTCCCAAAAGTCTTTGCTCGTGCGCACTATACCATCGATAGTTCCACTCTCTTCTTGAAAAACTTGGCTGTTTCACGGGGTGAGGAGCTACCCCAAATCATGTCGTATGGATAAACTGGGTTGCTCCGACAAATAAAAAATATAAGAGGCCAATGACAAATTAGACCTGCTGTTTATATAATTGACCAACCATTCAGGAATGGTCCCACCGACAAGACTGAGAACAGTCGGTAGCAGAAGCGTATGATTTTGCAACTAGCGTATGAACAACATTTTATAAACCATTCTAAATACATCTTTAGTAAGGTGTGAATAAATGTGTGAACGCTTGTCCGTGATATTACTATGTATTAGTTAATTTTTTGGTGACCTGGCGGTCTAGGGGTAAGGTGTCAGACTTCTATGCTGGCAGCCGGGGTTCAATCCTCGGTCCCGGCACAGATTTATCTGATTACCAAACCCTTCCTTCACCTCTGACAAGACATCTTGTGAATGTGGGGAATGCCAGGCCTCCACCGTGGTTCGGATTCCACGTTAAACTGTAGGTCCTTCATTTCATCTCACAATCACCCTACCATTACACATTAGCGTAAGTGCGTATAGCCCGAACGGGTAGTAAGACGCGGTGCTAATAGTAATAGTTAATTTTTTATTTGTTCAATTATTATGTAGAGACTTGTTACCATAACAGCTGACCCAGGCTTGAGTTAGAACGTTAGATCTGGTTTGTTATTTGTTTTATGTAGGGTTAGCTTGTAACCTTTTAATAAAGCCTGTATTCAGGTATTATTTTTCGTGCAGATCAGTTAATAGTTATAAAATGTGGGGTCAGCTTGTAGCTGTCTAATAACTTCATAGTTAGAGCTATGATTAAATGTGCGGGTTTTAGATAGGAAAATTTGATAATGAGATTTCTACTAGACCAATGCTCTTTCCATTGGAATGATCCTATTAGTTATTATTGTGTCTATTTATACTAAACCCTAGTTTGGCGATTTGTAGTTCTTGATTGTTTCGTAGATATCTTTGATATACTAACCGTCTCTTTGTTTATACTAGACACAATACATACTTTTGAGGTGATAATCTAATTGTTTGTACAAGGTTAGAAATGTGTGCTCTGCTTATGTCACTGAGAAGTCACTGCCTTGCGCAATAGTAGGCCTATGTGTTCAATGTAAACAAAATTATCGATTATGTTTCATACGCAACTGAGTTTCTTGGTGCTTAAGGCGACTGAGCCTACTTAACGTTCCCTAATTATTACAGGACCAAAATAACGCACTTATATATATATATATATATTATAAAGTTTTTTTAATATTTATACTTTTGTTTATTTAAACTTATCTTCACATGAACTCATCTGTTTAACTTGTAATATGCTTCTTGCTTCCTTCTCCTAATTATTCCAATTAGGTTAGGGAATGGCTGCGTGCCAATTTACGTGGTGGTGCATTAACAGTTTAACACGGTGTGGTACAATTCACTAGTAGGAGGTGGGGCATTATATTTAAAACTGTTTATTTTCTCTATAGTGTATTTATTAGTAAATTAATAAGTCTCTTCAATATTGTTTTATTTAAATTTGATATTAAAATAATATAATTATATTGATCTAAAATACTTTATTTCCGTCTTTAGGCTGCATGTAGACGAAATAACAGGTTACTCTGATTTCAAGGAATACCTTTAAATATTGGTAGTTTAGTTAATCTGAAGCAAATTTATATTAAACATGAACAAATTTCTGATTAAATTTTAACTAATGTCAAATCATAAATATATTTTACCGATCCTATAGTACCTCTTTAGATACACATCCAAGAACTTGGGGTTCATTAACTTGTGACTTTTAATTATTTATCTATATTTTATCATTTAACGACTTGATTATAGCGTTTAAAGGTGAACAATATATTTCACTTGATAACCTAACGATGTAGTTATTTTAGTAATATTCTGTTTTTTTTATTGATATTATGATGTTCTTTTCGTTCTCCTCCTTGTTTTAACGTCCTCCCTTTGTTCTACCTACGCGTTCATCCCCTATTTTTATTCACTTGAAGCTATCGTTAAAACTGCACGCTGTTAAACCTGTTTGGACATTTTTTTCTTTCGTTTGAGAGAACCAGCTCTAATATACCCGACTATTTTTTACTTCATTTTCAGACAAAGCCAAAGGATTGTTTACTTCTATGATTTCTTGATAGGAGAAGTGTTAAAATCATTTATTTGACTATTAGTGGTGTTCTCTGACCATTCAAAGCATCTCAGTACAAAAAAAAATTATAGGATAGTTTACTTCTGGGTTGTAATATTATAATACGTTTTTGTCGTTGGTTTTAAATTTGTTATCTGCTGTCAGTATTCTTCCTATTAACTAAATGATCCAAGTTGATTCTAAGTCAAACACTACAGCAAGTCGTTTAACGTAGAGTTGATGGTCGAGACTGTAAATTTAGCCAATGGATCACACGGAACGACCTGCGTGGATACGGTGGTCAACTCGACGACCTCTAGTTACGCACGTGGCAGTGTTGGCGAACCCCTCCACTTGTTAAGTGAGCAAATTATGAATTGGATCTTGATGATTAATACGTTATATTGGTGTGGTTGTTTTATTGGAAATGGAGTCAGAGAAACAAAGTAATATTATATATAAATTATATATATATATATAAATTATATATATATATATAAATTGGTGACCTGGTGGTCTAGGGGTAAGGTGTCAGACTTCTATGCCGGCGGCCGGGGTTCAATCCTCGGTCCCGGCAAAGATTTATCTGATTACCAAACCCTTCCTTCACCTCTGACAAGACATCTTGTGAATGTGGGGAATGCCTGGCCTCCACCGTGGTTCGGATTCCACGTTAAACTGTAGGTCCTTCATTTCATCTCGCATTCACCCTACCATTACACATTAGCGTAAGTGCGTATAACCTGAACGGGTAGTAAGACGCGGTGCTAATAATAATAATAATAATAATAATAATAATAATAATAATAATCCAGAGCAGTGGTTCTCAAACCGTGGTACATACACTTCTTCCAGCTAGTACGCCATGAGAAGCCAAACAAAACAAGAAAATTCAAGGTGTAAAAATATAATGTCTCTCAAATACCATAATTATATTAGGACAAACTCAAACCAAAAAGAAAATAAATTTAAACAGTTTTTGCAGGGGTAAATATAACTATTTTATATATTTTATTGAAACGTGTTCCCTATTATCCGTATTGATTAAGTATAAATGTTAAATACTGATCAATAAAAACTGTTAATCTATAAATAGTGTTGTGTCATTTTTTTCCTGGGCGCCATTTAAATTGAGATAAATATTAAAATATTCAACACTATCTTGGTGGTACTCCAAAATAAGTAAATTGTCTGGGTGGTACGCCATTCAACAAGTTTGGGAACCAATGATTCTAGAGTGTAGATAAATGCATAAAAATAAAGGTGTAGCCTCTATTCATGTAGGCTATTTCTCATTTGAAAAGAGTACATAGTTTATTCAGGAGCCACTCTCAAAACGGCGTGTGCCAAGCACGTAAGTAGGATTTAATTTTTCACTGCGGGAGGGCATTTGGTGGGAACGAGATTTTTTCAGGGGGTAGCTACCCTATACCCCCTGAACTACCAACGGAATAAAAATTTTTTACATTATACACTTCTCGAACCGATATAAAACTTTTTATTTTAGTTTTGGACTTGAGTTAACTCTTCCCCCAATGTGTAAAAAGTAAACATTTTAACATAGTTTTAACTAGCAAGCGTGAATGTTGAACAAATTTTGGAGAGGCACGATCTAGTTGCTCAGTTGACTAACGTGTTTGTCTCTTATTGCACTCACAGGAACATAACACAGTTATATATAAATATAAAGTAGCCATTACAATTACATTACAATACATTACGATTACATTTTTAATAGTTGTATTGTAGGAAAAGAGTAAAGCTACAAGACTCTGAAAGTCATTACTAGATCTGTGATTTCTTTGTAAATACATATTCTAGTCCTTGCCATTTAGATACTTTGAAAATAGAAAACTTACGAATCACCATATTAGAGTAAATATAATATACAAAATTAAAATTAAATTTTATTTGGTTATCATTTTGTATATTTTTACTTTTTTGACATGTTTCACGTGATTTTACATAAAGATACCTAATTTGTGATATTTTATTATATATTAATACAATATGTATTTAGTTTTTGTAATTTTTCAATGAACTATTGAAAAGGGTAAAATCAAACTTGAGTAGTCAAGTGTTTTTCCACTTAGTACATGACCTATCTATTCACAATGAACCTTTTGATGCATTTTTTAAAGAATTTTACAAACAAGTAAGGAATTTTAGTCTGGAACCTCCCTCCCCTCCAACACACTAGTCCAACGACTTACATTCTTATCTTGTAATATCTCCTGGCGGCCGGGGTTCAATCCTCGGTCCCGGCAAAGATTTATCTGATTACCAAACCCTTCCTTCACCTCTGACAAGACATCTTGTCACGTTAAACTGTAGGTCCTCCATTTCATCTCACAATCACCCTACCACTACACATTAGCGTAAGTGCGTATAACCCGAACTGGTAGAAAGACGTGGTGATAATAATAATAATAATAATAATAATGTAATATCTCCAAATTATTTTTGTTTCACATGATGGTTGAAAAATAAAGTCTAACAGTAAGCTATCATCAGATTGTTTATTTCTTCACCATGACACCAGCCGAGTCTTGCAGACTAGTATATAAAAGTAATGGGCTGGGATTAACGACTCCTCCAAAACCGACAGTAAATTTGTAATGTGTCAAGCTTGCAACAAAAAAAAAATTGGATTTTCCATGAAATCGCAATTGGAGAAACATGTGCGGCGCACACTTCGTACGAAAGAAAAATCTAAGTTATACGAAGAATCCTTTTTTTTAAACAAAGATGAAGGTGCCTTCCTTCCAGTTAAAGAAACCAATTATGCAAGGACTTGTGTAGTGCAATGGTCGCTGCGAAGATCCCATGTTTTAGGTCCAATGGCCTGAATTTGCATCCTTCTTGTGACACTTATGAAAGAGAAAAATTCCTGATCAATAATTATTCAGAAAGAATTATCTGCATATATATAATGAATAAATATTGGAAAGAATAATACATTATGTAAGAGATTCCATCATATGAGTCGCTGAGGATGAAATGACGGACGTTTAGGGTAATTTTGCTTTTAACATTGTGGTAAGTAAAATAGATCCTGGTGACCTGGCGGTCTAGGGGTAAGGTGTCAGACTTCTGTGCTGGCGGCCGGGGTTCAATCCCAGGTCCCGGCACAGATTTATCTGATTACCAAACCCTTCCTTCACCTCTGACAAGATATCTTGTGAATGTGGGGAATGCCAGGCCTCCGCCGTGGTTCGGATCCCACGTTAAACTGTAGGTCCTCCATTTCATCTCACAATCACCCTAACATTACACATTAGCGTAAGTGCGTATAACCCGAACGGGTAGTAAGACGTGGTGCTAATAATAATAATAATAATAAAAATAGATCCTAAGAATATTTGCAAAACATATTTGATTTCTTCTTATTTCTACTTGCCCCACAATCACCCATTAATTTAGTTAAAAGAGGATGTCCTAAATGGGCAAGATGATTCTGTAAAAGTATATATATACATTCTGAATAACATAGGCTTACGTGTCAGATTTTGTATCGTAGTATAAAATTTACTAGTTTTATATAACCAGACAAGATATTTAATATTAATAGGTATAAAAAATAGATTTGATAGATACCAGATACACCTTGGTGGTCAAATAGTCAAAAGTTTCGCTCTCGCAATATATTGGACTGCAGAGTAAGATCGAGGTTTGACTCACGGTCAGGTGTACTTTGAAAATAAAATTAATACATGCCATCTTAAATTGTAAGGGAAGTGGACGTAAACTAGGGTACTTATTTTCTCAGTTTTTATTACAAAAAGTGGTTTTGTCAAAGACAGAGATACATTTAGTTAAATTTTCTGCGTTTTTTAATCTCAACAGTTCATAAATATTTGTCACGGATTTAGAAGATAATTATCTGTCTTCATTTAAACATTTTATGTGCATATGCCAAAACTGTATATGAATGGCAAATATTCATCAACTGACAATATTATCATGAATATAAGATTAAACTTAACCTACTTACTAAAACATTATTTAGTTATTTTTTGGCGTAGTTGGCTAATGCGTGTCGTGTTTAGCTCGACTGCTGAGGATGGGGAGATCGATGTTCGAATCTCGCTCGGGTGAACTGGGGGTGGTTTTTCCTAAATGGTTTTCTACTCTCCCTCCACGCAAATGCGAGTTTCACTTCCTCTAATTCAACCTTCCCAAGTCCTAATCCATTAGAGTAATTAGTACTTAAAGCGTACAACCCGAACGGGTAGTAAGAAGCGGTACCAAATATTATTATTATTATTAATTATTTTTTCCAACAAAAATTGAGTTACAAATAAAAGTGTAACGATATTGACAGTAACTTTCATTCCCTCCCACTCCTGTTAATGTTATTGTATCTTTGAAGGACTGACCCCTTCATTCTAATTCAACAGGAATGTAGATAGATAGTTAGTAAACTAGGATAAACATATATTATCCTTGAAAACAAAAATGAGTAATAATAAATAGCGTCATTGATTAAACAAAAAGCGGTAGCACGAAGAAAATAGCTATATACAGGATGTATGTATTTATTAGGGAAGTAACTGGGGTGTGGATAGTAGACTTCAAAACCACACAGAAAGTCTTTATGAACATATATCCTATATATAATGGTTCCTGAGATAAGGCCTTCCAAGTTTATGCTGGAATTGTTAATAGTCCCACTTGATACACCCCTGTTGCACCTTTTGTATTATTATTATTATTATTATTATTAGCACCGCGTCTTACTACCCGTTTTGGTTATATGCACTTACGTTAATGTGTAATGGTAGGGTGATTGTGAGATGAAATGGAGGACCTACAGTTTAACGTGGAATCCGAACCACGGTGGAGGCCTGGCATTCCCCACATTAACAAGATGTCTTGTCAGAGGTGAAGGAAGGGTTTGGTAATCAGATAAATCTGTGCCGGGACCGAGGATTGAACCCCGCCCGCCAGCACAGAAGTCTGACACCTTACCCCTAGACCGTCAGGTCACCCCACCTTTTGTAATTGACATATCACTGCTGGTACACACATGCAGAGCTGAATCTACACTACCAGTAGCGTATCAAGTAGGACTTTTTTTTTAACAATTACGTCAGAAGCTTTGAAGGCCTTATCTCTGGAATCATCGAATATAGGGCATGTGTTCATAAGACATTGTGTTGTTATAGGGTAGCAGTTCCAAAACTTTCTTGACTCGCGAACCCCTTCCACAAACATCTGAGTTGAACGAACACCCTGGTAGATATCCAGAGCCACGCACTTAATTTTATTCATACAATTTATGAACTCTAGTTATTAATTGTAATCAAAATGTTTAGTACTTTAAATTAACCTACTAGAGCTCGGTAGGTACTTTGGAATACCCTACCAAATATAATGATATAATATTGAAACTACTTAAGTAGAAGATTAAATAGTTAAAGATTTGTTTTAAAAATTAAAAGTGAAATTAAATAAGCAAAGTACTGTAGTAACATTTTCTTATATTTACTGTCACAATATTATCACATTTCACATGTTTTTTGAAGTGGTATTGGAAATTGCTGCTTTGACATAGCTGAAATACCCTACTTTAATCACAAAATTCAATGCCGATTTAAGTTTAAAAATTGTTAATACATTTTAACAGCTACTCACCTCTTCACGTGACTTAGTGAGAGGGATGCGCTTGCTTTGGATGGCACAGAGCTTTAAAGTCAGGAACCACAGACAGACGATAAATAAAGTCCAAGTCACTTTCAGCATTGAATCTTTTTCTGTATTTATTTTTAAAATATGGATATGAAGAAAAAGATGTATCACTCATATAGCAAATTAATATTTACCTGAATGACGAGAACAAGTTCCATGTAAACTGAGTGACCAAATAACTTTGGCAAAAAAGGGGACAAAAACTCTCAAAATGGAGAACATTCAAGGAAATTTTAGGATGAGCGCTACATTGTGATCAGTAAAGAATAGGAACCATTGCTGTGATTGGTTTATGACGGCATACATGCAGCCAAAATAAGTCACAAATTTTATCATGTGATCACTGTATGGCAAATTTGCTGATGGAAACGCAAATGACTGCTTTTGAAAATTGAGATGCAATCTTACGGCAGAATTTCTAAATGCGAGATCACCTTAAGAGAAAATAACACGAAATAAAACGACAAACTATCTATTTTGTCAAAATAGAGGAGATTTTAGAGTTTAAAAAAAATTCCTCCCGGACAACGGATAGATGGTGAGAATTTAGGACATGTCCGGGAAAAGGAGGACGTCTAGCCACCCCGCATGTAAATGTTTAATTATAACCTAAGCCATGCCACGTTACTGTTCTGAAATAATATTTTTAATCTAAGAAATTAAGAAAGTTATGAAAAAATCTATTACTTATGGTTAGTATAGTGAGAATTTTTTTAAAATCTATTTAATGTGTCCAACGTTCACTTTATGAACCGACTGATTATATCAGTACACGACTTATAGATTAACTTATATCTAGAACTGACACACATTTCACCTATGAGCATTTTTCTGACATGCTGAGAATCCAAGTTGAGTTCCTCAACCAATAAGAGAATATGAGCTAACTGCTAAGGTGTCAGTCGGCCTAGCAAGATAAGAGTAAAGGGAAAATTTAATTTTAAGATTATAATTTAACTAGTGATATTTTCTTCTCTTCTTGCTCTTAAACTGTGACTGTGCTTACATTTTGGCATTGTGATTTTTTTTCTTCCATCACAAATGGCCAAAAACCTTATTGGACCTTTTGAATGGTCAGTAATATAAGTAACTCCTAGATTATCCACAAAATTGAGTATCGTTAACCTTAATTAAGCCTTTCTCGTATTTACAAATAAAGTGCGAATATGACCGGATGGAGTACGTCCATTAACCTGTAATACCACTTATCAAATAAAAATTCAAACGATCCTTAGTTTAAATACATTTAACTATACATTTGTTAGTTTTATATTCTATGATTACAAACATAGCAAAAAAATCACAGGTCAATCACCTAAAGTACTTGAAATTTATTTTTTTAATTTGTTCTGGACAATTTATCCTTTCCTCTGAAAGTTCTTAGTGAACTTTCTAAGTAGCATGTCTCTTAGATTAAAGATGAGGCATAGTCTAAACGTGAATAATATGTTAAAAATTCACAAACAATTTTATACTTTACAATCTGTATAATATAAATTAACCGCAGCCTTTGAGTGACGCAAGATAATAGTAGGTTGCCGAAATACCTGACAAAAAAAAAAGGGGTAGTTAATAGATACCAAATAATGGCTACCTCAGTCCCTTCATCACCATTAATTAATATGTTCAAATACATATTTCTCTTAAGCTTTCAATTAAATATCAAATTTATTCGCCAACAAAGTAATCCCGAATCTCATAGAACTATGAAACTGATTATGTTGTTAAACAATTTTTCAAACCATAAGATATTTTTAATATTAGTTAAAATATTTAAATTTAATTTTCTTATTTATAAATATTATCTTATTTAATCTATGTAGTTATTATCTTTTTTAAAGACAAGTAATACTACATTTTAATGAAATGTACCTCTAGAAACTTTAGGACTTAGGTGACCGCTGAGGTTCATATTTAGTCTACATTCAGATGCGGGGGGGGGGTTTGTTCGCGTGGTTTTAGCCACATGGAAATTGGTAGTTGTTCAGTGGTCGCTAAATCTGTGTGGATTTGGTGAAGTGCGTGACTGAAAGATAAGTTTATATATGAAGGTGGAATAAGCATGAGGTTTTTGGCTTGTATACAAAAAATGTTTTTTTTAAAGTGGTTATATTGGGCGCATCCAATATTTATGGACGGGATAAAGCATGGCCACTTGATTAGCCTGTATCCCAAGATGAAAGAATTTCCAACAATTCCTAAAATTCATGTTTTTTTCATTTTATTATGAGAACAATTTTCACACTCCATGTACCATAAAGCAGGCTTTCGCTCCACCTCATCCATAAAAAGTTCGGTATTGAATTGCCCCATCAATCACTCCTGTTTCCATGTCCAAACCACACGTAATCCACGCTCCAACTGAACGACCTATAGTTAATTCATAGTACTCAAGCCACGCGGATAACCCGGGGGATCGAGTTTCTTGCGGTCATTCAGCGGAGACCACGTGAACTATTGCACCGCTTCGTGTATACGAATGTATGGATCTCAATACAACTTGTTACCACGTGGTTTCATTCCCGTGGATTCCTCGCGGAAAGATCCTATGAGTTTGAGCTAGGGCAATAGTCACTTCACCTTTGATTGCATCAATCAACGTATATGGAGGTGTCTACTGACTGCGTTCTAAACTGCTTTTGAATTGTGTTTAGCGGAGCCAAAGTGGGGATTGGAGGCTCGTCACATGCTCAACCAATCCATGAAGGGTAGTTGTCGTAGCAACCAAAGAACTTTGCGAGAATTCTTGACAATCACTGAGTAGGATTGCTTAGTAGTAACGCGCAAACCCCCATTATGTGGCAACTATGCTTTCCATCCTACCCACAACGTGGAAAGGAGTTTAAATCTCAGTATAGTAGTCACCCCACTCATTCTGTCATGATAGGTTAGCTTAATGTTTTACAGGAAGTGATACATTAAACAAATCTGAATTAATTAATTATATTCGTTTGTAAGAAATAAATTATTGGAAATTTACCTAGCAATCTGTCTATCAAGCACAATCTGACCATTAAGTGACTCCTCAAATACCGAGAGCAATTAATGTGGCATATTGATTTGATAGTTACTTAATGCAGGAGTCATCAAACTACAGCCCGCGGGCCGAATTTGGTCCGCCGCCTCTTTTTGTACGGCCCTCGAGCTAGGAATGGATGTTATATTTACAAATTCAAATCCAGGAGAGTTCTTAGGATATTGATGTAAATGCAGAAGACACTTACATATTTCAAAATTCATTTGACTGTACGATTGAGAAGCTTCCACCTAGCATCGAATTGGAAGAGATTAATATGCAGTGTGTTGACATACTTGAAGGCAAATTTCAAGAGAATAATCTAACATAATTCTATAAAAGTCTTCCAAGCCGTGAATATGTTCAATCTATATCATATTTTGCTCGGGGTTTTATAACTGTATTTGGCAGCAGCTACATTTTCAAAATGAAATGCATAAAATCTCAATACAGGTCAGCATTAACAAATGGGCATTTCAATCAATTATGATTATAGGGAGTACTAAATTTAAACCCCAATTAGGTGATATTTATCTCAAAAAACGCAATTCCATTCTTCTAATTGGGGAAGCTTAATTTCAAATTGGTGACCTGGCGGTGTAGAGGTAAGGTGTCAGACTTCTATGCTGGCGGCCGGGGTTCAATCCTCGGTCCCGGCACAGATTTATCTGATTACCAAACCCTTCCTTCACCTCTGACAAGACATCTTGTGAATGTGAGGAATGCCAGGCCTCCACCATGGTTCGGATTCCACGATAAACTGTAGGTCCTTCATTTCATCTCACAATCACCCTACCATTACACATTAGCGTAAGTGCGTATAACCCGAACGGGTAATAAGACGCGGTGCTAATAATAATAATTTCAAATTGTTGTATGGGAACTACTACTTATTATTATTATTATTATTATTACGTTACATTTTGCTAAATACATTTTTGAGAACTTGGGGTTTTTACTTGTTATTTAAGTAGGCATAACTACATATATATCCCCGAGTTTTCCTCTTGGCCCACAGCGCCTAAAATACTTACTATTTGGCCCTTTACAAAAAAAAATTCGTTGACCCCTGAGTCGTAATCGAATAAGCATTTTAGGTTGAAGAAATACGCGTGGTTCTATTTACGGCACTTGGCATGCGCTTTCAATCCACAATACGTGTTATCAGGCCATGAACCACGAACGTGCTTTTTCTAAACCAGTATGACTAAGGCTAAACATAAACCCCTTTCACTTTGACCTTTACTCATTGAACTGTAGGACGAGCCATTATTCTACAACCTGGACTGAACCAGTGCTTCCTAGATTTTTATATGACACGCTAACCACTAAAGTATGAAATGGGCTTTAATAAGAGTAAAATAAAATGTCAGTCGATAATAGAATATTGAAACTCTTTAATTCATTCCATAAATAAAGCAAATTATCTTTTCCCAGCAATCCCGATTGTCGCGGTTCCTTCGTTAGAACTTGCACGTGCGTGGGGATGTTCCTGCTTTGTTTTAACTAGTAGGTTTCTTTGGCCACCTTGAACCATTTATGGTTATCCAGAGTTCTTCACGAGGACTATTTACATTCCGATTTTCATATTAAGGACATTATCAGACATAAAAATAAGCGTATATATCTACTTTCACTTATTCATACTTCAGATCATGAGATATGCAGTTTTCACTGTTATTATTATTATTAGCACCGCGTCTTACTACCCGTCCGGGTTATACGCACTTACGCTAATGTGTAATGGTAGGATGATTGTGATATGAAATGGAGGACCTACAGTTTAACGTGGAATCCGAATAGATAAATCTGTGCCGGGACCGAGGATTGAACCCCGGCCGCCAGCATAGAATTCTGACACCTTACCCCTAGACCGCCAGGTCACCTATATATTTTTCTAATAAAATATAAATATGTGGTTGCTTAATAGTCTCTTATTTACTCACCCTAGCTTGCTTTGAGTTGTATTTTAAACAGTGTGTCAACTATTACAGTCCCTTTAAGTAGAATTAATGCACTCCATTGCCCCCACCCAAGAATGACAGGATATCATTGTTTGTAGTTTGTGGCAACACTGTGTTAAACTAATTATGGCACCACAAAATAGTATGAACCAGTAAACATATGCTTTTAACCTACCTATACTGAACTATAGTGAACCAAATAACGACTCACATTATGATAAGTGATTAGATTTTCATGTTCATGTTAGTTTTTTTTTTTAGCAAAAATAAATAATTTTTTTCGATTTTCATATAATTCTTAAACAAATATGTTTAAAAAATTGAAATAAACTATCATAATTATGGGATATAAATCCAAGGTATTATATTTGCTATTTACAGTTATGGCTGCATTTAAATATATAATATTCTTTAAATTATAAAATATAGCCTACGATTTCTACACGTCCATTGCGGAATTTCCTTAAAATATGAGTGAAGAATGATCCTAGCCACGAGATGACTCTTGGATAGCTCAATGAAGTCAGAGGTCCCAAGTCCTGTGTCTAAGTGTCGTTTTTCAATTTAATGAACGTCAGAAGTATGTTTAAATAGATAATTATTTGAAATAAAAAGGGGGGCTTTAAGAGCCTCTACCTCTTCCTTAGTAAGTATTGTGACAAAATATAAAATAGCTTTGCTAGTGTTATCTGAATGTGAACTGACAATTACAAAAAACGAATTACATAATTAAAATCGGTTTTCAATTAATAGAAAATAACTACCTGAACTCGGGAATTTAACCTGTGACCTCTGTATATTAGCACCAATGATCTACCAGTGAGTAATGATGGTTCATCTACTATTCAGTGTCAATCTTCACTTGTTGTTAAATATTGAGTCTGCATGTGGTATCGGATGAAAGGGTCTACCATTTGGAGCTATTCACAGTTTTAGACACGACGTGGGAGCTATAAGTATATATTTGGAAATAGATAAGATCCTAATTTTTACTACATGTTGGTTGCTGTAAAAATGTCTGAAATTCTTGATCTAAGGATATTGTTTGAAAATAATAAATAAATGTTTATGAATCTTGAATCCAGAGAAGTCTCAACTAAGAATTTTATTAATTTCAGATTTGTATTGTGGTTGTTTTATGAAAGTATGAATTATCGCTACAATTCGGGATTTTGTTTTATCCAGAAAGGGCGGCGTTTATGGACCCTGAAAAGTAGAAAAACAGGAATGTATCAGTTTCAGATTAAAAAAAAACCCTATTACCTTACTTGGACAATTTCTTCCTCGAATCGGTAGCGGTGACCTGGTGGTCCAGGGGTAAGGTGTCGGACTTCTGTTCTGGGGGACCGGAGTTCAATCCTCGGTACCGGCACAGATTTATCTGATTACCAAACCCTTCCTTCACCTCTGACAAGACATCTTGTGAATGTGGGAAATACCAGGCCACCACCGTGGTTCGGATTCCACGTTAAACTGTAGGTCCTCCATTTCATCTCACATATCACCCTATCATTACACATTAGCGTAAGTGCGTATAACCCGAACGGGTAGTAAGACGCGGTGCTAATAATAATAATAATAATAATCGGTAGCTTTCATTTGAAGACACTTCTACTGCACATAGATAGCCTAAAATTGTCATGTGAGCTCATATTCAGTGACTATACCATCCTTTAAGATTTTAGACTTATAATCCTTCTATTATATTCACCTGTTAGATATCGTCCATTGAATCTATGACCAGCTTTTTCGCCCACTTCCGTTGAAGAAATAAAGCTAAAACCTGAAAGCTGCATCGACTCTTGTGGCAAAAAAACCCCTAAATATCATTCCTCAAATTTATAACTTACTTTTAACTCCATATTATATTTCACTAAACACATGTTATCTGTTTCATAAAAATAAAAGTCTACAATTTACAAATTAATTTTTTACAATTGTGATTGCTTTGGGTTTCATTATAAAAATTGTTTGACCTGTAAATAAACGTATACTTGTAGAAAACATTTACGGGTTGGCTGTTTTATATATAAAATGATTATTAGTACAACCAGTCTTTTATCCATTGTTGCAGAAAATTAAAGTGCTAAATTATTGGAAAAATTAGTTTGTTAAACTTGTTATTAGATATTAAATATCAGTTATTAAAACAGGGAGCAAATAAATATTTTTTTTGAAGTTTCAAAAATAGAGGTAAGAAACATAATTAAGTTATGAATTGAGGTAAATTAGATGAATTGGCTTTCACTTTTTTGGCTCAATGTTACTATAATGAACTGCGTTATTTAATATTTCCTGAAATAGCTTAAATATTGATTCAGTTTATGCAAAAATAATTATTGAAAATAGGGAATGGTTTCTCAATTCTCAGTAAACTTATATTAAATAATGTATATGTGGCTGTCTCCTAACTCAACAACATCCTATATACACCATCACCATAAGAATGTAAATACAACATAAATCTTAATTAGAGTGTTTACACAAGTGATTTATTATACAAAGTTAAATTCTGTATTAATTATGTAAAAATAACCAAATCAAATGGCACTTTTAGAGTATTTTGCCAAGTTCAGAGACTTGTAGGGAGTACGCTTTGATTTAAAATTACTGTACCTCAAGCTAGAAGTAGCTTTATGAAACCAAACTATAAACTCACTTTAAAAAAACAACTGTTTATTGTAAAATTTCAATAGTTTGCTTGTCGCTTCATGAAACTTAATTTTACCATTTATTTTATTTTACAAGTGAATTCTCTTGTAATTTGTAGACTTGTAGCTTTATGAGAAAGGCCCATGGAATTTAGTACATTAACTCATCTTAGGTAACCCTTTTGGTCAAATTTTGGCTTAACACCCTTTTCTTAACCTACGTTGTAGAAATGTATGTCACTATAGATAATACTTGAAAATAAAAAGCATAAAAGCAAATAGTTGTTTAAACATAAAACCCTTATATTAACAGTAAGTTAAACTAAGAAGTATAGGTTTTTTATTTTGATTTCTATTTTTATTGATCTTATTTCAGCTTAAGCCGAAAGGTCTTGGGTCTTTTATTAGTCATTAATTCATCAATAGAACATTGTGTGAACTAAATAGTGCGTTTGTAAATATGTATTTGTGAGCGATGGTCCTTGTTATGCATCTCGTATTTTATGTCATTGGTTTTATATGAGTGAGCTAAATACTAATGGCTGAGACAATAACAAAATCCCTCCTGATGAAACTAAAATGTCAAGGATTATAATACAGTGAAATACCCCTTAATGGACACCTCTAAATAGCAGATTATTCTTTATAATGGGCAGTTTAAATTTCCCTCTCAAAATAACTTGGACTCTTAAGCCCGTATCACACGACACTAGCTAGTGCTTGAAATACATTATGCTAGCTAGCACTAGCTACCACGTCATCATCTGGCGTCGTGTGAATCAGAAAAAGTATACTGGTTCTGCCACTTGGTACTGGACACCATACTATTTGTGAGGATAGAACACGCGCTATTTTCGTACTAGTTCCGACACTAGTCTGTGTAATTCGACCAATCCATGCGCGCTGAGACTGCGTTTAGAGAAATGGTGCCAACATGGTCATCGTATGTGATTTTGTTGTTGGCAGAAAATGATTCTAAGCCTCCTTGTAAATATAATAACAAATTGCAACAATAAGACAATATATTTAATTAAATACATGCCACCTAAAAACGACAAACTGTGTTCCAGACCTAATTTTAATATAAATTAACTTTATAGCATGCCAAATTTGGGTGGTTGTTTTTTTTATAACATAAAGTATGCGTAGGCCTAAAAAAAACATTTGTGTATCGAGGATACAGTACTTGGACACCCATGGGCTTAGGGACCTCTGACCACATCGTAAATAAATGAATACAAATTTAGGGAAATAGTAAACGTTTGTGTCACCCCGAAAGTATTCTACCTTACCTCCAAATGTATCATTTTTAGCATCCTGCGACCATAATTTTGTCTTTCCAGCCAGTCCCGTATCCATATTCTTTTCCTGCGCTCCCTTTCATAATTTTCAATATTATTATTAATAATTAATGCAGCTGCTGCACCCAAAATTAATCTCTGACGTTCCATAAATATTTGCACTAGAACCTAGTACCAAACTAGCAACATGTGAATACTCTAGTCCCGTTTCTATAGTACTAGCTAGTATACAGATATCTAGGCGCTAGCTAGCACACTTGATCTCTAGTACAAGCAAGTGTGGTGTGATAGTATCTTCACGGTTAAACAACCTCCTCATAACGGAATTTCTCAATAACGAACACGGATAGTTCTAAAGGTGCATATTTATTCATAACTCTCTAAACATCGGACAAAAATTGAAAACACCTGTCCATTTATAGTATTTGACTGTAGAGATGTCAGGAATGTCATTGGCTTACATGAAGTGCGAGCAGTCCCAACTTCTACCACCTGTGAAGGTTTCTAAGCTAGCCTACTTAGAATTTACTACGATACTCCAATTGCCTCAATGGCCACATGGTCTAGGGCGTCACTCTCGTGTTAGACCAAACTGTTGATGACAAGGAGATTGGGGTTTGAATCCTGGTCGTGTGTACGGAAGGTTATTTTTCCAATATGGTTTTCCAGTCTTTCTCCACACAAATGCTGGTACAGTTCCTCTTAAGGTCAATCTTACGCATTCCTATCTCACTAGTATAGTTAGTAGATATGCGTGTAATCTCAATGAGTGCTAAAAATACTTAAAGGTCATACCTCCAACCCCCTACGAGCCCTAAGTGGGGAGTCTGTTCCAGCAGTTGTCTCTGCCCGAGCAATACCGATGCAATGACCTACTGTTCAAATGTTATTTATTATTATTATTTTTATTATTATTATTATTATTATCACCGCGTCTTACTACCCGTTCGGGTTATACGCACTTACGCTAATGTGTAATGGTAGGGTGATTGTGAGATGAAATGGAGGACCTACAGTTTAACGTGGAATCCGAACCACGGTGGAGGCCTGGCATTCCCCACATTCACAAGATGTCTTGTCAGAGGTGAAGGAAGGGTTTGGTAATCAGATAAATATGTGCCGGGACCGACCAAATGTTATTATATTGGCGTATTGTTCTGTGTATAATGCAATCTGTAGAGTAAATTACGTACAGTATTTATTCATAATTATCCTTCAGTCAATATTGCACCTTATATAGGTTTATATTACAACATCTGTAGTACTTACAAATGATGATTACAAGGAACAAAGAATGAGAATATTTTACAAGTTTAACAAATCAGTTTATTAATATTGCAACAAGTCAATAGGAAGTACATAGTATTACAGTTAGAAACCAATCAAACCATCGATTGTTTAAACATTAAAGTATTAACGGATATAATTTTATAAATATCTCGACAAAGGAGCACCTGATGTGAAGCACCTAGGTACACCCTATCACCCAGGACAATTTACTAACCTAAATAATGATCATTTTTACAAACGCTAAGGGCTCCACAAGAGGACCGTACACTATAGACAAAAAACCCGCGGGCCACTACAATGGACAAGTATCACTTCCACAGGTTGCGCACTGCAAACCGATACACACTTCTAAACATCAGAAATAAGTGTCAGTTACAAACTCAATTAAGTCTTGAAACATAGCAATTGATAACCTGGTGTCCTCCATTATTAAATTCTATATTTTAAACTAGCTTCAGCAAGGACAAATAGTTTAAGGGGCCTAACCATGACCCAAGTATTTGCGATTAAGCCTAATAGATAAAGAAAGGTAGTGCATAAAGCTATAAACTATGCCATATGGGCATAGGGAAACACGTCAGTAATACTGACATACAACAACTACGTCATAAGCACAATGAACAATAGAGCTCAAGACTCAACAAAATAAACTATGCCTGAAGGGCATAGGAAAACAAGTCAGCAATACTGACATATAAGACTTATGTCGTGAGGACATTGAAAAATAGAGCCGAAACCTCGACTAAATATTGCTACATCCTTCAATACTTATAGTATCCACCGAGGCTAGCTTTGAGGCAAGGAGGCGACACAGACGCCCCATCCATCGCGGTCTTCAGTACGTCTTCCTAGTTGATGTTCGTGACAATCTTCCAGCAGTTCCTCCGTCAAGTGATTATAATAGAATAGATAGACGTGAACCAAGGACAGGCCTATTTAAACCAGTGGAACTATCCAATTTTGGCAATGGTTCTCAATGTATGACAAGGTGAGGGGGGAGGGGGGTTGGAATCATCAGACATCATGCTAGACGACCAATATCTCTAGCCAATGCCTGGTGGTATCTTCTGGAATGACGCCTCTCTCATTTACTCGTCGTCTGACTTAGCTGTTAAAAGTGTGCGTGTTGGCCTTACAAGCAGAGTTGCCTCGTTCGCTGTGACAACTGTTGATCAGAATTGGGCATCTCCGTCTTGTGATGTCGCAGTGAGTCTATATCTGCCACACATTATTGGAACTTATTAGAACTTATAGTAACAGTTTTAATCTTTTACAGGACTTCATTGCGTTTACGTGTTAAAAATTAATCTACAAATTTCAATATAGATTATAATTTCTTCAATAATTATGATTTAAAAAAAAATATATTTTTCCATTTAACGAACAATTTATATCCCAGAACGTTTCCTTTACTAAGAGATTTCCTTGTATAATAAAGAGTACTTTCTTCGTCATAATCACATTTATTATTACAAAAATTGATTTTTTAAGATTTTTTTTTATTTATTATTACATTTTGGTTGATGTGAATAATTCAGAAATGTACCATCTTTAGTAGTAATGGTATTCCAGTACAAGGCTACTAAGAGTTAGGTTAGGCTAGACAAAGTAGAGTAGCGCACACCATATGTGGCTAGAAATCTTTTATCGTATTATTATTTCATCTTATGTTTGCCCGAGAATAGGTTATAGGTAAGGTAAGGAGGAGTTTGCCATTTGTAGTCAGAAATCTTTTTTGTTGGATTATTCATGTCTTCCAGAGGTTCTGTTAGGTAAATTAGAACTGACCCTTTGTGGCTAGAAATCTTTGATCGTAATATAATTCCATTCCATATCTGCCAGAGGTTAGGTTTAGTGACTCTTAGTTAAGATTAGATTAGGTAAGGTAAGGTAGTCTGTCATTTCTGGCTGAAAATCATCTTTGACCATAATACATTTCTAGTTTTTTTTAGCACCGCGTCTTACCACCTGTTCGGGTTATACGCTTTAAGTACTAATTACTATACTGGATTAGGAATTGGGAAGGTTGAATTGAAGGAAGTGAATCCGCATTTTCGTGGAGGGAGAATGGAAAACCATTTAGGAAAAACCACCACCAGTTCACCCGACCAAGATTCGAACCTTGATCTCCCCGTCCTCAGCAGTCGAGCCAACACGACAAGCGCGTTAGCTAACTACGCCACCGAGGCGGGTACAACAATTTCTAGTTAATATCCACCAGAGATTTGGTTAACGAAGAGTCGGCTATTTGGGAATAAAAATCTTTGATTGTAAAATTACTCCGGCTCATGGCTGCCAGAGGTAAGGTATGGTAAGGTATAGTCTGCTATTTGTGGCTTAAGCATATTGATCGTAATATTATTCCAGTTCCTATTTGCCAGAGGTTAGGAAAGATATAGTAGAGTTCAACATTTAGGACTAGAAATATTTGATTGTAATACTATACCAGCCCATGCATAGTTTAGGTTTGGTTAGATAAGTTTTATTACACGTGTATTTGATTAAAAATGCATATAAACTTTTCATAAACTGATAGGAAAGATATACAATAGGTAATATTTCAGAATTTTTATTTTTTATTAATCAATTTTGAAGTGTTGAAACTGTTAAAATCCCAAGATGGCAATTATAAAGTTTCGTAGACTATGACTTATTCGTTTTTAATGAAAACATGAACCAAAGAGATTCCACTTTTTTAAATTCTACAATATTCCGGAAATTCTAACATCTTTAGCTGTATTGTTAAGTCTTATGGTCGAATTCAATACTCTGAACCGCAAGCTCCATTAAATAATATTAGAATGGTGGTAGAACTTGGGAAAGCACTCTCAAGGGATCACGGGTTCAAGATTCTAGTGTTAAAACTGCAATTTTATCTTAATTGAACATAATTCCTGTACTGTATCATTATTATTGCGGCTGATAACATTATTCGATACGTGGATTAATTTTTATTTAAAACTAGTATTTATGTTATTAATATAATGCTCAAAAAATGGAAATATTAATCTTCTGACTTTGACGACCATTTATTTCTTCCTGACATAATTATTCTCTAATTAAATTGACTATAGTAAAACTATTAGACGTATTTCTAGTCACGTGGTCTAAGGTGTATACACTATAGGGTCTACCTTTGCTGTGGCAGGGGTATTGGGCTTTGACTCCCAGTTGGATGTATTGAAGAGGATTTTTCCTAAGTGTTTTTTAATTTCTTCATAAAAATACGTATAATTTTCTCATCTCGACCCTTTGTACGTATTTTCATAGAAACTTTGAAAAACAATTATCTAAATATGTAGAAACCACAGAAATAACACTTACCACTATTATATATCTTTGATTAGAGGTAGATTGAATTAACCAATTTTAGTATATTTTCATAATAGCCAGCGTAAATTCATAACATAACCATGTAATGGATTCTAAATATTCATATTTACTAACATATCATTTTAACGCAAGAATGCTTTTAAGCTTATATCCCGGCTCTATTAACTTTGTATACCGTCGTTTGGAACTTCAGTCGGCGAACGGGTGAAATAACCTAACATCTACATCCACTTATTTATTTAACCTTTGTTCACATTGTTTCCTCAAACAATATCAACGCGTGGAGGATCTAAGGTCAGTGAATTGGCGACGTGATGCGTTCCTCCTTTCCACCAACATTCTTTCCCTCTTAATTCCTATTCTTTCCGCGTGTATCGCTAGCGTAGCTGGGTAGTCACGTAGACACACAGAAAAAAAACACCTTACCATCGGAGGTGTAATTTAAATACTTTTATTACAGAAGACAAAAACAGGATGACCTGAATTGCGTATAATTATTTATCTTCAAGATGAAAAAAAGCTAAACACTTAATTATTCTGAGACTAGAGTTATATGCATTCAACTAATTAGCAATTTAAATGTGTTATTTTTATTTAAAAAAATATATAATTTGAATTCGCAGTCCTTTGAGTACCTAGGACATATTACTAGGAAAAAGATAAAGTACAGTAGGTATACATAAAACCACCTTTTTATGCTTGCGTGTCTAATGTTTGAATCAAAGATATTTTCATGCTTGAGGTATCTCAATAAAATTGCTAGAATCGACGCGGCTCAAGACCGAAAATAGTTTTAATACTTAAGCTATTTAAAGTTTTCAATAAATATTAATGAAAATATAAGTTTTAATATAAATTCAATGTAAAAATATAGTAAATCTGTATGTAAGATACTGTACCTTATTAGACAACTAGAATAAAACCCGTCTAAAACTCACCGGCTTCATTTCTGGTCGATTAATGGATCCCTTTGGCATATGTTGGACAATGATTGGAATGGGAATATGTTTTAATGACTCAAAAATCCAGAAAGCTCATTTCAATTAAAGACTCTATAGTAGGTAGATCAATATTTACTTCAATAAAATTGTGGAACTGTTCTTTGATTTAAGATTTTATTTCAAATAACTTCTTTTTTTTCTAATTACTGTTTCATTTTTGAGTTACCCCATTTGAATTTTCAGTTACCAGGTATTATTTCACTCTTTTTGGTGAAGGTTTACCTGCCTGCAAAATTTAGCTTCTTAGTTCTTATGTCCTTTAAGATTAAAATAATAATAATAATTGGGAATGTCCTCATGGGAATTTTTCGGCCACCACGTATGCCTTCCCGCTTTTAGCTTAAGGGTTACCTACCAGAAAAAAATCATCTTCCCCGTTCTCTTAGGTTTTTAGAGTATTTTGTCTTATGATTTTATGAAATATTCTCCCAATTTTTAGGGACCCCCTGGGAATTTCCTGTCACCAAATATTCCTGCACCCTTTTGGGATATAAGCTACCTAGCTGTTAAATATTCTGAGCTTCAAGATTTATTGATTAAGGTTTAGTTTACAAGTCCCCCTATTTTGAGAGCTCTCAATTGAATTTGGTGTAACCAAGTATTCCTGCGGCTCTGTCGTCTATGGCTACCTGACTGTAAAATATCATCATCCTAGCTCCTTTGGCCCATGAGAATTTTTCGAATTTGTTTTATTTATAGCACTCCCCCCATTTTGGAAACACTAGTGAAAATTTTCAGTTACCAAGTATTCCTGTATCCTTTTAGGTAAGAGTAAGATTTCAACTCGGTTAACTGGGCTTCGAGATTATTTCAACTTTGTTTCCCCGGAAACCCCTCTGTTAGAGAACCCCTTGGGAATTTCCATAACCAAATATTCTGGCTGCCTTTTGGGTAAGGGGCTACATGTCTGCAAAATGTCTCCTGCTTAGGTCTTCTGAGCATCGAGATTTATTCCTTTTTGATTTTTTGGAATTTCCCCTGTTTAGGAGGACCTTATGTGAGTTTTATGTCATGAAGTATTCCTGCATCATTATGGAATAGGGGCTATCTTCCTGTATAATTGCAGCTCTTTTGAGGTTCGAGAATTTTTTAAATTTTGTTTTTATAAACACTCCTATTTTGGGGACCGAGATTGGAATTTTCAGTTACAAATTATTTTGCATCCTTTTGGGCTAGAGACAAATTACTTGAGAAATTTCAGCTTCTTAGGTCTTCTTTGTTTGGAAATTTTTCAACTCAGATTTTTTGGAAGCCCCCCAGTATGGAGGCCTCCGTGAAAATTTTTGGTCATGATGTATTCCTGCACCCTTTTGGGTTTGGGAATGCTTGACACGAAAATTTATGATACCTAGATCTTATAGTTATCGATATTTTTTTTGGCTGGTCAGAGTAACTGGTAATTATTATAGTCGAGAATCTCCTTATATTTCAAAATATGTTAAGAAAATGGATGTATGTATAGGCCTATATATGAGAAATTCAAAACAAAACTTAGTTTCCATTTTATTTTAATTTAGGGGTACACTTATAATAAATATTTACTTTTGATATGTATGATATCTTAGCAAATTTATAAAATATGGTGGACAGAAAAGGTGATCAAGATATTGGCACTGAAGAGTCATTTTTATGTGACACTGAATAATAAAACGTGATTATTGGTATACTCGTATATCCTAGAATTATTAAAAGAAATTTAAAATGAATGAGAATTTTAATCTAAACTGTAGTGTTTTTTAAAAAATACTCAAATTGTACTTACATTATATTTTCCCTGAGGATAAAAATTTCGTTAAATAATTTTAATTGTGCTAAGTCTCAGATATGATATACGAAAAGAGGTTGGGTTGGGTTAAGGGAAGCAAGCAAGCTTTTAAAAATTAAGTATTAATCTTTATAGATTGTAATCATATTTTTTAAGTTCATTGAATTAATGTTTTATTTCTTAATACTGCAATATTTTCTAGACTTATTTTTAAATATTTTTCCCTATTATGTCCAGTTTTTACTCAAATTGGTGGATGAGTGGCTTAAGGCCTCACTCAAGATTATCGGTGACCTTGTAGGGCTTTTAAAATTGTGATTTGTACTTTGGTTTTCTCCTTCCCTCCACATATTTATTTGGGTAAACT
The DNA here is from genome assembly GCA_901482245.1 of Timema douglasi. NCBI lineage: Eukaryota > Metazoa > Arthropoda > Insecta > Phasmatodea > Timematidae > Timema > Timema douglasi. The sequence goes on along the minus strand of CABEEJ010000014.1, from coordinate 667,190 downwards.
TTTCCAAAATTAACTTTACCACTCTTATCTAATAGTTTTAGTCGTTAATATCAGCAAACAAGAATTTCTATGATCGATAGCGGTATGGCCTACCAATATTACTGGTAAAAGTTATTTCATTATTACATGTTAGAATCGACATAGGCCCTACATATTTGCTTTCCTTCCAAAGAAAAATGTACTACGGCTTTTTATCGCTCAAGAAAAATTTGTTTAACCCCGACTAGGCTTGAACCCATGAACTTCGGCTCCTGATGCGAGCACTTTATTAGAAGATGACCTAACTCAATCTTGGGAGATATAAAATTGAGATGGTAGAGTTTTCTAGATCCATCTAAGCGTTATTTAGGAAATAGGTGGATGTGTGTTAAGCATTTTTAAAAAGAGATTAATATTTTTAATTTCTACTTGATTCTATTAAAACACTTTATAGTTTCTTTAAGCATTTATACTACTAATTTTTCATAATATAACTTTTTTTAGGAACAAGTTGGAAATAGGCTGATTTAATGAAATACGATCTTCACTAGCCCCCCTTTTTTTCGATAACGTTACTTTACTTTATCTCCCCATGTAATATTTGCCAACTTTAAACCCATTCATTTTTTTTATAGAATTCGAGATCTTTTAAGAGCCCATCTCACACATATCTTAGACAGGTAGTAAACTTTAAACCAGACGTCACATCATTTTGCGATTTTCTGTATTCTACTTTCAAAAACAGTGGGATTAAAACAAAATATCTTGCCATATTTTGAAAAATACACCAAAATCATAAAACAACTATTTCAAAATTAAATAAACACTGAAATCATCCCATTTTCACGGTTTTCAAATTAAGAATAAAGAAAATCACATTTTGTTATGTTTTATGGTTAAAGAGTAATCGTGTATTTATCATCCAGATTAATCGACCATGATGACGCAAATACGCTATTAGACAATATCATTGCACTAGTGGGGTTTTTTTTTTCGTCAATTGTTTTTTGAACACACCAGTAAAGAATTTTCAATGGCCAATAACCCACATGTCTCCCATACTAATGGAAAAATAGCAATCATATATATATGATAAAATTAATTATATTAAGTATGAGAATTAGGGTTGGGCCTATAAACCCTTTTGGAGATACTGCCGATGCCGATATTTTGTCACCGATATGGCCAGTAGCCAAAGCGTATTTTAATAAATTGTATATATTATTCATTCTAAATTATATGATCAATATATTAATTCTCAGCTAAATGACAAAATAGCCAAAGAGCTATTTACAACAGTGGTAAATTGGTACTTCAACATTACGCTTGAACGCGCTCTAAGAAATGATCTGGGGGAGCGCTCAGTGAGCAATCAATCAAGCGGATCTTGAAACGCTCAGTAATCGGCATGTGGCCAACGTCCCTCCCCACGAAGAAAAAGAAAAACACATGATTACTGAACGCGGTTCTGAGCGGATAAACCCTAGAGTACGCAATAACACAATAATGATACGTTATCTTGGACGTATTGGTTGTTTTAGCTGTGTGAATAAGTAATTAATTATCGGCGTAAAATATCTATATGATAAAAACTGATTAGACTTGGCCAAATTTGTCAATATCGGCTGATAAATCGGATCAGTTATTAGCATCGGTCCAGGCCTAATGAGAATGTTTCAATAGTGAATCGCTTATGTCATTATTATTATTTTAAAAATAATACACTTTAGCTGAACTACTCTTCTTTTATCAATTAACTAAATGTGAACTTTCCAAGCATAGTGTTATATCTGATTATATTTTACAGATTAGCTTAGCTAAGACCCTAACACTTATCAAGACTACACAGTTAAACTCAAATTCACGATATGAAATACAAAGGGTTAAAAATAGCATTTCAAAAAAAGTTTCTCTCTTTAGGCTTTTAGTCATGTCACTTTAATTGATTATGTGAATTTAAGTTGTAGCAGTTGACAAGTGGGGTCGATCGTAACACGTAAAGGATAAATATTTTCACCGTTTATCTATGTTGGCTATTTAATATAATTATTTTATGAATCTTACAAGATTGTCTTACAAAGGTGTTTAAATCATAACTTCAACTTATCAAGGAATGACCAACGTAAATTTTAGTGAGATACAACAGCATTTGCCTGTAGAAAAGGGGATAAAGAAATGTGTAGATAAAATTTTTAATAACAGCCCTAAATGCAACCTCTTGGGATTCTGATCGCATTCCAATCTCTTTACTCAATACTGAGTCCACCATTGACTATCGATGTGATGAAGCAATCGAATCAGTTTTTTTAAATGCATGATGATATTGTAATAAGGAAGCAATATTAAATTATCTTTATAGAATTCAATATGAAAATATTTAGTTTAATTAAGTATAAGTGAGAAAGAATTTTTGTGAAATTACAAACTTTTACTATAATAAGTCTATATAGATTATTTAAAATAGAATAATTAATTGATTAATACACATACCAGAATCAAACTCAGAGTTGTATTCTGGTATTCACTGGAGCAACTCACACAGGCACAGTCAAATGTCTTGAGGATGGTGCCGTAGATGTGCCGAAACATGTAGAATTATAAGGCTGTCTCTACGATGCCTAAAAAGGAACCAGGGAATTTTTAGATACGATAATAGAATTCGATTAACTGTTATATAATTCAACAGTTCTTTAATTTTTTTAATTTTTCCTAATAATTCTTTTCAATTATATTACAACCAAACATGTCTTCTAGTCATTTATTATTAATTATATATATAGTTTAATTAAGTTAAATTGTTTGTGTATTTTAGTTATATTTTTACATGTTAACATGTTGTGACCTTGACTCACGTTTTTAATGTGCTATTTTAATAATGTTCTGATATCTTAAATCATATGTGTAATGATCAATCATTTATTCTATTTTTATTAATCTATATAGACCTACTATAGTAAAAGTTTGTAATTTCACAAACATTCTTTCTCACTTATACTTAATTATACTAAATATGTTCATATTGAATTCTATAAAGATAATCTTATCAGTATTTATTTTTATTTTATAGGGTGTTGTCTCGTCCTCTATCTCATTAATTCAACTAATACTAAACAAATCTTTTATTCTAACCATTTCTCTTTATGGATATCTCTATATAAAGTAAGATAATAAATTAATATTATTTTAATACACCGAACTGAGAAAGATATGTTGGCCCAAGAGGAATGAACAAACATTAGAATGAAGAAAGATATGTAATGAAGAATTTCATGGTTTGTATTATTTCCCCAAATACATTAAGAATAATCAAGGCATGTAGGCGGAGATGGCGCGTATGGGTGATGACAGGCATATGAACAACATTTTGGTAGGGATACCTAAAGATATAAGACCCCTAGGTATACCAAGACGTCGATGGGAGGATACTGTGAATGTGGATTTGAAGGAGGTTTTTTTGTAAGTTACATTGATGAATAGAGGTATCCCAGGATAGGGCTGAAATTCGAGATTCAGGTTATGGATGCCATGAGCTTTCGGATTCAATCAATATCAGAGAGCCATTTGGCTAGTAAATTGTGTTTAGTTATAATAAACCGAATAATATTTCGATTAAGAATAAATTTAAAAATTAAAACTGTAAAATAAAAATAAATCCCTTTGCTGTACGTTTAATATAAAATTGCTGTCGATAGCTTGGAGTGACCTGGCGGTTTAGGGGTAAGGTGTCAGACTTCTGTGCTGGCGGCCGGGCTTCAATCCTCGGTCGCGCCAAAGATTTATCTGATTACCAAACCCTTCCTTCACCTCTGACAAGACATCTTGTGAATGTGGGGAATGCCAGGTGTGGTTCGGATTCCACGTTAAACTGTAGGTCCTTCATTTCATCTCGCAATCACCCTACCATTACACATTAGCGTAAGTGCGTATAAGCCGAACGGGTAGTAAGACGCGGTGCTAATAATAATCATAATAATAATAATAGCTTGGAGTCAGATGTTCTTACCGCTCCTCTAGTCTAACATAAATGAAGTTATGTCAGACCTCTAGGGAGCTGTGATCTCCCCAAGTATCTTTACTGCTGGTATATCATCTGCAGCAATGATAGCGGATTTTTGTCAGATTGCGTGAGGGATAGGGGTTGTAGAGAGGGGTAAAGTTTTGAAGGGAGGACGAGGGCTGTCTAGGAGAAGGGAGAACAGACCAAAGTGTAACGTTGGGACATCATGCCGTGCCAGTCGCCATGCTACTCGGGCGTCTGACATTTTTATGGGACCTCGTCACGGAAAACTGTAGTAATTTAGTTGGGTTTTTTTTCATATAAAAAGTTTTATCAAATACATCCTGTAGATGCCTTACTTAACCAGGATAATAATATTATTTTAAATGTAGATCCACAACTTTTATAGATTATTTAGGAAAGGCACATTTATATGTACTCTTCCATAGTAAGGTATATATTATTTTATTTACTATTCATGTAAGTTAAAAAGCCACCTACCAAAGTATTGAGACGCCTTGCAGACGTCTAGATTTCCCGCGTCATTTAAGAAGTGACTTGATATTTCAAGATAGGGCGCACGCTAAATTGGAAGCAAAAGATAACTAAATTTTACAATTCGATTTTATACAATATTGTTTAAGTTTTATAAATAAAGAACTATTAAAATATGAAATGAATTAACTTTCAAAGACTTTTCACGTAGAATAACTAAGTTTCGGAATCAAAGCTAAGATATTGCCTTTTACAAACAAATAATTTAATACTTTCAACACACACACACACACACANCAAAATAATAATAATATATATATATATAAAATCAAATTTATAAAATAGTTAACGATTGTCTTACTGGGTTTGAAGCTTTAGATATCTCATTCCCATAAAATGTACCTCAGTGTGAGGATATTTTGATTCAGATAGGCACTGCTCTTAAAATTAAAGTTTAGTACCAACGTAATAAGAATTAATGTAACACTACGGGAAAACTGAGATTTGATTTAGATTAACTCAACTATTTTTAACAATGATAATGTGTTAAGAAACTAACTTTAAACAACCCATTTTTGACTTAATCTAAGTCAAAGCTTAGAATTAAATTTTTATTGATTTCAATTTTACAGAGGATAAGTATGATATTTTGTGGTTTTTGTTACTAAGCACAGTACTTATTAACACATTTTATATAAATATTAATTTTTGATATCAAAAAGGGAACGATAAAAATGAAAGTAATGTTTAAAACAATTTTTTATACATCATTGATTATTTTCCACTATGGATAAATTATACACACTTTACTAACCAACTCATTATTTCAGTACCCAACTTACAAACTAAACTAGTTGTAAAACAGACACACAAACTTTATCCATGCACGTTAATTCATCACTTTTAGAAGAAATAAAATAAATCTTTAAATTTTATCTTTTTAACCTATTGAGAATAGGACCGCTGTCTCATAGCTTAGTAGATAGATAAGATGCCAACCAACCAAATATCTTAGACACTTTTGATTGAGTGAATGAATCAATGAAACTCATCTAATAGTAATTAATAATATTTACCTTAAATATATGCTTTATTTAGCACCATGTCTTATTACCGTTTCAGGTTATGTACTAGTTTATTATTATTATTATTAGCACCGCGTCTTACTACCCGTTCGGGTTATACGCACTTACGCTAATGTGTAATGGTAGGGTGATTGTGAGATGAAATGGAGGACCTACAGTTTAACGTGGAATCCGAACCACGGTGGAGGCCTGGCATTCCCCACATTCACAAGATGTCTTGTCAGAGGTGAAGGAAGGGTTTGGTAATCAGATAAATCTGTGCCGGGACCGAGGATTGAACCCCGGCCGCCAGCATAGAAGTCTGACACCTTACCCCTAGACCGCCAGGTCACCTATGTACTAGTTACGCTATTGGTTTGATAGATGAGGAAGGTTATTATTAGAGGGATTGTATTCGCGTTTGAGTAGAGGGCAAGGGGGGAAAAATTTTTTTAAAAAAACCCTCAATTCACCATAACGAGGTTTGGTCCTCTATCTCACTGTCATTAGCAGTATAGTATACTATTAAAGTAGTGCATTAGACCACGCAGCCACCGAAGTGGGTCAAATATATACATAGCTTGCACCAGAGGTCATATGGACTAAACGTCCAAAGTAGAATGAAAATTTATTTTCAGTACAACATTTCAAAATGAATAATCGAGCATATAATTAAAACAGAGATGGAACTATTTACACTATTGCTGGGTTTAGTTCTAGGAGATTTAATCCCTGTCTCTGATTGGTTGTCAGCGATTCTTAGTAATATTCGATTATAATTTATCCCCATGGGTAAATACTAGGACCATAAAGGATTATGGGAATGCAGACCGTTCCTTATGGGAGCGATGATTGCCCTTTCTCTACTGGCCCTAGCTATCACCTGTCAGAGGAAATTACTGGATATAAGGAATATCTTCCACATAAACTATCACTGTTAATATTATTTTTCAAACAAATAGGATCCACAAGCTACTTCTTTTCGCGATCTAATTATATAATACAATATAACAACTGTAGAAATATTACTAATGCTTCAATGAAAAATGAAAATGAGATGGTTAAGATCTCGGACACTTGTCTGTCAGAAAATGAACATAAACATATTCTGCATGATGAAATAGTGCTAATATTTGTCATCAAACAAATAGAGGCCACGTGATGTCTCTCTGCTGTCGTGAACCAAACACAGAATAGTTAATACAATATAGTAACATAAGAATCTTGTAGCAGTGCACAAAATAAAAACCTAAGCATTAATATCCATGCTTCAATGAATAATGTTATAAGATACCGACACAACTGATAAATAAAAGAATAAGGTTTAAAATTTTGAAAAAATCTTTAGAAATCGCGATCTCATTGTTAGCTAGCCCTCAAGTTATCCTTGTATATCTAAACAGAAGACACCGCCCCACCTGCCCACCTGCTGGTTCGATAAAAAAAAATGTTAAAAGGAACAGGTATGAATTGCAAATGATTTATTATTGAACCTGAGTAAGTAGGATATGGGGGTTCTATATAAAAATCGATACCAATGGTAGACTAATGTGTTTACCCCTTCAGCTTTATCTTTGATCATAGCCATCAGTCCAAGGAGCTTACAAAACGGTATGGAATCATAGATGGGCTGTTATGGATTTTCAGAATGGTGGTAATATTCTCGCTGAAAAATTGTATCTAGAAACTGATCGTTGAGTTAGCTTGACACAAATTGATCAAACCTTACGTCATTTTATCATAACTATACATCGTACTTGTACAATACTTCATCATAGTTGATCAATATAGGTTCTATACTTAAAGAATACTTGATCTTTGTTCATTGAGCAGATGCTTAAACATAATATTATGATCATTGATTTGATTAATACTTGATACATGAATAGTATATGAGCATTTATTAGACTCAATCTTCTCACTTAAACAACATTTTATCATAGATCTGAACTCTGCATTATACTTATACTTGATCATATACACTCATGATAAGCATATCGTATTTTATTGACAAAAAAAGACACACATCAAGTTTGCACACTATTCAATCTTTGCTACAAAATCTTACCAAGAAGTACGTTATTTGAACTTGTATAGTTGATTATAGCTAAACTTATGCAAGATTATATTAAAGTCAATTCATCTAGGGCCCCCACATAACCATCTTTTGATCTTTGTTTATTGTTTATAAAACTATACGTCATTTTATCATCGATCCGAATATAACATGATATTTACATGGCATATGATAATTTAGCAGAGAAACACCTTGTACTCAATTTGATGGGCTTGACAAACTCATGTGCAATAGTACTTTCTGGTTAAGTGAATAAAGCAATAGGAAACTACCTCCTTAATTTCCATTGTTGTATGATTGTTCAGTGATGCCTAAAAGGCTTTTCAGCTGATGATGGAATTGTTGAGAATTTAACCTACATTAGGGGTAAGTTTTATACATACATACATAAATACATGCATACATACATACATACATACATAACACCATCATATTTAAACAACATTTGATAATTAATCTGATTTAATTTATCATCGATCAGAGCTCTGCATCATAATTATACTTTATCATAAACCTGCATGATACTTACATTGTATTAGATGATTGATTAGATATGTTTCATACTTAGACAAGAATTTATTATTGATCTGAACTCTGAATCATACTCTATCCCCTTTTTGTATTATAATTAATAAGGGCAGCTTAGGAGCATACAGATGTTACAAGGAAAACATAGAATGAGAGAGAACAGAATGCCAGAGTAGGCAATCAGTTTTTTTTATGCATTGGGTCAAACCCCTAAAGAAAGAATTAACATGTGGCAGCTACCCTAACAGGATTGTTTTTGCTTCCTTAAAGGATAAAACCTTTATAATTTGTTCATTAATAGTGTTAATGGAATAAATTATTTATATGTCTAATAAGAGATACATGTTATAAAATGGAGCATCATATTTAAAGAGTGCCAGCGATTAACGAATTCCTGACTATACCAAAACAAATAAGTTACCAACATGTTGAATGCAGTAACAATGTTTATATATATAGATATATATGTATAATCAACTGTCATATAGTTCCCACTAATAGTATCTGCTAACTCAGAAATAAAGAATAAAATTATATCCTTTACATAGCTTTAGTCACATAGAGCAACAACAGATAACAAGTCTTAAAAATAAATATTGTACTAATAGATAATATTCACCCTAGGCAAGATTTCAACAGCCTTACTAATGCAGACCGGAAATACAAGAAATGTACTGAAGGTACACATAAAATATATTCACTTAATAATATTTAAAGATGACCAGCAGTTAACTTGTTCCTGAATACGTAAAATGCAAATAATATAATAACATTATGAGTGCTGTAACAGAGGATATATATAATTAACCTCAATTTTATTCCCATTTATAATATATGCTGACTCAGAAATATAGATTAAGAGTTATGTCCCTATACATATTTCTAATTATATAGAGCAACATTATTTAAAATGTCTTAAAACACAGAAACAATAGATAATATTCAATGGCAATGACATATCACCATTAATCTCATAAAATTAAATGTTCTATAAATTAGCCTTCTCCCGTGTGTGTGTATATATATATATACACGGGAGAAGGTTAATTTTATATATAATACATAATTAACTGCCATCTGATTCCCACTTATACTATACGATAACTCAAAAATAAAGATTAGAATCATATACCCATAGTATACATATTTCTAATTATATAGGGCAGCGTTTCCCAAACTTTTTTTTCTGTGGCCCGGTTATTTTTTCAACTTCTCTTTCATAACCTATTAAAATTTGTATAGTTTATACTGGCCTATAGGTAAAATAAAACCGATTTGAATGTCCATATAGTATTCATATTATATTAAAATAAAGAAGCATTTAATCTTACAAAAATATAATGAAATCAAATTAAAACCAAATAATGTATTTATGAAAAGTTTGATACTGTTTCTTGTTAACTAGTAACTTCAGGCTTGTAGGAATAGACGATAACATTATTCTTAGATCTGGTTCGAGTTCAAATCTGTATCTCTATTACATTTTTTAAGGAAAACTAGTTTTGAGAAGCCTGATTTACACGTCTCATATTTTGTGACAGATGACATTAAAATTTTTATCAGCTTTTCTGCTAGAAATGGGTACGCCTGACAAAAGACAGCGAAAAACCCATCATTGGTATTCTGTCAAAGATTTCTGTGAGTGCCATATCCCACGACAGTTCAATATTATAGACTCATTATCTAGATCCAGCAATTCTATCTCGAACTATACGCTCACTGTAATAGGGTTCCTTATCTATGTTTATATGCTATTGATTGGAGGGAAGTATTCCTCCAGTCCTAGCAGGGGTTTCTCGATAGCAGCTGAAATCTCATCTGGCATATAACTAATGTTATACTATTTTTTGTAATTCTGTTAGCTTTTTAAAAGCTTTATAATTCCCTATTTCCACATTATGGGACCGTAAATTGAGTTTTTTCGTTGAATCTTCTACCTTCTCTTGCACTTTAAATACAATCACATTTATACCTTGTAATGCCAGATTTAAATTATTCAAAAAAAATCGAAAATTTCACAAAGGTAGACTACCTTGATTAAGCAATTGGCATAATAAAATCTGTCTTTGAATTCACATATTACATCCCTAGATGTTTGGGGATGATGATTTAAAAACCATAAAATTTCTTCCTTCATTTCAATAAGTATATTTAAAACATTCCATCTTGATAGCCATCGCACCTGGTTGTGTAGAAGAAGATGTTCTTGTTCACTCCCTAATTTGTCTAAACAATGCAGAGAATATTCTTGAATTCAGGGGACGAGATTTTGTTAAGTATTTTTACACACTCTTGCATAGTTGCAATTAAAATTTTAACGGCCATTGAATGATACAGTGCACTCATACACAGTCTGGTGCGACGGCTTTGATCCTCAGAAAATGTCCTCTTCATCACAGCGCCTGACATTGCGGGTGCTCCATCGCTACTACCTTAGTCCCACACATTTCTTCCATTCGATGCCATTTTTATTGATGTAATTATCAATCAAATTAAACATTTCTTCACCTGTTGATCTTGTTGTCTGAGATTTAAAAAATAGAAACTCTACGTGATATGTATTGTCAAAATTGTATATCACAAAACCGATTAGATTGGCATTGTCCGATATGTCTGTATTTTATCGGCTTGCAAAGGAATAAAACTACTCTCTTTTAAGTGACCTATGACAGTTTCTTTGATATTATAATTATGCCATCTCAACGACTCTATGCTTCACAATGTTATTTGAAAGAACCAGCATATTTACTTGGTTTTCCTCTTTTTTTAAATCACATATCCGAGATGATAACAATTTCATTGCTGGAACTATTAATTTCTCAGCAAATGTGTGAGAATGAGTAGTTTAGGAAATCAATTTTGATATTTTATAAGAAACCATTAAAAGGTTTTTAGATTGAGTACCTTGATAAAATTTCAAAGACATTGTCTTTTGGTAGCTATTAAGTCTATTTTATATTTATGAAGGAATATATTAGCTTTCTACTTTATTCCGGATGTTTCAATTCCAAGTGCCACTTCAACTATTGATGGTTTCATGGGCTCGTTTGAAAGTGCCACATAACAAATAACACATAATAGTTGGTCATGAGCACCCTTGATGAAACCGAATTGTATGTAATCCTCATAATACTGTCAGATATTTATTTTTTGTAGGAATTGTAAACTACACATCACTAGACTGTTTGTTAGTACCACTCTCAGAACTCGTGCCTGGCTACACATCACTAGACTGTTTGTTAGTACCACTCTCAGAACTGGTGCCTGGCTACACATCACTAGACTGTTTGTTAGTACCACTCTCAGAACTGGTGCCTGGCTACACATCACTAGACTGTTTGTTAGTACCACTCTCAGAACTGGTGCCTGGCTACACATCACTAGACTGTTTGTTAGTACCACTCTCAGAACTGGTGCCTGGCTACACATCACTAGACTGTTTGTTAGTACCACTCTCAGAACTGGTGCCTGGCTACACATCACTAGACTGTTTGTTAGTACCACTCTCAGAACTGGTGCCTGGCTACACATCACTAGACTGTTTGTTAGTACCACTCTCAGAACTGGTGCCTGGCTACACATCACTAGACTGTTTGTTAGTACCACTCTCAGAACTGGTGCCTGGCTACACATCACTAGACTGTTTGTTAGTACCACTCTCAGAACTGGTGCCTGGCTACACATCACTAGACTGTTTGTTAGTACCACTCTCAGAACTGGTGCCTGGCTACACATCACTAGACTGTTTGTTAGTACCACTCTCAGAACTGGTGCCTGGCTACACATCACTAGACTGTTTGTTAGTACCACTCTCAGAACTGGTGCCTGGCTACACATCACTAGACTGTTTGTTAGTACCACTCTCAGAACTGGTGCCTGGCTACACATCACTAGACTGTTTGTTAGTACCACTCTCAGAACTGGTGCCTGGCTACACATCACTAGACTGTTTGTTAGTACCACTCTCAGAACTGGTGCCTGGCTACACATCACTAGACTGTTTGTTAGTACCACTCTCAGAACTGGTGCCTGGCTACACATCACTAGACTGTTTGTTAGTACCACTCTCAGAACTGGTGCCTGGCTACACATCACTAGACTGTTTGTTGGTACCACTCTCAGAACTGGTGCCTGGCTACACATCACTAGAATGTTTGTTGGTGCCACTCTCAGAACTGGTGCCTGGCTACACATCACTAGACTGTTTGTTAGTACCACTCTCAGAACTCGTGGCTGGCTACTCATCACTAGAATGTTTGTTGGTACCACTCTCAGAACTGGTGCCTGGCTACACATCACTAGACTGTTTGTTAGTACCACTCTCAGAACTCGTGCCTGGCTACACATCACTAGACTGTTTGTTAGTACAATAGGTATCTGTGAATTCAAAACCACCATCTAAAGTAAAATAGGATTTCTCTTTGGATTTACTATTTAAATCTATTCTGTAGTTACTCTTTATAATTGTTGGTCAAGTTATATATATATATATAATGAATTCATCATTGATCACGCGTTTTAATATAAAATCTTCGGTCGGGTGAACTGGGGGTGGTTTTTCCTAAATGGTTTTCCACTCTCCCTCCATGCGAATGCGGGTTCACTTCCTCTAATTCAACCTTCTCAATTCCTAATCCGTTAGAGTAATTAGTACTTAAAGCGTATAGCTCGAACGGGTAGTAAGACGCGGTGCTAAATATTAATTAATTAATATAAAATATGATTAAAAACATTAACTTTTTTGAGTCACTTGGTTTGATCAATAATATAAAACCTTTCCAGTTATAATATACATCGCTTCATCGCAATCCGTAAAGCGGTTCCAGAGATTTTAGGAAACAGACATACAAACCGTCAGTATGTTTTAAAAGTAGTAAAGATACCAAGCCTAACCCTAAGATCCCATTTTATCTATTTTGACAATGAACACATTTATACTAAATACTATATTAAATGGTTGGCGGAAAAATATTGTTAAAGAAGAAATGATTCGTAATTATCTTAAGACCAACTATATTTGTTTAGATAACTATCTAGAGACTCAAAAGTCTTTTTTGACTGCCTTAGGTTTAAGTTTATTCATTGAGTGAAGAAAAATGATAGTTACTGAATTAAATTTATATTTTCATGATAGTATCATCAAAAAACAGAGATGTAAGAGGTTCAATTCAGGAGATATATGTAAATAAGCTTAGAATAGAAATCATGAAAGTATCAAGACATAAATAAGCCTTATTATAAAAAGATCAATACCATTTTAATTACTTTGGACATCGATGGAATCGCAAAAGTCTATAAAAAATAATTGGCTTTAATCTGAAGACGTTTGCTAAAAACCTAGTAATTTATAGAACTGTAGTCATTTTTCTATTAAACATGATGCATGACTTATTTTATATGATTTCTCTCTTTCTTTTATCTCGAAAGAGTTATATACTTCCCATCAGTTAGCCCTGGAGTAGTTTTAGAAGTGTGCATACTGAAAAGTCAGCGTGCTCTCTAACGATGTGATAGGATCTCCTACTGTTATCTTCATCTGCCAGAAATGGAAGTGCCATTGGCATGCAATCGTCAGAGGTATCTTCTTCGCTCCACTTTCAACGATAGCTTTAATGTTATAATTTATTCTCTTTTAGAGTCCTTGCGTTGATTATTAAATGGTCTCTCGTTTCTAATGGTCCCAAGGCCAACATTGAAGTATATATAAAAAAAAAAAAAAGTTAACTGGCTCTTAGAAAAAATTATAAAAGATATAACCTTAGCACTAAATTTTACTAGTAGTAAAACAAATTGTATCAAAAATGTATTCTACTTGAAATACATAATACTCTAGCTAATAACTGATCCAGACAATTTTAATAAAGTATTGTATATACATAACTGATCCATCACAAATAATTTGATGTTATTGAAAACTATTTATCCTATTGTAATTAATTTTTAAAATATATACCGGTTGTATTTAAACTCTTACCTTGAAATTAAACCACAGCTTCTGAGGGTGGAAAGAAAAAAAATCTATCAAATAATTGTTACGAAAAATCATCTTGCATTCCTTAATTTATGTTGAAACTGGGAGCAACAATGCTTGGAGTATGGTATAGGTACGTACGTATATAACAAGATGCAGGTCATTAGGAGGGGAGAATGGCCCTTCCACAAACAATATATCCGAAGGGTGGACGTACGTCAAATGTAACCGACGAATACTGTTGTTAACGAGTCGACACATGATGTGCCCATCTTGTGATTTGCAACAGATTGTATACGTACGTACATACAGCTGTGTACTCCTGGCGTTGTTGCGCCTAACTTCAACATAGTAATCAAGATAAGTTTTCCAGACAGTTTTTTTTAACAGGTTTTCTGTTTCTCTCTTCCTACAGATGCTGTGGTTTAAGTTTGAACAGAGGGTTCAAAACACACTGTACATATATACATATATACAAATATATATATTTGTGTATATATATATACAAATATATATTTGTGTATATATATATATACAAATATATATATATATACAAATATATATTTGTGTATATATATATATACAAATATATATATACAAATATATATACACAAATATATATATATACACAAATATATATATATATATATATACATATACACAAATATATATATATATATATATTCATGTATATATACTTTTATAATATTTTCAACAGTAGCTCATGGTTACCAGATTTTTTTATTTATTGATACGTCCCATCTTAAAATCTATAAACAAAATATGAGAATTACTTCAATATGGGCTTTATATGAAATATACCTATCATGTTTGTTGATAAGTGCATTGTTAAATACTTACCCATTTTATTTACAAATTTGATAAAATATATATAAAATCTCTTTTTTTACACAATTTATCCATGAAATTGAATGGAATTAATCCACATAAATTGTATGTTATCCAAGATAATAATGAAATTGTCAAATGCCTCAGAAAATAATTTATATCCATGGATTATTCTTCTATATTGTATTTGCCTTTTATAAATGTCTTTCTCGATTTTAACCAAACAATATATTGTATTTGTACTTTGTATTAAACACACGTCATATAAAATACGAATATAGTAAGAGGATTTTACTTAAAGTTTCAAACACTAAGGGGTGGCTTTACAATATTTGGTCGGTGACCTGGCGGTCTAGGGGTTAAGGTGTTTGACTTCTATGCTGGCGGCCGGGGTTCGATCCTCGGTCCCGGCAAAGATTTATCTGATTGCCAAACCCTTCCTTCACATCTGACAAGACATCTTGTGAATGTGGGGAATGCCAGGCCTCCACCGTGGTTCGGATCCCACGTTAAACTGTAGGTCCTCCATTTCATCTCACAATCACCCTACCATTACACTCTAGCGTAAGTGCGTATAACCCGAACGGGTAGTAAGACGCGGTGCTAATAATAATAATAATAATACAATATTTGGTTAGCGCTAATGTCCACGTAAAAGTGCTCTTAAAGTTAACATGAGGATTACCTTCCGGTTAGCAAACATAAAGTCCACATTAACCATATTAAACACTCCGGACATATTGTTTTCAAGGAGATTGTTATTAAAGTGAGGTAACATTTATTTATCTTATATAATGGGTGATCTATTGTATGATTAGGATGACTTTAAAGATGAGTTACGCATTCTAAATAACCCAAGACCGAAGAGATACTTGGAACGAAAGAATTTCTTTGAATTTTATAACGAGGAAGAATTTTTTTTTAGACAAAAATAAATTGTTAAAAATTATTGAAGTAATTGAACACCAATTAAAATGGTTTATTTTCAATAGTTTGTTTGTATTTATCTACTAGTTCGATCACCAACACTTTCTCTTCTTTGATCAAATTTAAACTTCGTGTTTATGATTTTCAATATACATTTTAGCAGAAAAATAAATTCAATAAAGTATAGCAGAAAGCCTTATACAGACGTGATAAATTGGACGCTTTGATTGATTTGTTTTCATAACAGTTTCATAGACGTTGTACTTACTTGCTTATATTCTCTATAGCCAAATTAAGCCACTTAAAAGCTTTGAAAAAAATTATAGCACGCCGAGAAAGTTAACAATAATAACTAATGGAATGCACCTGTTCTTAATTTGGCGAGCATATAAAAATTGCACTGTAAAACACAACTCCAAGTTTAACCAACGATTAGACTTTACGAACAGTTAATTTACGGGGACATTGACGCACCATTGTAAGATTGTCCCTAAATGTGACTCATCAAAAATTGATATGTAAATGTAGATTCAATTGTAGCTATTTTCAAAATTTAGGTTTCAATATAATTGTACACAGGGAAAGTACATTCCAAACATAGTTACAATGTGTCTAGGAACATCTTTTTAATTTTCGGTCAAAAATAATGTCATCCAATCTTTATTTTAAATCTGACGAAAATCTAAATAGAATTTGATTTTGGTAAAAATCATTATTATTAAATAAATATCTATTTATTGATTATTTTTACATAAGGTTCTTATAGCAATATAAGCAAATGAAGCTCTAAATATTTGCACTCTTCATTTGCAAGTTTATATTGTATTGTTCCAAAATGGCGGAGATTAAAATATAGGGCCATAGTGTGAGACGTATAGTTAAGACTGCTTACTTTAAGTGATGAGCTAGAAGACGCAAAACTTATTACAGAAATAATAAAACGATCTGTACATTTCCGAATTTAAATAATTTTTATCTTGAATGAAAATAAATTGGAAATATTTAAGTTCTAGCTTTCTTTCTAATGACTATTTGAACATAATTATTTTCTAGTGGAATAGCAAACACAAATACATTCTGATTACATTTTCTGACGTATAAATATTAAGCTGGTGACCAATATCATTTTCAGTTTTTCTATTAATTTTATATCTATTCTTTTACTATTCCCACTCAGATATTTAAGTTTATTTTATGAAATTATATATATACTTCAAAATACTCTCAAACTATCTTCAATTAAATAATCTCATTCACCAAGAGATACCCAACACTCGTGATAGAAAATTTAGTTCCTTGATAACGAAATTAACTAATAGTAATAATAATAGGTGCAAACTGGGATCAACAAAGGCTTTTTTTAAACTTGTGGTGAGATTTCTTAATTTTGTTTGCATCGCATTAAACTACCCATCCAGGTTATCATTAATTTTAATTACATTAATGGAGTAGGGATTACAAATAAAGGTTATAGGGGAAATATACCGTATTTACATGGAGGGAGGTTGGAAAATCAGTAATTAAAACCAACCACATTACATTAAGCTGGGAATTGTGCCCCTACTATCTCGCCAATGAAGAAAACTCGCAAAGTTACGTAGAAGCTTCAAACCACTTGGCTAAAACTGCTGACGTGAATAAGATATTCAATAACTCTTTAAATAATGTTTAGAAATTTATTAGTTCTTAGATTTAAAGCCACAACCAACGGACAATGATATAATATCTTTAAATTAATAAAAAGTGTATAATCGTGGGATTTGTGAAAAGCTAAATAAGTATTTACTTGGAAAGATTATAATAAACACTATTTGTAAACTTATTTTTATAGATATAAATCTAGACTCCCTGAATTGCCTGAATTGAATGCTTTATTAATAGAGGGATAATAATGATTTATGTATGTCTGTTTTCGTTTTAATTTTAGCTATATTCATTTTAACTTTATTAAGGAGAAATGTAAATTGAAAATTTGCAAGGAACGTACTTTATAAAAACAGTTCAAAGGTTGTTACAATAAGTTAAGTGGAAGGACTACCTTGTAAAACTTGAGAAGCGCTATCAGCGCAACTCCTAAGAAACGTCCATATATTGAACTATTTGAACTGGTTAGCCGACACCGAACTAGAGTTGCGGTGTTGTCATATCTGTCAAGTTTGTTCTGAAAGAGTGAAGGGGGAGGGAGCTAATCTGTTGTTTACATGGGTCAAGTTTCTTGGAAGGGAAAGGATAGAGTGCGGCTTTTATCAAAGACCACTCACTACTTTGCAGAAATCTGCTACTTTATTTTTAGGTTTAGCTCAAATAATCAGTAGTCTGGATTTCTTTATATTTCTTACCTAGTGGAAGAAAACATTTTTCATTCGACTTTCTCGTATTATACTGGATTGCTGTTGACGATATTGGGGTTCAATCCCCAATAGAGAGTACTAAGGGTGTTTTTATTTTTCTTGAAACGATTCCAACGCTTATGTACTAATTACTTTAATGCGTTAGGCATCAGGAAGGTTAAATTAAGAGGAGGTGCATCCGTATTTTCATGGTGTGAGAGCGGAAAAAATATTTAGGGAAAAACCACCTGAGAGCCACTGACCGGAATCTAACTGTGATCGCCATCTTCAGCATGTCAGTTAAACACGGTGGGTAGCACCCACTATTAGACTGGATTGCTGGTGGTGGGAAGTTTAAAGTTCAAATCTCAGTCGGGTGTACCAAGGTTATTTTTCCCTAAAATGTTTCCCCACTCTCAATATACGCAAATGTGGGTACATTAAATCTAGAATGTCACCTTCCCCATTCCTAGCTCACTAGGGTAATTAATGTATGTGTATAATTCAAGCGGCAAGTAAGTCGCTATGAAAAAAATTACTATTGTGAGGACTACCAAGAGTGTTGGTGAAACTTTATTAGTGTCGGGCGAGGTGGTTTGTAAAAATCTATCATTTTGAGGAGATTTTAGGGGATTGACTCCAAGACAATAGAAAATATTTGAAAATGTTATGCCACTAAAAGCTAATTGGGGTGTTCCTTAAGCATTTTAAAGTTTGATGCAAACCATCTTTCAGCTACAAACTCGAGTATATAAGAGGGGAGTTTAACAAACTGGGGGAAGGCACATTTCGATCCCTTACCATTTCACCCTCAAATGAGTAACACTGGATATAAAACTATCGACAGACACACCCCGTAGAATGTAGATCATTTCCTCAGCGTCTGACAACCCAGGCTAAGAGGGGTGAGGACAGTGTCTGAGAGTCACAATGGCAACTTAGTTTTCTTTTAAAGATCCATACGTCAGTAATGTAATTACGGATGATGGAAAATATCAAAATCTAAATAATAATGATATTAAGAAGAAGAAGAAGAATGCTAATAAAAATATCTTATCAATAATCATACAAGTTTTTTATTTTTAAACCTTTCTTTCATGGACATAGAAAATCGGGGGTGAGAGGTCTGGACCTCCCTTGAAATTTGTTAGAGGCCTTAAAAGTAAGGTGGGGGAGGACATATATACGTATAAAATATAAATAAGTAATTTTATTGTTTACTTTTCATTCTTGTAACATATCAGCCATATACTAATTATTAGTAGATTATTATTATTTTAATATAAACTCGGAGATGCACTAAAATTTAATATTGTACAACTACAGTAACCCCAAGACTTCTTTGGTGTTGACTAACAGCTCACAGCTGACAGCTAAATGCTTTGATAAAGTTACCAGACCAAATTATGTATTCCTACGCCGAACCATATGATCTGCAAAAACATGTGTTTAGCATCTGTCACTTCTGACGGTAAAAATGTAGGTATATACCTAAATTTTGACTGTCAGAAGTCCGCTGTGAGCTGTCAGTCAGCACCAAAGAAGCCATGGGACTACTATAGCTTTACCAACATTAGCTTGTAACATTTACAAAGGCGTAACTATGCAATTAAAGGACCCATGGTGGGTCTCCCCAAGAAAAAAAAGACCCCACCCTCCTAAAATCTTATGTATAATTGTAGATTATAAAAAAAATTGAACTTTATTATTGAAATTATTTTATAATACGTACATATATAGACTAGGTAGTTTTAATTTAGAGGAAGTGCACCAACATTTGCGCGAAGAGATAAGAGAGTAAACACAATGAGGAAAAAGCACCCAAAGTGTATTACTATACAGCCATAAAAGTTGTTAAAATTGTTGCTGAAAAGTTTCAATATAAGGTAAAAATACTTAATTGAATTAAATAAAACAATATTTATAAATATTATAAGCAAACCTATAATCGATTATAAATATTAAGACTTATAGAGACTAAACAAACATTGATCTCAGTGAAATTGTCTACATTTCCTCCAAGGACAAGCTACGGGCAGTAGCTCAACAGACAACATAGCTAATCTCTGCATCCTTTCTTGATTCATTTGTTCCTTAAACAAATTTTAATAAAGTATTGAAAATGACTTTTCAGCTATTTCTATAGATTTTACAGAAAAACATGTACTTCCTTTTTTGTACAGCATAAATTATGCGCAATAAAGTGACTATTGATTAATTTTTGATTGAATAATTAGTTCTTTACGAAACAAAAATAGGCTTAAAAGACAATGCTTTAATCTCTTATCAAATTAATTTTGGGTGGGTGGGCCCTATTTTGGGCGTGGGCCTGTGGGATTTTGCCACTAACCTATAGTTATACCACTGGACTTGTAACTATCAAGAATTACCAACTAAATTAAACTATTTTTTATTAATTATATTCGATAATCAAATATAACTTTAAAAGTTTAAACATATTTTATTATGTCTAACACCCACTTTAGTGGCCTAATATTTTGAGGCGCTATTCTTGCAGTAGACTAGACTGCCGATGACGGGGAGATCGAGGATCGAATCTCGGTCGGCTCTACTGAGGTTGGTTATCCACGCTTTCTCCCCGAAAGTGTGGGTACACTTCCTATGAATGTAACTTTCCTGATCCCTAAAACCATTAGCGTAATTGTTGAAAAACAAAATATATTCACAAATTATCTGTTTATTTGACAAAAATTTGAATCTGCCCACTCCTCAGGAACTGTATAACCTACTGAAAGAAAATATTTTGACCCGCTTACATAATATTATATTTATATTTATACATATAATGTAAATAAAATATAATATAATATTATAAAATACATATTATATATCTATAAATACAAAACAATCTTCTGCAAAAAGAAACATTTCATTTTTAAAAATTGGTAATTTGTATAGAGTAAATATTACATAGGTAACCTTTATTGCCCCTACTAGAAAAATTATAAACACTTACTCCAAAAATAAGTATTTAAAATTACAATAAAACATATAGAAATATACTGTAAGAAAAAATTTCTCGATCAATTGCATGAAAAATATCTATATATTAATTTTTACCAAAAGTGATATGCTTACACACAAGTTTTACATTGAAGCATAATAATTTTATAATCTGTGTGTCCCTTATCAATAACTTGTTCCAGGCGTGGTCATAATACCTACATATCACTAGCTATTTTATAATTTTTGCTACATACAGTATATAATAATGCATGCAATCTACACCTTTATACATTCAAAGTCCTTCATCAAAACTCCTGCAATGAACACACTTAAAATTATGTAAGTAAAAATTATATTCGTGATTTAATTTATTTTTTCAAATAATAGTTTCATATTTCATTTTGACAATAATGTTAAATTTATTAATTTTAAAATAGTGGTGGTCACGGCATGTTCACTAGTGCCCCCACTCCCCTTTCATTATCCAGCTTTATAAATGACTAGACCCCCCCCCCCTCCCCTCGCATTATTTTCAAAATAAAATATAGCCTATGTTACTCGCTGATATGATAATATAGCTTAAATTGGTGAAATAATTTTTAAAATCGGTCCAGTAGTTTTTGAGTGTATCAATTAAAAATAGACCCTTCCCCCACCCGCATTATTTTCAAAATAAAATATAGCCTATGTTACTCGCTGATAATGTAGCTTTATATTCGGGAAAGAATTTTTAAAATCGGTCCAGTAGTTTTTGAGTTTATCCATTACAAACGAAAAATCAAATCTCTCCTCTTTATAATATTATTAGTGTAGATAGCAAAATATTTTCAAGACATTTATATATTGTGACAAGTGTATATCTTGTTAATATTGCCAATACTCCATAATTATTTAGATAACCCTGTATTATCAATACCAAATTATTGACTTTGTTTACAGATCAGATTACCAAAGGTAGGGCCAAAGTGTTTGATTGATACACCGAAGTGAGCCGAGTCCGTGTAGGTTTTATGCCAATGTAACCTACTAGTTAAGCTAATGTGTTGGAGAAGAGTAAGATTGCTTTTAGATGACATACACTCACATTTGCGTAGAGGGTGAGTGGAAAACAGTTTAGAAATAATAACCTCATAGCACCCAATTGGAATCGAGCCCCGATCCCCGTCCTCGTGCAGTCCAGTTTATTGCAAGAGTAGTACCTTAAATCACGCGGTCACCAAAGCGGGTCCCGTAATTATTTTAGTTAGGTATTCTACGAACATGATATGAGATTAATGGATGAATTCTAAATTACAGTTTTAAAATTGTATTTTCCATGCAGAAACGATAAAAAATTAATAACACATTAAAAAAAATCTAATTCACAAGAGCAGAACATTTATTTTTCTTTCGTTTGGTTGAGAGATAAAGTCCTTTTATATTTTATTTCCTTCGATCTTTTTTTTACAGAAATGGCTTCCATTGCAAAACACATCGTATTCACACAACTGATTTCATAAATGATACGTAGTCGAGTTGATATTTTTCCTGCGAACATCTGTTAGTCACAGCGCAACACTTGGCATCACTGCCTTGAGTTTTCACGAGAGGGTCATCTTGTTCAACCTTACACCGATAGGTCGCAGCATACAGTAACACAACACTTTTTTGAATTAAAATATAACTGTGACACTTTATTTTAGTTTAGAACAATATGTATGTTGAAAAACGAAAGGATAGTTACTCTCAATGATATTTCCTAGGTTTATTCAGATTTTAAAAAACAAAACATTAAATTATGAAAATACGATCATATAAAAATCATTTAAACAAAGCTTCTTAAAAATATTCAACTTTTAATTGGCGTTAAATTATACTAAGTGATAGAAAAATGTGTTTATTGTAACAAAATGAAAACAGTTTTAGCCTAAGTCGTCCCACATTTCAATAACAAGACCAGTTTGTCTTATGCAGTGTTATTTAAATTATTTTTTAACACTTAAACTTGAATTGGCTGGGTAGATATGAATAAAACATAAACCACGTAAGTGAATTGATCTTTACAGTAGTAAAAATTTGATTCAAATGTGTATAGTAGTTTTCTTAGTAATCGGGTACAGAAAAATCGACTTAGAAACCGGCCGCGCTCATTTCCCATGGTGATCCATCCCCTTAATAAACCCTCGTAAGTTAGTTAAAATACACTTAATTATAGAAGATTAAATAGAAAAAATGTTTTTAAAGAAAAGATATTAGATAAAATATGATTACAAGGATTACTAGAAGATATTAAGGATAAATATCCAATATCATAAATGATCAATTATATATGCAACCACTCCATAAGAATGTAAATTATTAAATAAATGTTACAGAGCAAAATGGTTATAATTGGGAGGGTTAGAATAGTCCAAGTTTCAGGTAAGACAAATGAAGAATTAAATTAATATATGAATTGGTCGAGAACCTGTCAATTATGATAAGGAATAAACACAGCAATACTTTGAAAGACAATTCCACTTAAATCAAATATAAAATTTGACAGGAACTAGAGAATAATAACAAGTTGATTAGATGATTATCTAACAGTTAAATATTATGCCATTAAAAGAAATTGTGAAACACATATATAAAATAGAGGAATAGAAATTTCATGCAAAAAATATTAATATTAATTGCATATAAAATATTAAAATATGAATTATTTTTAACTTAATTAGATATAAAACACTTAATTTACGCCTTTGAGAATAATCAACAACATTTATTATGGTAATTCTCATCGGTGGTCACATGGTCTAATGCATCACTCTCATGATTGACTGGATTTCCGGTGATGGGGAAATCGGGATACGTATTTCAGTCGATTTTACCTAGGTTTTTTTTCCCTAAGCGATTTACCACTCTTCCTCCACGCAAATGGGGGTACATATTGAAAATTTACCATCCTAATCCCTATCTTTCTAGCGAAATTAATGCTTGGGAATAGTTAAGACGTGGTTGAGAAAAATAATAATGCCTTAACATAATCACGTTCAATTTAACACATTTGTTCTCATTTTAAAATATAGAACAGGCGAAAGGTTCATTAAAATGCAACAAAAGTAGGAACAGCAAAAAGGCTATGAAATTGCTTCTTTTACCTTCCCTTGTGAGTTGAATAAAGATAAATTAGATTTGTATTGATTGGAAACTCTTCATCCTTGAGACGCAGATTCATCTAAATCCAAATTAGGTGAAAAATATATTATGCATAGAATCCATGCAAATAATTTTTGGTAAGTTGGTATATCATATTTTGAAGCCTGGATGTTAAGTTAAGTGCTCTACTACTTTAGTGTCCAAGATATCCTTTCATTTTTCCAAATCCAAGACACACTTCACACTTTTATTCCAAGAATCAAGAATCGAGATTCTAGGTTGTATTCTAGCCATCGGCTCTCATCTCATGGTAAGTCATGAAACTGCAATCATGTATGTAAAGTATTAGGGTGAAATTAATAATACAGGATATATATATATATGTATGTATATATATATATGTATATATGTATATAAATGTATATATGTATATATATGTATATATGTATATATATGTATATATGTATATATATGTATATATGTATATATGTATATATGTATATATGTATATATATGTATATATGTATATATATGTATATATGTATATATATGTATATATGTATATATATGTATATATGTATATATATGTATATATGTATATATATGTATATATGTATATATATGTATATATATGTATATATATGTATATATATGTATATATGTATATATATGTATGTATATGTATATATGTATATATATGTATGTATATGTATATATGTGTATATATGTATATATATGTATATATGTGTATATATGTGTATATATGTATATATATGTATATATATGTATATATATGTGTATATATGTGTATATGTGTATATATGTGTATATTATGTATATATATGTATATATATGTATATATATGTATATATATGTATATATATGTATATATATGTATATATATGTATATATATATGTGTGTATGTATATATGTATATGTGTGTGTGTGTGTGTGTGTATAGTGTGGGGCTGAAAAAATTAGACGATTAGTAATCCGTAAAAATATACTTAAATTGAAAAGTAAATATTCATTAGCAAAATAAAACTACATAGTAGACTTTTTCACATTTCGAAGATAATTTCACCCAGTTGAGCTACACCGGAAGTAAGGAAAACCTCAGGAAGTTGTCCATCACTTTCCTCAGAATTGATCGTATAATTGTTTCTGCCCTATCCTGTATAAGTATGTAAATGCTCTAACAACTCATAAGAAACTTTACTAAAATCTATGTTCAAATTATTATTTCTAATAAAATTGGAGTTACCCCGCCCAAACCAATGGTTGTTGTTGACGTTCAAGCGCAGGAGAGTCAATGGCATTCCTTGTCTACGTTCCGTATGTCTGCTGGTCGCTCGCTATCCATCCACTTTATCATGTCACAAACACTCATTTTGCGACCGTTCTAATCGTCCCGTCATTGTTTGTTTCACAATTAGTATTCTGGATGGGAGCTCCTGTAATGTACAAGTTACACTAGTCAAGTACTTGTAAAACTTTGGGCTGTATTTATAAACTAGTCTTGAGAATCATACAATCTACCGATCCACGAATAGCAATCAGTTTAGTTGAAATGGGGGATTGGCTAACCTCCGAATAATAACTATATATAAGGTTCTTAAAATACGTAATTTAAATTGGAAATTAATAAGAACGACACCAGTATAGGTGAAAACTTAAACAAAATTCCCGGCTTATCTAATCTGGTTTAACGGTGACAGGGATGTGGTAGTTCGATTCCCATATTGGTGTATTAAGGTTAAGTTTATCTTAAGTCGTTTCCCACTAATTTACACACAAATTTGGTACATTTCCTTAAATTTAAATTTATACCTTTTTACATTCCTACCCAATTATATTAATTAAAATTAGTATAACCAAAAGAGTCGCTGTAAATTGAGTTCTTGAAGCACTTAAATTTATTTAGTCCAGCTCATTCAAAATGTCAATGTAGATTTAGTACAGTTGTTTACCAGAAGTTGAATTAGTTATAAGTTAATGTAAGATAGTTCCATGTATCTCATAAAGTGTTAAAAAGGAAACACCCTTCTAGTAATAGTCTTATTTTACAAGTTTCCTCTTAATTCATCCTAAACTAACCAAAGTCTAATATGTTGCAGGATGAAATTTTAACACTTCAGAGACTTGGCTTATACAGACTTATCCATAAAGAACTAAATTTACCCAAATCGAACACAGATGATTAGGAATATTGTGGGGCTATTAAATAAATAAGAGAAGGCGTTTACCACGTCTTTCTGCCCCTCTTGGTTAACCTTATTTAATACGCTAGGTGGGATAAAGATAGATTTTTCAAGAAAATGGCTCTAAATTAACACGATGGGAATAATTCTTTAGGGGAAAATAACTTGTTAGACTTGGCTGGGATTCGAAGCGTGCCATCCCAGTACTAGCAAAAACTAGATTAGACGAGCTTTACGTTTAGATCGCATGCATACCAATTTAGGCAGTCAGGTAGTTAGGACAAATTGGATGTCAAATTAATTGGAAGCTTGATTTTAATATTGTAACTGCGTTATAGTTATTTTTAGACTATATGCATGGTAAGGGTATTTCCATGCCAAAAAGGACTAAGATTGTATATATTGATGGAATCATCATGACAACCATTTGTATCATGGTGATAGCTATATTTAGTATATAATGTATCTTAATAGCAGTGTTCTTGTTAATAATACCATTGGTGGCTGTGGTGTGAGTTTTTTTTACCATGCATTAAACTTACTTACTCTACGGCATTAGGAACTCAAAAGCTCATTACAGCACTCACAAAAGTGCGCCACCTAACCCTATATTGACATAATTATATCCAGTCTATCTCAATACACCCTATCACTCTGGTATATCCTAATGCTATCCTCCCATCTGCTACTGGGTCCTTCCAATGGTCTTTTCCCATTAGGTTTGCCATTCAATACCTTGAACGCTGTATTCATGCTGCATGACCTGCCCACCTTAACCTGTGAGATTTTATTACCCTAACATTGTCTGGTGATAGCTACAGGGTATGCAGCTCATCATTATGTAGCCTCTTCCACTTACCACTATCTTAATCCATTTTTAGACGAAGTATCTTCCTAGGAACCTTGTTTAAGAATACCTTAAATTTATTTTCATAATTTAAGGAAGGAGGCCATGTTTCGCACACATAGAAAACAATCGGTAAAAATATGGTTTTGTATATTCTGAGTTGTAAATTTCTTGACAGCAGACGAGACGTAATAACAAGTATTTACTGACTGTATTATTTTCCCTAATTTCCAATATAATATTATTATCGCTAGTTAAAATTATTCCTAAATATTTGAAGTCATTAACCATATAAAATGATATGTTGTGTGCTGTAATATCTGAATTATCATCCTTAATCTGTGTTCTATGTATTATCATATACTTAGTCTTATCAGCGTTAACTTCTAAGACAATTTCCTTAATAGCCTCTAATAAACTTCCCGCATTTCTTGCAACCTTTTCCATTACCTAACAAAGCTAAATAATCTGCGTACACTAAAAATGGTATTGTACCGATTAATGTCAACCCTTCTATTATCTCTTGAAATACCCCAATATCATACCCTAAGGCTAGATTAAATAGTAATGATGAAAGTGCTCCTCCTTGTTTCAATCCATTTTATATTTCAAAAGTACCTGATAGGTGAGATCCAACCCGTACCCTGCCACGCATATATCTCAAACATACCTCAATTTGCTTGGCCAGTTTTTGGATATTCCAAAGTTAACTAAGTTTTTTTTTTTGACTAAATCATAGACCTGTTTAAAATCAATGTATATATTATTATGTACCGTCACGTTGAATTCCCAATTTTTTTCTAATATTTTCTGCATTGTAAAAATCGGATCCATTGTTTATATATACTATATATTATTATTATTATTATTATTTGAATGCCATACAAATGTTGTTTTGACATATCTGACATAATTTTTCCCAAGCTCACTAGAGAGGATTTGCGTGAATTTCATCAACAATTTGACATGTTCTGTTTGCTAAAGGAATTTATTGAGGCTCAAAAGCTGCACCAGAAAAGGGCCCTAAAATTATTTCTTAATTGATAACTGGCTTTATCAATTTTACGTTCTTCCATTTGGGCTCTGCAATGGTGCTGCCACGTTTCAACATCTAATGGAAATCACATTGAGTATATTACAGTGGGAAGGTGCCTTAGTGTACCTAGATTTGTTTGGGGCACAAATTATTCATCACACTTGAAGAGGCTGTCAAGGGTTTGTCAATGCTTAAGGAATGATGATTTAAGAATGAGCCCTATAAAATGTGAATTATGTTACAAGTAAATTAACTTTCTGGGACGTAGGGTAAGCCAACAAAGGTTTGATGCAAATCCCTCCAAAGTCAGTGCATTACGAGAATAGCTGGTTCCCTTCAAGGCCGTAGTAGGTTTTTTTGGGGGGGTTCAAACCCCCCCAAAATCTTATGAACAAAATTCATATGGCTTTATTTATGGTTCAAACACTATCAAAATTAAGGTACAAGTACAAATTATGGTGTTGTGTCACCACATAAAGTACTTCAGAGAGCTTCTAGAGGTGTTTTATATTTAAAAGTTTCCATTGCGTTCAGCAGTTAGGGGGTTATGTTACCATAAAAATCACTTCCATGATCTTCTAGATATATCTAATATTTATAATTTTTTCTAGCCTTAGGCAGTTATGCTGTTATGTTGCCATCAAAAGCATTTCAGAGAGCACTTATAAAGGCAATTAATATCCATAATGTTTCCTTGGCTTCAGCAGTTAGGGGGTTATGTTACCATAAAATACACTCCAGAGAGCTTCTAGATGTGTTTAGTATTTAGAATTTTTCCTTACCTTCAGCAGTTAAGGTGTTATGTTGCCATAAAAAACCACTTCAGATAGCTTCTAGAAGTGTTTTATCATTTATATCCTTTAGACATTATTCTAGCCTTCGAAATTTATGGGATCCCCCCCTACCCCCGCGTTCCCTCACCTGAAATTATTGGCTGGCTACGATCTTGGTTCCCTTAAACTTGAATGAGCTTAGTACCTTCTTCGGAACAACACGTTACCACAGCCATTTTGTTTGGCATATTGTAGTAATCTCTAAGCCATTGCACTAACATCTTAATACAGATTAGAGTTTCGTGTGGACTGTAGATTGTGATACGGCTATTTCAACTTTGAAGAAACAGCTCACAGCTGTGCAACTTATAGCTTTTCCCAAACCAAGGGAACCATTTATTGTGGCTGTAGATGCTAATGAGTCGGTATTTGGGATAGTCTTTAACCAAGTTCAGGAAAGGAAAAAAATAGTGATTTCATGTTGGAGGCAGATGCTAGTGGAAGGTAATGGTGGAGTCGTTGTACACTTTCAGGAAAGTAAATGAAGAGTGATTTCATGTTGGAGGCAGATGCTAGTGGAAGGTAATGGTGGAGTCGTTGCACACTTTCAGGAAAGTAAATGAAGAGTGATTTCATGTTGGAGGCAGATGCTAGTGGAAGGTAATGGTGGAGTCATTGCACACTTTCAGGAAAGTAAATGAAGAGTGATTTCATGTTGGAGGCAGATGCTAGTGGAAGGTAATGGTGGAGTCGTTGTACACGTTCAGGAAAGGAAATGAAGAGTAATTGCATTTTGGGTGCAGATGTTATTGGGATGAAAATTGGGGGAATTCTTAGCCAAGTAGCCTAATGATGGGAAAGAAAGAGTGATTTTATCAGTCTTTCGCTAACACAAACAAAGCGTCGGTAATGTGCTACACGTCAACAATTTCTAGTGTTAGTCATAATGTATTGTCAGTTACCAGCATATTTAAGTTGTGGATTAATCATAGCGTGCACGAATCACAATTGTCTTCAATGGCTACTCAACTTTAGGGAAACTGAGGGACGGATGGTTCAATGGCTGGAACTGTTGGCCGAGTTTCACATGGGCGTTATTCATTGGCCAAAAGACTAGCTGTGGAACTAAAATGGCTCTCACTACGTCTTTTTATACATTGTGAGGCTAATCCCCGTGAAATATTTCCAATATATTCCTCATTATTTCAAATGGACATTACCTAATCCAATGTAAGATTGTGAACTATTGCTAAGACTCCATCTGCATCGAAACCACTGGGAAACAACTATCAACATAATTTAATCCATTTACTCCAGAATTATTTTTTAAAATAAGTTCATGGGTGACCTGGCGGTCTAGGGTTAAGGTGTCAGACTTATGTGCTGGGGTTCCGGAGTTCAATCCTCGGTCCTGGCAAAGATTTATCTGATTGTCAAACCCTTCCTTCACCTCTGACAAGACGTGTAATAATCACAACTTGTGAATGTGTGGAGTCCCAGACCTCCACCGTGGTTCGGATCTCACGTTAAACTGTAGGTCCTCCATTTCATCTCACAATCACCCTACTATTACACATTATCATAAGTACGTACAGCCCAAACAGGTAATAAGATGTGATAATAATAATAATAATAAAATAAGCCAAGTTAAACGATTGTAAGTGCTGTCCAATAATTTACCTTTTAAATCGTAAGTATACTGATGTATATACTCTTTCGAAGGAAGCTCACAGATTTCGGACACCAATTAAACCCCATATACGCCAGGGTATTTTGTTTGTTAAGGCTTTTTGAGAAAACAACGAGAAATTGTCTACTGGAGTATAAGTTTCTATCATACGAGATATTATCCGGGATTAACATTATAGTACTACGGGGATGCGCACTTAGGATGTTCTAAAACTCTGGAACGTCAGCGTGACATATACTACTGGCCTAGGACGAGCAAATATTTTCCACAACTTTATGAATAATGTGAAGATTGCAACTAGCACAATACACCTACTCCAAAAGCTAAGGTACCACTTCAAGCGTACATACCAACACAGTGAATGGAACCAGATGGGCGAACTTCCATTGACATCACGAGAAATAAAGTATATTTTCATTATTGCAGATAATTTTAAAAAGTGGACTGAAGCATATGTCATTGTGATCAAGAAGCTGAGAATGTATCGATGATATTTGTTGATGAATTTGTTTTCTAATACGGTGCACCGGATTTAGTTCACATGGGCTAAGGTAACCAGTTTTAATCTGATTCGTTTCGACTGATGTGTTGTGTGAATTATTGGGATTAAAAAATCTTCCCGTCCCTTTTCCACCCGCTGTCTGATGGGATGGGGGAATGTTTCAATAGAACGCTTCCTTCCGTGTTGAATTACTGGATTGGATAGCACAAGTGTTCGTGGTACATTAAACGTCCTTGCACTAAAATGGACTCCTGAACAAGAATACACAAGAAAACTTGTTAAACACCAAATAAACTAATGTTTGTTGACGAAATACAACTGCGAGCTGACATTCAATATGGATCAACTCCATAAAAACTTCACTTCCACATAAAATATTTAACTCGCTTGCGTTAATTCCTGGTTGCAGCTCACAAAGCTATGAGACATCACTTAAGTGCAGTGTACAAGTGGAAAAAAGCACATTGCGACCTGTCGTTAAATATTCTGCCGTACCAGGTAGATGATATTGTATGTTTGAAGCCACACTCCATATTGGGAGAGCTGATAAAACTCTATAGACCATGGACAGGACCATATCATGCACGCAAGGACAGAGAAAAAGAAACGTACCTCGTAGAGTATCTTGTGTTCAAACATAAGAGACTGGTTGTACATCATGATCGTGTGAAAATATTTGCTAATATTCCGGTACAAGCTCAGTCCCAAATCCAGAAACGAGCCCGTCGAAAGCCAGATCATCCTCCATCTTGATACAGTAGGGTCACTAAAAGGAAATAATAAAATAAATGGCCTCTCCTGATTTTGAAAGTTATGACAACCAAACCGGTGAAAAGGATGAGATAGAGATAGACTTAAGTTTAAGATAATAACAGGCAGCCCAAATTGAGATTAAAGTTCCTTAAACATTCTCAGGTTGGAGACAAACACCCAATTCTTCAACGTAAATATGGTCAGAGACAAGGATCCATAATAGTGTTGACACATTGAGTATGGGAAGTGGCTCTGAATCTGATATACAGTGATATTAACACAAACATGAAACATAGAATAATAGCTGGATTGGGACCCCATCTATCTAATTACAAGTTTAAACATTACCTGACGATGAAGCCTGGAACATTCTAGCTAGTGCTGAAAAAAATGAAATAGAAAGGGAAAAATCGAGTACACCGAATTCAGGAGCTGTATGAAGTTACGCTAACAGAGACTCTTATTTGCGCAGAACATAACAATAGAAGTTGGGGTATGGAGAGCAAACTACACAATATTCTGGCTTGTCAACTCAAGTACAACTAAGCTAACCTAATCGCAGAAGAGTTGATTTGGCATTTATACGTATACAAAAGATTTTCTTCGAGGAAGCTGATTTTGAAGAAGAGTATAGTAATGGATGGTCAGTATTATTTGTAGAAAATGATTACATATATATGTTCATTGTATTTCCATGTCAACCCATTGTTTATAAAGTATTTATTGTCCTTTAGTTACCATGACCAACAATTTGTATTATTATGTGCTCTTGATGACTCTAGTATGTGTATAAACCATCTTCATAAAAGTGTTCTCGAAATAATAAATAGGCCTATTAAAGCCGTAGAAATATCTTGTTAAATTAATTATCTAATATGGTGCGTAAATTAGATCTGAGACTTTTGACTTAGAACAAATAAGCTTTTACTTAGTTTCCATAGCTCAACTATAATTTTATGATTATATTAGTAAGAAATTAATTATGGACTTTATAGCCTCACAAAGCAAATAATCATATAATTAACAAACTAAATTAACTTCGAACACCTCAGCCAACTATGGCTAGCACCTATATAGTTACTAATTAATTAGTAGGATAAAACCTTTTACAAATATAACACTTAGTCATCAGAATGATCGATAATCCAAACTATATTTCTAAGAGTTGAGGTTGACCCATTTTATTATTTTCTTTGCATCTTGCTTTTCAATCCGTTCGAGTAGTATATTCTTGGTCTAGATATTATGAAGGTTGAATTAAGAGGAAACGTACCTTCATTTGAATGTAGGGTGAGTTGCAATCCATACACCCTTTACCCGTTAATCGAAGTCCAGTCTATTTTATTAGTGACTGTGGAATCACACCTTTACCGGAAAACAAGAACAGACCTTGAACGTAATTACGTGACGAGCTCTAAGCCAATCACAAGATTTCAGCCCTATTTACATTGTCTAATGAGCGTGAGTTCAAATAACTTCAGCTTTCCTTTATTTAGCATGACATCAGCTTGGGAGACTCAATACAATTTAAAAATCAACGCACTCAATCAGTGTTCATGCGACTAAACCAACTGACTTGTTTTAACCCACAAAGCCATATACCGGCAGACAGCTAGCTGTAGCTAGTGTTTCAAGATGACTTGAAATAACTAGTTATTATTATTATTATTAGCACCGCGTCTTACTACCCGTTCGGGTTATACGCACTTACGCTAATGTGTAATGGTAGGGTGATTGTGAGATGAAATGGAGGACCTACTGTTTAACGTGGAATCCGAACCACGGTGGAGGCCTGGCATTCCCCACATTCACAAGATGTCTTGTCAGAGGTGAAGGAAGGGTTTGCTAATCAGATAAATCTGTGCCGGGACCAAGGATTGAACCCCGGCCGCCAACACAGAAGTCTGACACCTTACCCCTAGACCGCCAGGTCACCAAATAACTAGTTAAATGGAAAGCGCGTGGTTCGTTATTATTCCGTCTTGGATTTGTATCGTTGCATAATGCATTAATTTGAATGAATCACTTGATATATCAACATCATTGAATCCCTTTACTCCATAATTATTTTTAAAAATAAGTCCATGGGTGACCTGGAGGTCTAGGGGTAAGGTGTCAGACTTCTGTGCTGGCGGCCGGGGTTCAATCCTCGGTCGTGGCAAAGATTTATCTGATTACCAAACCCTTCCTTCACCTCTGACAAGACATCTTGTGAATGTGGGGAATGCCAGGCCTCCACCGTGGTTCGGATTCCACGTTAAACTATAGGTAATCCATTTCATCTCACTATCACCCTACCATTACACATTAGCGTAAGTGCGTATAACCTGAGCGGGTAGTAAGACGCGGTGCTAATAATAATAATAAATTATTACAATATTCCCATCGATGGGCATGTGAATTAAATGACAGGTCTATCTAGTTTTGTTTACTGGTGATGGGGATGCGCATTTTTTAATCCAAGTTAGATGTACAAGGAGTAGTTTTTCCTAAATTGTATCCCAGTGTCGCCCCACACAGATAAGGGTGGATTAAATTAAGACTATACCATTTTCATCTACTCTATTGGTGTAGTTCTATTCGGATAGCTCGAGTAAGTATTCTTAAAGATAATTGTTGATTTTGGATTTTTCCATTTGCTTTGAAATTATACATTATTTTTGTAAAATAACCAACACGTTTCAGTTCGTAAAAACTCCAGTAATAACCTTCTCAATTCTACTAATGTCTGGTAGTAGTAGTAGTAGTAGTAGTAGTTTTTATTGTATCTGGAGTACATACTTTTAATAATTAAACGTCATCCAGCTAAGGACAATGGGCTTGTCAGCTGATGCCTCACCATAAACGCCATACATGCATTTAATAGTGTAAATATATAATAAATACATTTCATTCTTTTAAGTTTATTCTTACAGCTAACATCATTCTAACACTTAAACTAGTTCCTTAAATCTACGAGTATTACATTTTGTATTCTATCTAATATTCGAAAACCAGTCTCGAGTCCATTACATAGCTTATTTGTAATATTAATCAATCTAGTAATATTATTTCATTATGTATTTGAGCCAATTAACAATTTTTTATTTCTCTTTTAACGTTTGATATTTTATATATTGCCAAAAGGGTATCCGGTATAATGTTAAAAAGTGTTAGTAGGCCTATTATTATTTTCATGTGTTTTTTTCCGTATTTATTTATGTATAAAGTTATTTTGGTTGTCGTTTTCTGGGCCTCTAATTTTGAAACGTGTGAGTAGTAATTCGTTAGCGTATTTCTCTCATCTCGCACACAATCTCTCAAACCCCTAATTTTGAAACTTCTGCGTTGCGAAAAATGACGTCACACGATCGAATAGCGAGTGGATTCTACTCGCCAGCCCCATACCGTGCTAGGCAGGCCTTGTCTGTCGAATAGGCAATAAAATACAAAATTGATTCCATCCCCATCTTCGATTTTAGCTTTCTGAGAGTGATTCTGTTGAAATAAGCTTATCACTGTACAAAATAGGTTTACAGAAAAAAATAATATAATTGCTTTGTACACTTTATGCATTCCTTCAATAAAAATATTTGTTTGAGTGAAAACATAATTATATATTCTAATTTTTTCACTTTAACTTAAGTGTTAATTTGGTAGATTGGGAAACGTGGCCGTCTCAAAATATAAAGTTCCCGTGTTCATATCCTGGTATTTCCAATATATATATTTTAATTTATAAGACTTTAAACTTTAATTTTAAACGATCGTATTAGTAAGCATATAATATGTTTTAGATGTATTTTATAGAAATATTCAAGGCGTTTGAGCCTACGTAGACTAGCATAACTGTCCTTAAAAATAATTTAAAAGGGTAGTAAATTAAAAACGCTAGGCCTACATTAATTATGAAATTTTATATGTAGGTGATTATTTAAAAATTAAATTAATGGGTTATATTACATAAAATTTTACATATTTCAAAATAAGCCTAAGTAAGCTAATTATTATTCGCAAAGTAAAAATTTTTAGGGAATATTTATGTTTTAAAATTAGTTGCGAACATAAAATAATATATATCTAAATTCAAATTAATAAAACGTGATATAAATTCAAGACAACAATTTAAATATCATGAACGTAGTGGGATTGAACTCGTGGAAACGTGAGTTTGGATCAAGCACGTACCAAGTGTGCTAAGGTGGATATCGTTTGAGACGACGGTTTTACTTATACTGATATAACTTTGAGAAAATTTTGAGACAACAAGCTTACATGTATACAACTGGAAGATGGTTTCCTAATAAATCGAAACAAATGGTTATACATGATGCACTCAATACAATAATAGTGTCTACTTTCAGTTATGTATTTTGTACATTGGCGTGTTGTGGAATCTCATCGTCTCAACCCTTTGGCACGTCGTGGTTTTACAGTGTTGTCGGATTGAATTATTATTATTATCACCGCGTCTTACTACCCATTCGGGTTATACGCACTTACGCTAATGTGTAATGGTGCGGTGATTGTGAGATGAAATGAAGGACCTACAGTTTAACGTGGAATCCGAACCACGGTGGAGGCCTGGCATTCCCCACATTCACAAGATGTCTTGTCAGAGGTGAAGGAAGGGTTTGGTAATCAGATAAATCTTTGCCGGGACCGAGGATTGAACCCCGGATCCCAGCACAGAAGTCTGACACCTTACCCCTAGACCGCCAGGTCACCTTTTATACTATTAAAGTCTTTCTGCAACGTTTGTTTAGCTCTATCTACATTTTCATGCGCAGCGTACAGCATTGTTTCCTTAGCATACATAAATAAACCGAAGTTCTGTATACAGTTTGAAATGGTTCTTGTATAGATTAAGTAGAGTATTGGCCCAAGAATAGAGCCTTGTGGTACTCCAATATTTATACCCAATTCTTCACTTTCCATAATATTTATTTTAACTATAATTTTCCTATTTGTTAGGAAATCTTTAAACCATCAATACATATTACCTCTGATACCAATTTTATAAAGTGATTTAGTAAAATATCTTTATCCAACTTATCAAATGCTTTCGACATGTCTATAAATGCTATAGCTATATGTTTGTTTTAATTTAATTTCTTTAACATTATATTAGTAAAAGTATATAAAAGTAGTAGTATCGAAGTTTGCAGAATATCCCAGTATGGCGGAACCGGAAACGATCTTGGTCAAGTTAAGTCCTTGTTTGTTGTGGGCCGGGCTTCGATGACGAGCGAGGCGCTGACCAGCATCTCGTTTCAGTGGAAATTGTTCACGCCACGGGAGAGGATGTCTTAGTGTGTGTTAGTGCTCCATCAGACGGAGAGAAACCAGGCCGGTGTTGGTGAGTCTTGTAATACCGTATTTCTGGGTGGTATGCGTTAGACGTTGTTATTGGTTGTAACATCGTTGCAGGGTCTTATACCTACTCGACAAATTTAAGATTTTCTATCACACCAACATTTTTTTTCTTTCCATACAGACCCCCGTAACCCCCTCCACCCCGCTATTCCCATATTTCCTGGGGGCCCATTTTTAATATTTAGAATGAGTATTTGGCATGGTGCCATTTACTTTACTCCCGACTTTCATTTTTCTTACCACACTGGGAAGTAGTTAACTGTTTCTATTAATTTTGGAGATTTTAAAACTATACCCCCAACCCCTATGCTTTGAACTACCATTTAGAAATTTAAAGTTTCGATATTCGTTAGGTTATTTGGAGTTTTTTCACTTCTGTCATGATGACCTGGTGGTCTAGGGGTAAGGTGTCAGACTTCTATGCTGGCGGCCGGGGTTCAATCCTCGGTCCCGGCACAGATTTATCTGATTACCAATCCCTTCCTTCACCTCTGACAAGACATCTTGTGAATGTGAGGAATGCCAGGCCTCCGCCGTGGTTTGGATTCCACGTTAGACTGTAGGTCCTCCATTTCATCTCACAATTACCCTACCATTACACATTAGCGTAAGTGCGTATAACGCAAACGGGTAGTAAGACGCGGTGCTAATAATAATAACACTTCTGTCATCCAAATTTTAAGTTTCTACCTAGGTCGTTGAGCCTTTTTATATTAGTCTATGTTCCAAAATATACGATACTTCACTGTATGTCTATATTCCCAAGGATTATTTACTAATGAGTCTTGAAAATAAGAATTCATTTAAAGTTAATATATTTTAATAGTTTCCAAATGACTCAAATTAACCACACCAAGAGACAGTATTTTTGACACTGCTTTGATCGTTAATAATAGCTTGTGATGGTGTATAGCATGACACTGTTCTCTGAAAAATAAGGAGTACAAAACAAGTCCCGTCTCAATATGTTAAGTACTTTTTAGCTTACTGGCTACAAACATTCATACAGATAGATGGATACAATCGACTGTAAATACAGATTTATAGTATGTATAGATAAGTCATATTACCAGTCCATACATCGAGTCCAAGTGGATTTGGTTGAATCATATAAAGAGTATGCCATGAACTCATATTTGTGTAATTGAAACAGTTGATTAAGTTTTCAAAGGTTAAGGTTTTTTATTAAGTTGTTTACATAGACAGACTTATATTAATTTTGATCCTTATATATAGTAAAATTTCAGTCAACTATAGATTTGTGTCAAGTTTTAGTTTAATTCATAAATATGCTCTAATCTCTTTTTGCACCACTCCATTGTTGAGAAAAGAATGAGACCATTTTTTTCTTCTATTCTAATAAGGTCTCTCTTCCTCTTTTGCAATAGTTGATACTTTCAAGTTTGTTGGAGATAACAGAGACATCTAGCAATTAAACTCTATACTCCGTGTCTAAAGAAAGGTAATTAAGGGCAATATTATTTAAAAATAGTTGACGATTTATCATATAAACGCGCCAATAAAATCTGAAAAATCAACTCTGTAGTTCTGTAAAAAAAAACAACCAAAACTTGCTTGAAGTGTTTAGTTCCAAAATAAGCATATTTGTTTGTTTAAGTAAAACGGTTCGTTTGAAAATTATTTGATCAACAACATGAGTAAGTCTACAGAACCCTCTTGAAAGGAGTGTTGACTAATATTTCCAACCCAGGTTGGTCTTGGTAATTAATGGTTAAATAGCTCTTATCTCGAGTCTCATTTGGAGCATCTCTTAGACCAGATTGTGTTGTAATTTCGCTAATTTTATCCGTGCTAATTAATACTCTCAGGAATTAGAAGGAAAGCTGGGATTGCTTTAAACTTTTAACTTGTATTTGTTATAAAGATTTGTCGCTGGTAAACTTAATGTTGACTTGCATTTTTCTCTTATATTTGACATATTATGTATGAGCTATCCTATTGTTTTGTAACTTTGATACAAGACTTCCACTGATTACTGGAAACATCGCTTCATAAGCATAAATAATAGACACTCCAATATGGTTAGAATGATTAAGGAAGCATTTAGAGGTGATATACACATATTAGCGTGGAAGAAGAGTGGAAAACTATTTAGGGGAAAGACCCCTTAATAATATCCTATGTGACTCGAACCGATATATTCCCATCAACAGAAAGTCAGTCTTACACGATAGTAACGCCTTAGACCATTCAGCCACTGAAGCGTGTCAGATTATTGGCTGTATGCAGTGTATAGATAATCAAAACCCTTTATGTAATTCACCTGAAAATTTAATAATTCACAATTAAAGTAATGAAGATATATTCTCACATAAGCTTTCATAATTAAACTATTACATGATTTATCAAAGCTTACATTTTATTTGACGTAATTTTTACCCGCCTCGGCAGCGTAGTTGGCTAACGCGCTTGTCGTGTTGAGCTGCTCGACTGCTGAGGTCTGGGAGATCGAGGTTCGAATCTCGTTCGGGTGAACCGGGGGGTGGTTTTTCCTAAATGGTTTTCCACTCTCCCTCCATGCAAATGCGGGTTCACTTCCTCTAATTCAACCTTCCCAATTCCTAATCCATTAGAGTAATTAGTACTTAAAGCGTATAAACCGATCGGGTAGTAAGACGTGGTGCTAAATATTATTATTATTCATTTGACGTAAATACTTATTTAAATCGTCGATTACATATTTTAGAGGGAATAAAATGTATCTATGAATATTACGTTCCAACATTTCCACGCGGGTTTGTGGTCGTGGAGGGGGACCAAAGTCCAAAACCCTATTGGGTACACCCCTACGAACTAGGAAGAACATATTTCACTTCATTACTTCCTGCAAAGAGAATGTAAAACCATCGTGGGGGATCAGATCACACAGATACTCTGTTAAAAGAAAAAAATTTCACTATAGTGCTTTGACTTTCAATCTTTGGAAGGTTCAAAAAATAATTTACATTTAAAACTCAAAAGAAAATTATCCATGGCATGAGAGTACTATCATACCAGCTCTCTCTATTTAGTATGCATCATATTAAATACTGGTGGTTGTTAAGGCAAGGAAGCTACAGTACAGTTTTCATAGGAAGACCCTTACATCACAGAAAAAATTAATAATAATTTAACTTTCACATATTCATAGGTCGTCATGTCTACGTGTATAGTTATTGATAAAAAAAAATATCCATACACGATTAAAACTAATAACTCAGTAAAATGTTAACGGTGCTGGGAGCAAGATATATGTATTTTCTAAAAGATTCTTTCTACCAAAATCCTACTGTAGTTAGGTTGACTACATGGCTATAAAATACTATTTCAAAGCCACAGTAACCCGCTCCAGTGGCCACATGGTCTAAGACATCACTCTTGCAAATGACTAGACTGCTGATAATAGGGGAGATCGTTGTTCGATCCCGGTTGGGTGTACTGAGGGTGTTTATTTCTAAATGGTTTCCCTCTCTTTCTCTACAAAAATATTTGTAAAATTCCTCTAAATTCGAGCTTCCTCATCCCTAACCCGTTAGCATTATTAGTAATTAAGTGTATAATCTAAACGTGTGCTAGTAAACAGTGCTGAAAATAAGGACAAAATAATAATCCTAAAATAATTCGCCTATGTGTGTTCATTCTAGCACATATATAGTGTAAATACCATGGATAAATTTGGGTGTGTAGAATTAGTTATTATTATTATTATTATTAGCACCGCGTCTTACTACCCGTTCGGGTTATACGCACTTACGCTAATGTGTAATGGTAGGGTGATTGTGAGATGAAATGGAGGACCTACAGTTTAACGTGGAATCCGAACCACGGTGGAGGCCTGGCATTCCCCACATTCACAAGATGTCTTGTCAGAGGTGAAGGAAGGGTTTGGTGATCAGATAAATCTGTGCCGGGACCGAGGATTGAATCCCGAACCCCAGCACAGAAGTCTTGACACCTTACCCCTAGACCACCAGGTCACCCTAGAATTAGGGTGTTGGTCCAAGGTCGCCTTATTTACAAATCATGTATGCTTATAGCTGTGTATTTAAAAAGTGCACGTTAAATGCTTTAGTACCATATAATGTAATCAACAAGGGTAACAAGCAATCAGAGGATGTAGGCCACACTGCCAATAAGCTGGCAGCACACTCCCTGCTAGTCAATTTGAAAGCAATGAAGAGATGCCTGATGTTAAAGGGCTATGTTTATGTATGAGGGGATGATGGTTGAGTGAATAAAGCCAAGTAACATTTCAGGCGGGGGAGTGTAATTAACCTCTTAGGGTGCCAGAAGTTCCCCTCATAACTTCATGTCGCAGTTTGGGGATTACTCTGGAAGTGATCTTAATACTCATATAGACAAATAACTAAGGGGTATTTAAGTAAGCGTGGGAATCAAGGAATAAAACAAAATACTATATGTTGATATAGTTTCTATATATAAATTTTAAAAAAAAATCGCTTGGTAATAGTATTTTTCTTCATACACAAAGAAATAACTAAACTAACAGCAAAGATTTATCTGATTACCAAACCCTTCCTTCACCTCTGACAAGACATCTTGTGAATGTGGGGAATGCCAGGCCTCCACCGTGGTTCGGATTCCACGTTAAACTGGAGGTCCTCCAATCCATCTCACAATCACCCTAACATTACACATTAGCGTAAGTGCGTATAGCCCGAACGGGTAGTAAGACGCGGTGCTGCTAATAATAATAATAATAACTAAACAAAATTTCAATGCCTAGTTTTTACTGTATAAAACTAATGAGTTTTGAGAAATAAAAAGACTTTGAAATCTATGAAAATAATTTATGTTTATTTCAAATTACTTACTCTAAGGCATTAGGAACTCGAATGTTATCGGCACACCTACGACATGACCGACTGAGATTTGAACCTCAATATCTTATTTATCGTCAGTCTATTCTTATATGAGAGTTACATCTTGTTACCACACTTAATACACCAACTAATGACAGATGGCCTTGAATACGGAATTGACCAGGATGGCTCAGCGGTAGTGCATTGCGCACAAAGCCAAAGGTCCTGTGTTCAATTCCCGTGTAGAGATTTTTCAATTTTCAATTAATATAAAATTATAACGTTGATACAAATAATATTACTAAAATTATATAATAAAATATAATAATAATGAACCATTATCCGTTATAATTGCTTTTCACACATTGGATTTTAATTATCTAATTTCGGGAGTAATGGCGAATAAGGTAAATTATAAGAAACTAT
Organism: Timema douglasi; assembly: GCA_901482245.1. Taxonomy (NCBI): domain Eukaryota; kingdom Metazoa; phylum Arthropoda; class Insecta; order Phasmatodea; family Timematidae; genus Timema; species Timema douglasi. The sequence goes on along the minus strand of CABEEJ010000014.1, from coordinate 624,479 downwards.
GTAGTTATTGACATCTAACCTTAAAATTAAGGGTAGTTTACTGAATGGTAAAAATAGAAAAAATCAATATTCATGAAATCCACTTAAATTTAATATCTAGGCACTGTTTAATGTCAAACAAAATGGCAACTCTCATTTCCTCGTAATAAATGACTTTGAGAGTAATTATACATCAGTTTATATTTTCCATTTTGGCCATATCACTGCAAATATTTGAGATATGAAATAAATTATCATATTAAAGTTGTTGTATTATGAATATAAAAATCCCTTATTTGAAATAAGCTTTTATGAAAAAATAGTTTGAGAGATAATTTCAAATATTTATACAATATTTCCAGTTCATTTGAGAGGTGAATTGAATTGTTGTGCTCTTTGATGGACATTTATATGTTCCTCTTTTCTCAATGTTTTTGGAACAGTGTATATCATTTAATGTATGCTCTTTGATGGACATTTATATGTTCCTCTTTTCTCAATGTTTTTGGAACAGTGTATATCATTTAATGTATGCTCTTTGGTGGAGGGTTTATGCAACAATGAAGAACTTTTTTTATTCAATAAATCCTACGAATTTTTAGTAAATGTCTCTATTATATGATACAATAGAAATAAAGTTTATGTAGTACAGCGTACCATTTATTTTATTATCGATAAACATTGATAACATAGTACTTTGTTATTAGTCTTATTTCAAAGATATTTACACAACATATGAAAATTGAAAGTAGGAGGTAACATTATTTTATGTGTAAGTATATTTAAATATTTAAATTTTTATAGTAATGTTAATAACTGCCAAAATGTTTTAAATATCAAAATACTACTATAGCTCTTAGTTTCTCTAAATAGACAGCAGGGCTGTATTATATTTGTTCTGAAGAAATAGCATTATATTGTGTATAGGCTATTGGTTAACATATTTATTTATTTGTATCAAAATTTAAGAAAGGGCTTCAGACATTAAGTCAAACCAAATTAGGAACCATATAATATATATGATAATATATATATAGGCCTATATAGAGATAACCATGCTAAAAAAAATTAACCAAAACTTGATGGTTTTAGTATAATATTTCTAACAGAAGCTCTATACGGATCTTATGTTTGGTAGTGAAATTAAAAAGTGTGGTTAAAATATTTTATTGTATCTATTAAGATAAGTTAATTATTTAAAAATGCATCATTTTGAGATCATTTTTGAGCCAAGCAATTTTTTTGAAATGAATAGTATCTTACTAATTTGTATAAATATTCCTAAGAATATTATAACTACGTCATTAAGCACATAGCAACCATCATCAATAATCTCAAATTACAAATATATCACTATTGTAATTAGTGCCTAATCAGCTTTAATAATAAAATGGGATATTTAGCTTGGAGCAATAAAATCCAACAGCTAAGAGTCATATATAAAATATTTTTAACAAAATGTTTTAATCCTCATTAGATCTATCTTCATTAACTACGTTAGTGTGGTAGGAAGGGTGACGATAAAATATGAAGGAAGTGTACCCGCATTTGTGTAGAAGTAAGTAGGGAAAACATAGAAATAATATCCTTCACAGCCAGCTTGGCTTTGTGCACAACTTCCCTAGCTTTCCCTATCCCTATGTGCCTTACATTTAATAAACATAACCACAATAAGTGTTTTAACATAATTTCTCGTGATATTTTCGAAATAAAAAGCTTGAAACCTATACAGATATGTTCAGAACTTCCTTATTAAATATGTATAAGTAATAAAACTATTATAAAAGAAGGGTTTATTCCAAAAACTACACATCAATTTTTGGTCAAATTGAGATGTATTTGTATACATGTTCTTTATAGACTTGTCTACAGTTTGGAACAAATATTTCTCACAAAATTAGCTTTTTAACACCAACCCTCCCCCATCTCACCTGGCTGAGATTAGAACCTTGACCTCCCCGTCACTAACAAATTTAGACAGTACGAGACTGATGCCCTTGTAACATGGACAAAAGCCCCAAATAATTAGACGCCACTATTTTAAACCAAACAACTTTGTAATTCTGTTATAATGGTCTGAATTACAGTAAACGTTTAAATCCTCAGTTAAGCTTCTGTCAAGTGTTACTCTAACATACAAGGATATGTAGATGGCCATGAAGTTAATTCTAAACCAGGAATGAACGCTAGAAATAAACTTTGCGTGCCATCAAAGGTTAGTTCCAAAGGCTAGTCCACATTATATATAATACTAGTTCTTAGGCCTGTCTACGACAGGTTGGTTATAATACTGACCAACATAACTAAACCTAACATTCTATATTTATAAGTGCATGGATGGTTGAGGGTTGTTTGTAACACATTATCTTTCTGTCAGTTATTACCTAAGAGTGGATAAAAAGAGAATGAAATACATTATTTTTATTTTCATTGAATAAAACAATTTCAAACTAGGATATATATCGAAAATTGAAAAATAATCCTACTTAGGATATGTGCCATAATACCTATACCATAAGAGTGCAAGGTTACAGATTTATAGTTCATCTAGCAATTTATGTAAGTTGTGGAAAATCTTATATGTATATATGGATATAGTTAGATGTATGGTTATATATAACATATTATATATAATATACATATATGGTTAGATATAGCATGTATTGCAAGAAAAATAGCTTCAATTAAAATATTTTTACGGTTAGCATTTTCTAGACTTTCTTAACTATAAGCACACATTTTATCTTTAAGTTTGTTTTTGGAGAAATTGCGAATTTAGTTACCTAATTGACATGACAATACTTTTAGAAGAAAAATTCGTAAAACTTGGTGCAAACTTAGAATAATTAATCTTTAAAATGTGATGCCTGCATATCTAAATATTTATATATTTTTTCCATATTCAAATTGTATTGTTTAATATTATGATATAATACGAATATTAAGTCATTAGCTCGAAGTTCCTAATCAAATAATATGCTCTGAAAAATTTACGAATTGAATCTGAATAGAATATTTAGTTATGTTAGTTTGGCTTGTATTCAAATTTCGACGTAGCCCGCAATTTGATGTCAGGAAGTTCTAATGTCAGTGCAATAGTTAATAACAATATATCTTTAGCTCGAGCAAAACATAACATTCTGATTCTTAGTAACTAATTTAACACCAACTAGTGTAAGTTAACAAACCCTGAATTAAAGATTATGCTACAACTTTGAATAAATTGAGACTTAGTATTGAGTGTAGGTTTAATATGACCGTGAGTCGAAGATTTGTTGTTATTCATATACATTTTCATAAGTAATCAACTACTTTAAAAATTATTTCGTGTATAGTTTTTAACTTTTAAATATAATAAATAAATATTTTTAAATTAGGAACAATTTTACCTATCAATACATATTTTGGAGTGTAAATTAGGGAAAAAAACCGTAGGGAAATGCTTGCTATTACTTGTCCAATATATTTTTGAAATCTCACCTGCTCTGAAGGAATGTAAAACTCAGGTTATATAAAACAATAATTTTATTAGTTTTTCTCGATGGATGTGAAACGAAGTCTTTTATCTTAAATGACGGAAAAGAGTAGGTTATTCGAAAACAAGGTGATTGGGAAAAATGTACTGTATGTGCTTGCTCAGTGTCGGTTTTTAGAGGAGATAAAATGGAGAGAATGGGAGAGTTGTGAATTTTGAACTTATATTTTTGGTGATATACTTTGGAACTGGGTTATCCGGCGCTTATCTTCTCGCTCTATTAATCTATCTTTTTTGGTTGTCACTAGTTCCCATTTTTTTTTATTCTGGTGTTCATCAATTCATATTCTGGGCTTCAGGATAGGGAGCCTGGCAGATTGTTTACTCTTGACGGTCTATGTTTGAAGGTGAAACCAAATTCTTGAAACAGAAGCGACAATAGGGTCATTTTGGATTTGCCATTATTCATGCTGCTCAGTTAGGTCAGGCACTGAGAGACTGTGCGGAGCATGAATGTTTTTTGTCAAAAATACATGACACATTTCTATATCCCAGATTATGGCGAAACATTCCTGCTCGTTGCTATGATATTTTTCTTCACGGGAGATAATTTAGAATTCCCGTATGAAATAATTTTGCGTTGCAATTCAATTCCCTGATATATGACTGCGCCTAGCCCCATGCATTAGTATGTGTCTGTAAAATAAAGGGGGGGTTTTCTGGGGGCTTATGTAGGGCTCGGATATATTTGAAATCTTCCTTGGTCATCTCAAATGTGGTTTGTTCTTGTGCATCCAACCTCCATTGTTGATTGGCCCTGGAGCGATGCGGGGGGAAGGGGGTTGGGGGCCGACAATTTCTGCCATGATGGGGATGAATTCCCTTAATCAGTTTCAGGTTCCTAGGAATTGTTGGATTGAACACGTATTGGGGCTGGGGTACTCTTGTTTGCAATTAAGTTGCTCGAGGTTTGGGAGAGACCATCACGTAGAAGTTTATGAGACACATGAATTAATAAGTTATAATTTTAAGTTGCAACGTACACGTAATTAATAGATTCTATTTCAAAACACTAATTACAAACAAGATTATCTTAGCACAGGATATAAAAAACAACAGTCCCAAATTAAGAATAAGGAATGGTACTTTTTAGAACGAAGCTTAAGACAAACACAAATACTAAGCAACTATATAAGCACAGCACAGTATACAACTATAATCCTTGACTTCTATTACCACTCACACCAATAATATGAATTAAGATGTTATTTTAAACATTTTGAAAACATAAACATTATTTCCAAATTCATCACTTTAGTTCAAAATGAAAATATCTTAGCAATATAGAGAAAAATAATAAAACTATTACGTTTCTACAAAATAACTAAACATTATTGTGTATTTGGATATTTCTTACGTCTGTCGAAGTAATATTTAATTTTAAAATGTACTCATTAAAAAATATATAGTGAAAACTATTTATTTATACCATGAACAATTTTTCTTCTTCAAATACTGCATGTATATTCCTTTATAATGTGCACTACGTCTTATTATACACCTAGGCTGTATACATATTTACACTAATGAAGTAGGAATGAGGAAGGACGGATCCATACGAAATATATAAACTTGCGCATTAATAGAGAGGAGAAAAGAATTTAGATACAGTACTCGGTTGGGACACAAACCCTAGCTTTTACATTGCTAGCAAAGCAGATTAGGCAAGGAAAACGCCTTTGCCCACATACCTGCCGATACGTTTTATTAAATAATGGTTTCTCTTTCAAATATAATCTATAACAATTGGCCCATTCCACTAATCAAATAACATTAATATTTCATAATTGTCCGTTTAGTCACCATTAAAGCAATTGGTAAAACCAATCACTAGATCATTCTGTTGATTATATATTCCGTTACAGTGTTTTAAAGAGTTGAGTAGGCCTAATTTGCTTATACAATTGAGTCACTTATCGGTTGTTGATTTTTAATGTTGTTTTTCTGTTGATTGTAAAATGAACAGTTAAACCAAAAAACCTACAAACAATCAATAATTTCAACATTGTGTGCTTGAGTTTATAAGGTTACACACTCGACCACAGGTAACAACATAGGTATCAAATATGACTAAATAGTTCAAGGCTCTTTGTTCACTCTGATTCTTTAAATTACTTTTAAATTAATGTTTGGAAACACGTCAAAAATAAGTTAGTAGCACTTTAAGAATAAAATATAAAATAAATAAATAAATAAAACTAAATCTCTCTAAAGAATTATAAATGCTGTAAGGTATCACCATAACAGATGAATACAATAAATAAAAAAACGCAAAGTAAGGTTTAAATATACACTAAAAAGTTCGATGACATCTAGCTCAGTTGGCCGCGTGTACGTCTACTGAACTAAGGGTCCCGGGTTTTATTCCTGGCATGGCCGAAAAATTAATCATTGGTGAAATTAGAAATTCCTCTTTCAAAGTGATGAATTAATGGATGGAAGCTCTATGTTAAATCTGTTGTAGATTTATGTTAGTTTACAAGTCATGTACTAATATAATCATTCAGTTCAGAAAATGCAAGTTGAAAACCTCAAATAAGTAAAAATGCACTAAAAGTGTACTAAAATATGTTTAAAATATATCTCAACATGAAACAAGGAATAATTTAGTCACTAACAAAAGTGGGGCTCAAATGGCGCCTAAGATAATATCCAACTTATGTGTAAAACGGATTAAACACATTCAATGACTACTTCACCATCACACAACACATACTTCAGGTCAGCATTAAACTCGGAGCAAAGTGAATTGGAGCTTACTAGTGATACCCCACCAAAATGTGATACTCACAAGGGGGGAATTGAATAGTTCACACACATGAGGTGAGTCCCCTGGTATTGAAAAAAAAACAGGTCTAAGACGTATGCACAATATTGTGCCACATCAAGATAACTTCCTATCTTCTGCACTCAGGTATAGATGGGACCTATCCTGGCATACCGTATTTTTAAGAGCTTGTCTCACCCCTTTTTAAACACCTTACTTAAGTAGGTAGTAAATTTTAAGCCAGACCTATCATCGAAGTGCAGCTTTCAGTATTTTACTTTAGAAAACTTTAAAAGATAGACCAGGAAATCCCTTTTATCGTATTTATAATAAATGGTACGATACAATCGCAATAACTTTCTCATAGTGTGTATTATAGATTCAAAGAAAATCTTAAAAATAGATTATCATAAAATTAAACCTCATTAAATTTTACTCAGAAATAAACACTTCAAAATCAACAACACAATAAAAATATTTGTTGTATAAACTTAAAAGCAAATGGTTCAAATGTTCTTAAAACATTTATAATCTTCAAAATTAATTTATTTGTAAGATATCCTAAAGTTGTTATTTTTTTAAATAAAAAATTAGACATATTCTTATTTATCACTTTGAGTTCAATCTTGATGGTCAATTTTTAAAAATGTCAAATTTTCTATAATCTGTCGTAAGAGAGCTACCATTAAATTTAATTAGTTGTGAAAAATAAAGATACATTATGCATTTTCATTTAAAATAGTCCCCGTTATAATTTTGAACGAAATTTTAATTGAAATAAAAAAATAACCTCCAACAAGTATACAGTGTTATTTTTTTGTCATGTCATAAACTCAAAGATACCCATCTGGAACACGACTTCTATAGCCATATTTGGAATATTTCAAGTCATTTATAAATATCTAACCCTCATCCTTAAATATCCCCAAAAGAGAATAAAAAGGCAGTGAGTAACAAGATTTTATATTTATTAAATAAGAGACAAGACAATTGATAAGTACATAAATACAGAAAGAGAGTATATAGAAGTAGGGAATGGGCATTGTCCCAGATAAGTTTAAATCTTGAAGTATTAAGTCACAGAAGACCTTTAAAGCCCCTTAAGATGGGAATATCAGACTAAGTGAATAACCAACTAATAGGGGGTGACCTGGTGGTCTAGGGGTAAGGTGTCAGACTTCTATGCTGGCGGCCGGGGTTCAATACCAGGTCCCGGCAAAGATTTATCTGATTACCAAACCCTTCCTTCACCTCTGACAAGACATCTTGTGAATGTGAGGAATGCCAGGTCTCCACCGTGGTTCGGATTCCACGTTAAACTGTAGGTCCTTCATTTCATCTCACAATCACCCTACCATTACACATTAGCGTAAGTGCGTATAACCCGAACGGGTAGTAAGACGCGGTGCTAATAATAATAATAATAATAAAACTAATAGGGAATAGGTATTCAAATTTATATTATGCTAAGAATATTCCTAGTAGAAAATTTCGGCAGGCATTTTATCAGTACTTAAAGTTATAACTTTACATTCACCATCAATATTTTCCGGCACCACCTAATGGCCAAGAGTCTAGGTAAAGTAAAGGTAAATATAAGACCATGCTACCTTGCGGTCTGGTGATGGATTAATTTATAATTAAATATAATCTAGCCATTTTATGGCCTATAGACAAAATGTATCACGTATTCCATATAGCGGCCTTAAAACAAAGTGCTATACAAATCAATATTTGAACGTGCCAAATAGTGGCCTAGGTAGTAGTTAAATTACAATCAAGTATAAGATTAGTGGCCTCGAGACAACGTTACTAAACATGGCCTTAAAACAACTAAACAACTCCATCTAGTGACAAACAAACGAATTAAATTTTAAGTTATCAAAGTGGAATAACAAATGTTTAGCTTGATGACAATCGTCTATAGTATATTTGCCACAAACAATTTAATTAATATTTAAGCCAAAAAAATATTTTTTTATATATGTAAATAAATATTAAAGCCAAAGGGGAATTTTGGACATATGCTGAACAAATCTGACGTAGATAGCGCCGCTTACCTATGCCGAAGCCGGTGGTATAATGAGTAACAATACAGAAGAAACATGTCAATATATAGTCCAAGAAAATCACCACGTGATCTCTGAGATGGATCGAGGTGAATGCAGAGAAGAACAGAATAAGAGAAGGGGAACATCGCACATGCATTGACCTGATAGGACATATGGTGCAGGCCTATAAGGTTCTAGAAGTGAAACACCATTAAAGGTTCCACCCTCTTCCACACGCGTCTCATTTTTTTTTGTGCAGAACTAATGACGTCATATGGCATGACCCAAAAATCTGACCCCTGGCAGTCTCGTCAGTTAAACAGGCAGGTGTAAGAGGGCAGCATGGGCGTAGTCTCTTTTTTATGTGATTGTGTGAGTATAATATCTAATTTGTTTTTAGTAAAGTGTCACATATGTTACAAATCAGTCATCTGTAAACTACCAATAATGAGTTTTTACCTCAAATACAACTCCAAAATGTTATTTTTCATGTCAAAAAATACCAATATACCATTTGTAACAAAATTGTTTTAGCCATTTTTAAAATAATTTAAGTTAATGGAAAATTAGTCATCAGTAAACCACTCATTTACTAGTTTTTATTCTAAAAGCCAGAATATACAGTGTTTTGTCTTGTCAAACACTCGCAAGAAACCCATTTGGAACCAATATGTTAGAGCAAATTTTAAAATATTTCAAGTTTTTGAAAAATAAGTCATCAGTTAGCTACCCATAAATGAGTTTTAACCCCAGTGACAAGTAGACTGTTGTATTCATCATCTCAAAGACTTCCAACATACCCATTAGGAATAAGATCATTAAAGATATTCTTGTCCGATTTTTCTCATTTTTGAAAAATCATTCATCAGTAGATGAGTTTTTAACCCAAAAATTAGTAGACAAAGTTATTGATCGTACCACATAATCTCCAGACATACATTTTAAACAAAATCATTAAAGATATTTTTGAAATATTTAGAATTTTCAAAAATTTCCTATCAATAAATTACCTTTCAACTAATTTCTGCCCAAAAACTAATAGTACAATGCTGTTGGTCATGTCACACAAATTATACATAAAGTATGCATTTTAATAAAAATCGTCAAAGCCATTTTAAAATAAAAATTAAATAAAAAATTCACTCATCAGTTAACTACCCTTAATTTGAGGGCTATGGTCAAATTCAAAAGAAGTCAATTCCAAACAAAATCCATCCAATAGTTTGGGATGCGTGGTCAGGGACATACAGAATTGCAAACATCACTTTTTAAGGTTTGGCTTCGCATTAAACGAAACTAACATTAAACGTAGAGTTTCATCATAATCTCAAGATTGAGTTTTATCATGACAACAATACTTTCTCTTGATATGAAAAAATAAAAATTCACTAATGTTAAAAAGATTTCTTTTAAATTGAAAAATAAACTATCAAACTGATCCTAAAATCGTTGTTGTCAAATATATAATGTAAAATACTGCACTATGATATGTTTACTGGTGCAGGTGTAATCTTGTATTTGATCTAAAAATTGCCAAATATTTATTCTTCTTTATCCCTAAAATCCATATTGCAGCGTCATATAAAGTGATACCCCAATTGAAATACTTGTTCAGTTTCTTTCTAATCTCCAGGTCCAGTTTTTCTAGCCAGCTTTACCGTCTCTAATGGAAAGATGCCCATGCCATTACTATTTTTAGATTTACCTGTCGTTAAGATTGTACGCCTATCGTAAATCTTGGTATTAAAATTTAACGTATGCATTCTTAGCATTATAGATGACTATACATGATATGTTTTCAGAATTTATTAAATTTCACACCAAAGCAAGTGGGTGTACTTCAATAACTTCTAAAACTTCATTGCATTTAATGTAGTTGAAGGTTACTTGCGATCCCAAATGTTTAGTTGATATCAACTAAAGAATACGAAAATAAAATAAATATAACTCAGAAAATACTTTGATAATAATTATTTAAAAATTAATTACTAATGTTGTAGCCCATCTTATTAAGTTTTGGAAGATACCACTGGAAGTGGTTGTTGTTAATAGTGAATTTGGTCTAATCACCCCTATCCACCCTATCTTACTCTTGATGTATTGGGCACTCTGCCTTTTGTGTAAAGAAGGCAATTGGCATCAAACCTTGTGTTGGGTTTTGTGTTATATATGGAGCTTACCGACCGTTTGGTTTTAATGTCGATATAACAAGTGTTTTGAGTAAAAATTTTAGTAAAAATTCTCCTCTCCGTCCTGTATTAAAGTATAAAATGTGGATAATGGTTTATTAGATTAATTGTATATATTTCGGATCTGATTAATGCGTTCTCGATTCTCGTGACAGCTGGAATTTCGTCCATTCATAACAAAAGGAAAAAAAATCAGTTGAACCACACAATTATTTATATTAACTTCCGTATTCGCTGTCTCTTATGTACATTGGAAACTTCAGGTTAGGGCCATAACATTCTTCTTTCCAGACACATCCATACCCAAAAATTCTACCCAACCAAACTTTATATTATTTAAATTCGAGGAATCATAACGTAGCCATGAGATCAACAGCTGAGGTAAGCTTTTGTAACACAAGAGTTTTCCTTTAGAGTGTGTCTTATGTTTCTTGGTTATTCAAGGGTGGTCCTCCGTTTCTTTGTGTTAATCACTACAACCACATCCCCAGTTGTTTAAAAATATGTGCCATTAATAAAATGAATGCAACATTTTGGTTAACTAGTACACACCAATATAATTGGGCGTGCTTCATGATGTTGGTAAAAAAAATGGATTTTTGAAAAGTGCCTATACGTATTTTGAGTAGAATTATTTTAGCAGACCCGCCTCTGGTGGCGTAGTTGGCTAACGCGCTTGTTGTGTTGAGCTCAACTGCTGAGGACGGGGAGATCGAGGTTCGAATCTCGGTCGGGTGAAATGAGGGTGGTTTTCCCTAAACGGTTTTCCACTCTCCCTCCACGCAAATGCGGGTTCACTTCATCTAATTCAACCTTACCAATTCATAATCCATTAGAGTAATTAGTAATTAAAACGTATAACCCGAACGGGTAGTAAGACGTGGTGCTAAATATTATTATTATTATTATTATTTTAGCAGCACGTCTCACTAGCGTTTGGGTTGTACACACATGAAATAAATGCGCTATTGTGTTAGGGATTAGGAAGTTTGAATTTAGAGGTAGAACACCAAATTTTCATGTAGAGAGAGTGGATAACCATGTAAGTAAAACCTCTTTCAGTACACTCAACTGATGTTTTAACCCCGATTTCCACATCATCGGAAGTCTAGTCTATTGTGAAAGTGATGCCTTAGACTATTCGAACAACTAAACGTGAAACAGGTTATGTAGATATTATTATTATTATTATTATTATTATTATTATTAGCACCGCGTCTTACTACCCGTTCGGGTTATACGCACTTAACGCTAATGTATAATGATGGGGGGATTGTGAGATGAAATGGAGGACCTAGAGTTTAACGTGGAATTCCGAACCACGGTGGAGGCCTGGCATTCCCCACATTCACAAGATGTCTTGTCAGAGGTGAAGGAAGGGTTTGGTAATCAGATCAATCCATGCCGGGACCGAGGATTGAACCCTGGCCGCCAGCATAGAAATCTGACACCTTACCCCTATACCTTCAGGTCAGCAATTATGTAGATATTAATTTTTGCCAAAATATATAATATATTTATGAGTTTAAATGGAAGGTACACAAGTAAATTATGGTAACACTTTATAGCTATTCTAATATAACGGTACAAATACCATATACTTAAATTATTATGTTATTGCTATGCATTTTATCCTATCACAGCTCTCCACAAATTATACTAGTTATTTTAAAAATAAAACGTCACAACATTCTCTACAAAGGAAGATAAGAACATTTTAGAAAACTATCCCATTGCACTCGGCCGAGATGAGAACTTATTTTGGACTTCTGAATTAAAGTTTAACACGTTTATCTAACCATCTCTAGATACTGGTTCTAAACTTTTAAATTGCTACTTAAATATGTTTTCGTTAAATATAATATTAGTCTTATTTGTTTAATAGATATGAGCATTTAGTATACTTAGTAACACACAGTTTACTTAAAAAATCAATTGCTAGACCATAATTTAATTGTTAAATAAATCTAATTAAAGAGTACTCACTTTGTAATTTTGTTTTTGCTTAACTTGACTAAAAGTCAAAATACTTTGCACTTGATCTTTAAACAAACAATCTAAATCAAAATGTTTAAGGAATGTCTGAAATTAAACGTGAAAGATCATAGAATAAGTTAAAAAGAAAAGGAGGCAAAGTTGAAAAGTCTTAAAAATAGCTTAAATTAACTGTAATTTTCTACAACACTTTCCAGGATTTAGCTTTAATTCATGTACCAGCAATATGGTTTTACAAAGTATTGTTTAAATTTTAGGGGATTATTTTGTTCAAAAAAGTGTTAGTTTAAAGTTAAATCTATTAAAGCGATAATTTTATTTTATTTAGGGTTCATTTTACTACTGTATAAAAGGCATGTTATGGTCCATAAACTTAATTTAATTTAAAATTTAAAATCTTAGTCTTAGACAATGTAGACGATGTTTGGTTCTACTTTTGTTTGACGCATATAAAAATCGATGTTCAGTTTAATAATGATTATTAAATTTAACAGCTATTTTTTCCCCTTCCATATTTGATTTAAATATAGGTTTGAATGCCTTGTTTTTGATTAAATGTACTTGTAATGTATAAATATGTATAGTTTGACTGATGGTTTTAAAATATACATTAAACTTTTATTCTGTGCGTACATAAACCATTATCTGAAGTATTTAATTGTGACTTATAATAGTAGCTAACCACAAAACAATAATAAAAACAAAGACATTATTAATATACGTTAAATATTCTAGCTACCTCGGTGATTATTTTTTGTTATTTGCTATCATGGTTTCAGTACAAATTTCTCTACGGTAATGAGTTTGAAAACATTGCCTGGTGTATGAGGAAATACCTGGTGGCTCTCAAGCTGTGGAGCACACCCCTACCTCCCCGTCGGTGGGTGGGGTGGGTTGCAAGGTGTCCTCTAGGGAGTGACCTAAGGTCCATATATTTTTAGTCTGAACACTAGTTTTCAAACGTTTAGTTCAGGGAAAATAAATAAGAACAAAATTGTACTGAATTTCCATTTTCCGAAATATTATTAATTTAGTTGTGACATCGAAAAAATAAAACAGCGAATACCTCCTTATCTTCGTCGAGGGGTTAAGGTGTTGTCCTTCAATAAATAAGCCTTATCAAATTTAGTAGACTAATTGCATAATAATCTTACGGTAGTTATTAATTACATAGAAGTTTAGCTATGTTAGAGATAAGCAAATCATTTGTTTTTTCCTAATAACTGTTGCAAAGCGTATAACCCGAACGGGTAGTAAGGAATGGTGCTAAATAGTAATAATAACTGTTGCATCCCCAAGATTGTGTCGAATTGACATATATTCGCCAAATTTTAATACATTTTGAAGAAATCCCAAATACCTCTTCGGTTTACATTTTATAGTTTTATTCCTGAACTGAAAATATCCAGAAACATAAAATAATGAATGATTTCGGGTTAATAGAAACACATTATTTTGACACTGTATTATAAATATGATTTATTATATTGAAACGGGTGACCAAAGTGTAGCGGGCCGTTCAAATGTCACCATGCGAACCGCGAGTTCTATACAGGATAATGGGGTACGTTGTTGGCTATACACGAATGAAAAGACTAACGGAATATTCAAGGTTTTGATTGAAAACAATGTTTTTTATTGGTGTATCAGTTAACTGTACACTATTTTAATTTGCATTACACTACCACATATGACCGTCCCAGCCCACTGCTCGACCAAGAGTCCTCTTTTATTCTCAAAGACAGATACAGCTGCCACTTCTTCCCCTAAGGAGACATCAAACACTCTTTATCACCTAGGACGCAACATGCCACCCACCTTGAAAGTAAGTATTTTCAACAGGTAATTGGATAATGAATATGCTTGACAAAAAAATCCATACAAAATCTAAAAGTAATACACATGTCAATACACGTAAACAAGCACATACAAATACAATGAATAATATGTGTATACATAATTATAAACACATAAAGTATACAAGTAGTTCTGAACATGAACAATAAGAAAGATTTTCCGTTATTCTATTATGAGTGTGTGTCACTTTCCATTGGGAGTAGACACAGTCTTTCAACAGCTCTTTTTTATACTCTCGATGACGCATTGATGGTGGTAACACGAACCAACCCATCGCTTCCAGGATGAAGTTAAACCATGCGAGCTACATTCTATTTGAGGGGGTTGGGGGCAAGTTGTCCTCTGGGAGGAGAACTGTATACCCTTTCTTCAAGCTCGGTTGCGCTTAGGTCCATTTGACCTGTTGCTGAATCTGTGTGAGATATTCCCTGGACCAGCGAGTCCAGAAGAGCTTCATTATCTCTTGAACTCGCTGCCATCTATAAAAAGTCTAGTATGGTTTATTGTTATTAAGTCTGGCTCCACCACAGTGGTAAGTGCATCCCCGATTAGGAAATGTCCCGGTGGTTAAGGGGGACAGGTCATTGGGATCAGAGGACATGGGAGTTAAAGGGTGGGAACTAAGACAATCCTCTATTATTGTTAGACAAATGTACATCTTTTTATATGTTAGTGAAGCAATTCCCACAATACGTTTGAAGTGATACTTAATAGATTTAACTGCGACTTCCCATAGTCCTTCAAAATGAGGGGTTCGTGGGGGAATGAAATACCATTCGATCTTGTCTCTTGTCAACCAATCCGTTACCTTCTGTTGATGAATCTCAGATATAAAAAGATTGTGAAGTTCTTGAAGTTCACGATTGGCACCCACAAAGTTTGTTACATTGTCTGAATAAATACTAGAATATTTACCCATAAATCTATTTTAAGGTTCCCAGGAAACTTTATGTGGCCAGATCTCTTACTAATTATACATGCACTGCCTTTGTTGCGAAGTAGACCAAAACTGCTATGTAAGTTTTAACTGTGGTATTTACACGTCAACGACTAGGTTGGATGCACACTGGACCACAATAATCAACTCCAGTGTGTAAGAATGGTCGCTTGGGTTGTAACTTATGCTATGGTAGCTCACACATGAGTTGACGCGTGGACTTAGGGTTAGCCTTGAAACATTTGACACAATTATGAACTACTCGACACTCTAAATTGCGTCCGTTTTGTGGTTATTATACTTGTCGTATGGCTACAATTGGTGCCTGTGGCCCAGCGTGTAGTGGTTTCACATGTTCATGTTGTACGATCAAGTACGTTAGTTTATTTTTAGTGGGTAGGGCAATTGGATGTTACTGATTGTATGGTGCTAGAGCCTTTTGAATTCTGCCTCCAACTCTGACGAGTCCATCTTTATCTATGAATATAGACAATGTGTTGAGTTTTCTCTTTGGGCTAATATGCTTGGAATATAATAAGTCACATAGTTCTGCTGCAAACTCAGTGCGTTGAACATTCTTAATCCAATGGTTAAGAGAATTATATTGTTCTGTTCCACTTAATGGTCCTGTCTTCCTATCAAATGAAAATGGTTTCATATTTCTTAAAGCCCGGAAACAATAAGCTTTTATTCACTGTAATGTAATCAACGATTAATACTTGTCAATCAAGGTTTGATGCTCATTGGCTACCATTGTAACTGTCAATTTACGCCTTTCTGGTAAGTCTACTGCATCTTCTGGCTCATAAGTTGGTTAATAATCCTGTTCATTTACTAGCTAAGGTCACCATAATTCTGTATTAAATATTTGTTTGGGTGTCATGCCCCTGGAAATATAATCAGTAGGGTTGTCTTAATAACGTAAAGGTGACCTCTTATACATCCTTGTTAACTCTTGAATCTCTGCTACTCGAGTAGCTACAAATGTTTTGCGTTGGGTGGAAGGTGCATTCAACCATGCTAAGACTATGGTTGAGTTATACCATAAAGTGCATTTTCTGAAGCTGCAATTGAGATAAGCAAGTGTCTTGTGCACTAGCAATGCTAACAACAATGCTGCACAAAGTTCAAGTCTTGGCAGTGTCACCTTCTTGAGTGGTGCAACACGTGACTTAGAATATAATAGATGTATGCTGGTGTTACCTGCATAATCTGTGCATTTGATGTAAATGCACGCATCATGGGCGACCTATGAAGGATCGCAGAATCCTTGAATTTGAACGTCGACTTTCTGTTCGCTTGATATGAATATTATAAGTACCTGAAGATGGTTTAGGTGGATTAACTCCTCCTTGAATGTATTCCATGTTGTAAGATGAGTTGTGGGTAAGAGTTCATCCCATCCTATCTTGAGTCACCACAATTGTTGCATGAAAACCTTTTCCTTGAGTATTACTGGCCAAAAAATTCCTAGTGGGTCAAAGATGTGTGCTATATCTGAAAGTACAGTGCGTTTTGAACCCATGTCTACGATGTTGTCTTGATCTAGTGAATAATGAAAATAATCTTAATTAGGATTCTACGATATACCTAGTGTTTTGATATACCTTCCATCATCCTTATGGATCCCATGATGAGTTGCTTTTATTTCCATGTCAAGATCAGATATTATCTCTGAATTGTTTGAACACAATTTTATCAATTGAAACCCTCTACGTTGAAGCATGTGTATGAGTTTCTCCAGAAGTGCCCGTGCTTCAGATATGGAGCTTGCACCTGTCATCAAATCATCCGCATAAAAGTATATCATTACTACCTGGGATGCCAACGGAAAGTCATATTGTTCATCTGAAACAAGTTGTTGAAGATATCTTGTCGCTAAAAAGGGTGTTGAAGCAGTACCATACGTTACTGTTGTCAGCTGGAATATCCGGCTAGGTGTCCTAGAGTTATCTCACCAGAGTATTCTTTGTAGATGAGTATCTTCTGGATCCACCTGTATTTGCTGATACATCTTTATAATTTCAGCAGTCATGACAAATATGTGTAGTCTGAATCATATGGTCACTAAAATAGGTCTTGTTGTACTGTTGGCCCGACCATAAGATAGCTCTTCACTAGACTGACACGGTGTAGCAGAACAATCCCTTAACTGCCAGAATTGTTGTAGCTGTCTGTCAAGATCATCTTTCATGGTGAAATTACACATTGTGTTTGAATGAGCTTGTGTAGTTGAAGTTGAATGTGGTTTTGAAGATGCTCTTAGATCAGTCTTGCCTGACACTATCCAACCTAAAATTGTCTTCTGCAAAATGGGTGCACCCTTTGAAATTCTAATTTGACCTACGTCTCAAAGTTGAAAGAATAGTTCTGTTCCGATTTACATATCCATCCTAACAGGTACATTAAAGTTTGGATCTGCAAAGTTAACTGTGGCTGGAATTAACCAATGTGATATGTCTACATGAGTAACAGGTAAATCTTGTGTGATTTTACGCAACACTAGAAAATCTAAATTACCTGATTAGGTATTAAACCTAGACTTTATCTTGCATTGAACGAACTATGACGATCTAGTTGTTGACTGTGTTATGCTTGATATTGGATAGAAACCCTTAATCCATCGTAACCCTAGCCTTTGTACATGCTCTTCTGTGATACAATTTGATTGAAAGCCTGAATTTAGTAGAAGTCTGCAAACCTGTGGGTTTCCATTTACATCTAGCACGTCAAACAACGCCGTTGATAACAATACTCTGACTTGACTCAACTGAGATATATGTGAGCGGGTTGTTGTCGTTTGACCTTGAAACCTGCCCTGAGGGTTTGTTAGAAGCCCGTGTGTCATCTTTATAATTTTACTGTATTGAAGTCTTATTACCTAGTAACTAAGTTGACTGTTTTTTGACATAATCAAGTTGAAGTAATGTGTTATGTTTTTTGCTGCAAATTCTACATGTACTCGAATTGCATTGCTTAAACAGATGGCGATCATCCTTGAGACATTTGAAACATAAACCTATTCTCTTGGCCTGTTGCATCCTCTCTGGAATAAAAATTTGTTAAACGTATCAAAGTGATATATTTGATGTGATTGGTTACATAATTCACACGTCTTTGATTCATGAGGTGTTTTATATACTCCTTTTGTATTGAACATAGTCTTAAAATACCAGCTACCCTTTATATTTGAATGTGAAAGTTTTGTTGGTGATACTCTGTTGGATTCAACCGCTTCTAATCTATGGCATCTATGTTATAGAAACTCAGTAAGATCTTTCATTATCGTCAGCGTGTTCCCTGATATTGAATTTTCCCATTCACGGTGTGTTGTGTTATATAATTTGTTTGTGATAATATACATCAATAGTGTGCTCCACATTTCTGTCAGTTGGTCCTAAGCGGTCAACGCTCTAAGATGTCTGTTTGCTTAGTATAAGAGTTTACTTAGATATCCAGACCCTCCTTTTTCTACTCACGTTGACTCAAATAAAGCCTGCAAATGTTTTCCCACAATAACTCTCTTATTTTCATATCACTCGTTCAATAAAGTCCAAGCTATATCAAAGTTGTTGGGAACTTTCTAAAGATTGAATGACCTTTGCTGCTTCACCTTTCGCCGACGCTCTAAGAAAGTGGAATTTCTGTATGATCGTTAACTCACTATTGTGATGGATAAGTGATTGAAATGTGTCATAAAAACCCAACCATTCATCGTAATTTCCTTGAAATGTTGGTAAATTAATAACTGGTTGCCAAACGGCTTGTCTATATATGGGTGACTGCCGTAGGAGCGGCTTCATATGTATGTCTCTACTGAAGCTGTGAGATCAAAATATGTGTTTTCAAATGTCTCCCTTTCATTTGTGTGTAATAATGAATCGTAATTGATTCAATTTATAACTATACATTTTCAAAATATATCCAGCATTGTTATAGTTTTGATAATTCTAATTTCAATTAAATTATTGATTGATTGTGATCAATATTCTAAAATTATGTGGTAAATATAGTTACTTATGCCTTTATTTGGCTTCATTTTAAAGATAGTTTTTTTTATTTACTCATACATGATTCGTATACTGATATCAAATTACTATTTAAACATATATTTTAGGCTTGACTTAGGAAAGAAATCAATAGTAAATAATGAATAATTCACTTGTTAATTATATTGAAATTGTATTTGAAATCAATGTTTGTTAGTGGAAAGTTATATGAAAGGAAATATGAATGCACCCACTGAAATTGTCTTTAATAACACTAAAATTTACTTTGTTGTACTTGCATATTTTTATTGTAGCGCATGTTTGATTGCATTTCACTTTGCTCACATTTGCGATGCACTTTAAATTGCGGTTTGCACTAGTTAATCTCGGTTCGGAGGGCCAATGTATTTAATTGGTTTATTAGTAACCGTCAACTATTTTAATTTGCACTACGCTACCACATCTGACCATCCCGGCCCAATCCTCGACCAAGAGTCCTCTTTTATTCTCAAACACAGATACAGCTACAGCTACCACTTCTTCCACTAGTGGTGACATCAAACACTCTTACCACCTAGGAAGCAATAAACAATAATTAATACATTGATTAAGTTAAAATTTAAAAGGTCATTTTATTATTTAAGAAGAAAAACACACACTTAAAATAGAATTAAATAAAGTAAGATAAACGAATTAATAACACCAAAGCACAGTATAACTATTCAGGAATTTAATTCTTCACTAATATGGTTAATTATCAACATAGTTTACAAGAACATTCAATGTGTACGACACCCGTGTTATTGAGGCAAGTCCTCTACTGCTCACCGACACATAGGTCCACACACGGCACGCTGACCTGAGATACACGATCTCCCGGACACGAAGGATCTCACTTGGACACACTGTGCACGTCCAAACACGTTGACCCACTGCCCGATACACTTTTTGGGAACTAATAGCTGATAAACTCCTGACTAGCTTCAACCGAGTATATATAGGGGTAACAGGAGTCTGGGATTATCTATTTATATACTTTTTTTATATCATTTACGGTTTCCAGCCTGTGGCCTGGGTCAGTTTATTCTATAAAGCTATATCTTTTCCAATACCGCCTTAATAGGCCTGTCGTAGCTTCATATGCCTTATAATCTAACTTAATACAAGGAAAGGCACCACATCCAGTCCCCGGCCGTTAATTCATCACTGTTAAAGGGTAAACCCACATTTCACCAATTTCGTCCATGCCAGGAATTGAGCCTGTGACCCCTAGCTCAGTAGATAGATACGCTACCGACTGAGCTAAGGTGTCTAACTCTATTTCTTGACTACCCAATTAAAATAAAATGATCCTAGACTTTTCTATATGCGTCACTTTCTTTTCAATTAATTCCCCCTTGCAGCCTTGAACTCAACTAAACTTCCTGGCAATGAGGCTGGATGGATACCTGCTAAACAAGGATGGCGAGAGAGTAGAGAGAGGGAAAACAAATGACAAGGGGGTTGACCAATCTGTAGGACCCTAATATCGTGACAATATCTTACTTTTTAATTACTGTATTAGAAGAAGGCTGCGAAATTAATTAACGGAAAATAAGTGGGACACATTTTGTAAAATTTGTTGAACCACTACAATGAGAGATAAAAGCGATATTCTCTAGCATAAGCCGGAATCAATTTGTAAGGTAGACAAGATCCCTCTGCTCATTTATTTTCAGAAAGATGTTTCAATCTTCAACTCCTCTGTATTTTATTTCAGCTTTATTCCTCACAAGGGCTGAGAGATAGCATGTCAGCAATGGCCCGCATGATGAATGATGCTCGGCTGATTGGATTCCTTTCTCAATGTTGTGTTCCCTCTACTCCACAAATTGTCGTCCCAACCGCACAACCTCCCACACCATCCTTCACCCGTCACATTTTTTTTCTCTCCCAACTCATATAATTTAATTTAAAAAAATGCATTTAATTTATGAATCCATGGCGTATATCACAAATCGCATCTCAAATATTTAATTTAGTAGAGTAGATTAAAATATTTAGAATCCTTTAAAAATATTGACATATTTAAAAAAAAATTAATTGGTTAAATTATGTCTTCTTCTTTCATGGTGATTAGTTAACAGCCGGGAGACTAAGTGTTGTCTCTTTTCTAAAGTGAAATAGTTTAGAAAGTCGCCTGATGATGTAATCAGTGAGCTCAAAAAGTATGATTAACATGATCACCGATTAGCTAATTGCCTTACATATTTCAGAGGGTTTTTTTTACACACAAGAACATTCTCAAGTCTTATAGTACTATGAATAGTGATTTCTTTTCTTCAGTGGCTTGTGGTCAATTCAGGGCAAAGAGACGCAGGAAGGCAACTATAAAGGTGGCCCGAGAGACACAGTTTAATTGGAAGCTCACGCTGGCCCTTCCTTTTTTTTTATGTGTAAAGTTTAAAGTATAATGGGGAATAAAAGAAACACAATATGGACACAACTTGAATGGAATAAAAAAAAATCATTGTCTATCTTAGAAACATTATTAATTCATTAGATTATGTATATTAAAATATTAATTGTAATTTGAATTCAAATAATAATAATAATAATAGTAATGGTAAGTTTACGATTGCAACCCGCCTCGGTGGCGTAGTTGGCTAACGCGCTTGTCGTGTTAAGCTCGACTGCTGAGGACGGGGAGATCGAGGTTCGAATCTCGGTCGGGTGAACTGGGGGTGGTTTTTCCTAAATGGTTTTCCACTCTCCCTCCACGCAAATGCGGATTCACTTCCTATAATTCAACCTTCCCAATTCCTAATCCATTAGAGTAATCAGTACTTAAAGCGTATAATCCGAACGGGTAGTAAGACGCGGTGCTAAATATTATTATTAATTTACGATTGCAGATGTGATTTTTTTTGTCGTCTTGGGTTGTGGCCTGCAAGTGAGTTTTACCTTCACCATGCCTTTTAATATATTTGTAAATATTATTAATATCAGTGAATCCAGATTTATTATACACGCCATTATCGTTAGTAAATAGTAAAGTCAACTATACAATTTTCTTCCAACCCAACACCCAGATAATTAATAAAGATTTTCATAAAAAAAATTAATATAGAAATGTCAAAGATTTAGTTGTTGTGCTTAAAAATGGAGTGGATCTATCGATTTCAGTTATTTTATTTTTTTTTCGCCAAGAGATTGGGACGAAGAACTATGCTTCATAATAATTCTTATGAACATTGATACATCAACCCTCCTTTTCCACTGCCGCGCTCGTTAACGTACTCTTCATTCTACTACTTTACGCAAAGAAACAAACCTCTTCCCCTGGAGGTGCAAACAAGCGTCAATATTCTTGTAAAATAAAACTAAACTTACCGTAAAATGGTGATAAATACATTATTTTGAAATATAATGTCCATAATTATATCCAGAGACAATAAATATTGCTAAAAAACAACCTAATAATAAGATGTTAACAGTATATTAGGTATGTTTATAAATCGATCACGAAAGTAAATTGACCCAATACTCGCCTAGAGAAACAGTTCTTCCCTTTCAGCGATGAGGGCGGACGGAGACTGAAATAGACGAATGACAGAATAAAGAGCGAGACCAGCTGCCTGGCCGGTCAGTCTGAATGAGAAAGATTAGCTTACGCTAAGAAAGAAGAGCTGCCATCTCAACCATTATTAGCAGTATTCTTGTTGAAGAGGTTTCTAATTATAGTAATTGGTTTTAACATTAGTTTCCTCTTATTTTATGTATTACCTTTTATAATTTTAGGGAAGCGTTGCTTCCCTTGCTTCCATTGAATAAACGCCACTGCTTTTCTTTCAAAAATCAAAGTTTAGAGAAACATTTTGAGGAAACGCTACTTATTTCATGTTATGTAATGATTTAATAGTGTATAATCGACCAAAAATATTTCATGTTTCGATTAATATAATTCAATTAATATACACAAAATTTTTAACGAATATTTTATAGTTTTGTTAATAAGTTTCAATATACACAAATTAACAATTCAAATAGTTAGTGTGCGACCCACTTCGGTGGATGCATTGCCTAAGGCATCACTCTCGCAATAGACTTGACTGCTTATTAGGGGGAGATCTGTTTCCAAACCCTGGTCGGTAGTACTAAGGGTGATTTTCAAAAAAGCCTTTTTCAAAAAGGGTTTCCCACTCTGGTTCCACGATAATTTAAGTAAACTTCTTGTAAAATTAAACCTCACTCGTCCTTGACTCATTGGCGTAATTATTATGGGTTCGATACGTGTCGGGGTGTACTGAGGGTGGGTTCTCCTAAATGATTTTCCTTTCTCCCTACATGTGGGTGCAATTCATCTAAATTAAACCTTCCTAATCTCGAATACATAAGTGTAGTTAGTACATAGGCATATAACCCGAACGAGTAAGACGCGGTGCTAAAAAAACTATACAATAACAGTGAAAATTCTACTTTATAACAAGTTCACTAATTAATTCAGTACTAAAAATGTCGTATAAAAGTGGGTCTAAGGGGAATAACAGGTATATATATATAAAAATCCTTTAGTCGAAAATTATTATTTGTTTGAGCCTCTTAATTGGCTACTAAAGAATTTTCTTATCTAAAAGTTATATAATGGTAAATTTCTATTGACTGATAACTCTCTTACCAGAATCAGTGGTCATGCGTACTAAACGTCAGTCTGGCTTGCTGGTGATGGGATGGTACGGGCTTAAATTCCAGTAAGGTGTAATTAGTGTGTTTTTTTCAAACGTCTTCCCACTCTCTCTCTACCTATATTTTTGAAAATTTCCTATACTTTATACATTCAAAATCCCTTATCAATTAATATAATTAACAGCGGATGTCTTGGACAGATCATATAATGTTGTTTAAGTGAAAAATACTAACTCAACCAAGATCAATTTTCATCAGGTAAGCTCCATTTTCATATTTTATGTGCATAAGATTTTTTTAAGATTCAACTATCTCATTATTATTATTATTACTACTATTAATATAATGATGTGTGAATTCATCATCTCAATATTTAATATCACCTAAATTTAATATTCGGTCCTTAAACGCTATACTCGTTATTAAATATTAAACTAAAAAGATGTTTTACTCTTAATATTATATTAATTTTATCAAACACAACTACATGAAAAATTGCGTTTTCATAGTTATTACAAAAAAACCTTTAAAAAACATGTTGGTGCTTAAGCATTAATATTTTCCTCGGCATTTAAAGGTGCCAATGCATAACAGGTGACGATATCCATCCATGGATTATACGTGAATTAAACTTGAATAAAGATTTAAAGTAGATTTTTATACTCTCTTAACAAACTATGTATGTTTAAAAATAGTGTAATATAAAAAAATACTGGATTTTTCAAATAATATAATTATCTCTAATAATTAAAAAACTGAGTGTCGGTCTGTATGCCTGTTTCTTAAGATCTCTAGACCCACCTAAATGATGGTAATAAAGTTTTCTTTATAAATTAAGTAGATCTCCTAATCGAGAACAATTGTAGATTTTGAGGTGTATGATGAGAAACTCCGAAGCTTAGTTAAGAATATTAGGGCTGTGGGTAGAGTTGAATGTGAAACGGATCACTTCATAGTGATCTCAGTCGTTTAATTAGGTAGAAATTTGTGAGGAAGCAGAATAATATTATTAAGCCAGTTAGAGTAAAAGGGGAAAGTGTCTAGGATTAAAGTGTAAAAGCGTCTGGAAAATTACTGTACGGAAAATTATATTTACAAGATAATGAAATGAATATCTAACTAAAATATGTTAATGAGAGAGAGAGATGGCTTGAAACAGAATAAAAGAGGCATAATAGATGAGTGTGTGAAATATGTGCGTGGATATGAGATGGTTAAGAAACTTAAAAAGAGATGCATGGTGGAATGAGTGGTTGAAAGAATACGTGAGAGAAAAATATGTAAACGGATTAGTGATGTGAAAAGTGAAACAATAATTAAGAGGTTGTGGGAATCAAACAAAGAGAAAAAGATGAATGCAAGGAAGAGTACAGAGTAATGGAAAATAAATATATGAGAAATAATGAAGAATGATTTTGACAAAAATAAGCGTTCTGGAAGTGGGTAAAGAGAACGAAATACTGAGTGAAAAAAATGACCTTAGGAATTCAGCATAAACGTGTTGCGATTATTTAGGGTAAAAAAGTAAAAGATAGCGATGGAGTAAGAATTTTGAGCAATCGTATGGCTAAAATGTGGAGAAAGTACAAGAAAATATGGAAAATGTTATGATGAGTGAAAGAATTAATGAGGCTGAGGTGTTAAATGCTATGAAAGTGTAAACGAATGGCATTGCTGCGGGCCTGGATAAGAATACAAGTGAAATGCTTAAGTATGGGGGCACGCTACTACTTGATAGATTATGTGAGTTGTTCAATGTATGTTCTGGGATTTGGAATGTTCCTAATGACTGGAAAAATGCTGTCACTCTTTCGTTGTACAAAGGCAAAGGAAGTAAGAATTAATAGGCTATTGGTTTATTGAATATTTCATACCTATTTTTTGGGGGAAATATTTAATAAGAAGGTGCCAGACAAAACTGGTGAAGTGATTTGTGGTGTGCAATGGGGTTTCATGCAACGTATAAGTTTCATAGACCAAATATATGCATTGCTAAAAAATGATTGACATATGAATGGCAGAAAGGAATAAAGTGTGTTGAGCATTCGTTGACCTGGAGAAAGTGTACTCTCACTTGAATGGGAGTATCGTATGGAATGTTCTAATAGTGTATCGTGTGGATGAATGGTTATTAAATGCAATTATGGTGGTGTATAATGGAAGTAAGTTGTGCGTTATGGTGGATGGATCTTTGAGCAAATGGTTTGACATTGAATAGGGAGCAAGACAAGGCTGTGTTTTGTCTCCATGGTTGTTAAAGGTATTCATGGGTACGTGTATGAAGGATGCTTGTGTGGACGTGGTAAGTGTACACATTTACAATATGAAGGATAGAGCGCCGCTATATTCAAAATATGCCTTTTTAATGGCTGAGAATGAAAGGTGGCTTGAATAATGCATTAAACCATTTGAATGTGTTGACGGTCAATATGGGTCTTCGTATAAATCCCAAAGTAAGGTGAAAGTTTTTGATATGTATGGATCAGATAATGATTGTAAGATTAGTAAAAATTAAAATCTGTTAGAAAAAATTTATGATTTTGTGTATTTTGTGGATGTTGTTGAAGCGAAGGGATAGGAAAGTGTAAAGAAATTGAGTAGGGATTAAACACGGAGTTGTATTTTTAGCTATATGCACAGTTTATTTTGCTTCCCCATATGGATAAGTTATAAACAGCTATGTATACATGAGGGGTGGTTTTTTTTAATCAAGGATCATTTTACAATAAAATTGGAACTACTAACTTTTGTTGTGATGTTTTTATCAAATTCTACATACCTTCATATAATTTTCAGGTTGATTTCAGTTGTTGTTTAGACATCTGTCTTATCGTGAGATACATTTTTGAATATTCTCATCATAGAAGTCTGCTGCCAGTGAGGAATTCCATTCCTGAACGGTCGTTTTCACCTAGTCGTCAGCGTGTAAATGCTTGCCCATATATTTTGAGATACCACGCGTTGATTATTTCATTCGCGCATGTACGTTGTCAACAATAAACAGAGCTGCTTATCTAATGACCTTGATGAAACTTTGCCGCGCAATCCAGAATAAATGCTGTGGTCTGTTGCCTGCTGGAATTTTGTTGCTTCATGACAATGCGAGGCCCCACGCTGCTGCACAAACTCAAGCTATCGTCTATTCTTTTGGCTGGCAGCCACAAACCTGACCTTGCCCCTAGTGTCTACCATCTTTTCCTGCATTTGGAAAGGTTCCTCGCCAGCAAGCATTCTCAAGCCGACGACGAAGTGAAAACGACTGTTCAGTAATGGTTTTCCTCGTTGGTGGCAGACTTTTATGACGTGAGTCTAAAAAACTTATCTCAGATACAACAAAATGTTTAAATAACAACGGAAACTATGTTGAAAAATATATGAAGGTATTTAGAATCAGATTTTTTAAAAAAACAATATATTTAGTAAGTATTATTTTATTGCAAAACGGCCCTTACTTAAAACATACTCGTATATATACATCATAAAGTTTTAAGCTATTAATCAAACAAATTAACTTTTTTTTATATTGTTTACTAAAACGCGTTCTTTATCCATACTGGTTCCTGCTATTGAATATATAATTCCTTAATTATCTGTATAGCTCGATTGTAAACTCCAAAGAATAATTACAGAATTTATTTCAGTAATTGATCCAAAGATAACGCCTACTTTATTTAGTTGCTTATTTTAAATTCATATATCCCTATAAAGCTGTTTATATTCTTATATGATCGTTTATAACTATATAACTTCTGATTAGCTTTGAAAGCTGTATATTTTATTTTATGTTTCGTTAATATATAAAGGATATACGATATTTAAACTATTTATATGTCTTCAAGGAGCTGAACAGTGACGTTAAAAACCATACAAATGTTTTATCTACACTGTAGAGTGTCAAAAGTAAGGACTGCAACAAGTGCAGCAACTGATATGTTTTCAGGGAAAAATCATACCTGATGATATATATTTGGTAATAAGTTCGGATATTCCGAATAAAAATATCGAATCATAGCTGCATATAAGTGTAGTTAAATATATAATACCACCAAAAAGGACTTATGAATCGATCGTCTCCGTTAATATGGTAAAACTAACAAAATATCTTTGAAAGAATTACGTTAACGAGCAAGACAGTTAGCTCAAATAAATTATACGGTATTCCGATGATGGAGAGCGGTCGATAATGATCTGTTCTTAAGCTTTGGAGACATAATATCTCTCGACTTTTACTTTAGTGTGTAACTTTATAGTTGTGGAGTTTCATCGAACACATTAATTATATATTTAAGTAGTAAACAGTAAGGGCTGTTGAAAAGGGACGTTAAGTATTAACTTGACCAATGGGGGAGAACAATTTCAGTTGGGAATGTTCAAGGTGTTATGAATGTATCTGTACATCTAGAGAATGGACAATGTGTATGTCTTGCAAAAAATAAAGTCACTGACGTTACTAATTACCCAAGTTACATAACATTAACATCCTTCTTCCTGCTGTGCACTGAAGATCCCTTTATGAGGACTCTTATTTATAATTATTATACCTCACATAATGGTTGGATAATTAAGAACCTCCAGTGCCAAAATAAAGTTGTTTGTCTTAAGGAACCCTCCGGAGCAATGGTAGTTGATTCCCTTAATCAGGTATATACGTACACCTGAATAACACAGTGTGTTGTTATTTTAGAATGCAGCTCAATTTCTTCGAACGTCCAAATTCATTTGCAAATAAACATACCGTGAAAAATATTGCTCTATCATCCTAATGGTTAGTTTGATATGGACTGCTTTGGTAGTCTTGGGGTAAAGGGCTCGTATCAATACCCGATGTATGCGGGCTCATCCCGGCTGAGGTTGACGGATCCTTATAGAGTGATGACAATCCGTAGCATAGCTTCCTTAGGAGGGGAAGTAAATCCTAAAAAAATAATCCCTGGGAGTTATCTGAGCTGTTGTGTTCAACTTTTGTTCAGTTTTTAGAGATTTTTATGTATAAATATGCGTCTTTAAAAGCGTAAATGTTTGTTATTGAGAAATTACGATATGGGGAGGTTGTCTCAGCCCAAAAGTCATAACTATTTTGACGAGGAAATTTTGACACTCCACTATAAATTTATTCTTATTTAGCACCGTGTCTCACTACGTTAAGGTGGGAACACACTACCGTCACGTGGCGTGAACTCATGTGACTTCACACAGTAAAGATATGACTTGACGTACATACACTATAGTCATGCCATGTCACTCAACTCTTATTTAAGGTTCTTCAGTCTTGGAGAGAAGTGGATCAAGTAGTTCATCTAAGTATGAAGAATAGTTGGAAATTGCTTGTGCATTATAAGTAGCTAATACAGTGGCTCTTAGGAAAAGGGTGTGGGTGCATCAAACAAATTTGAAAAGGAAGGAGAAGAGTGAGTTTTATCATTTGGTTATGGAAATTAAAGAACACCCAAGTCAATATGAAATATATTTTAGGATGGAAAAGGAAGAATTTCAGTTCTTACATGATCTTATAAAGGAGGATATAGTAACCTAAAACACTCAGATGTGAAAAGCCATCAGTAATGGGGAAAAGATTTGTGTGTTTAAGGTGAGTGAAATGACAAAATACGGATTTTTTTAAACTTGTTCATTCAAAATTTTACAGAAAGAATGAAATAGGCAAATATTTTAATTAGCAAAAATCAGAGTATATTCTTGTATCACAATTTTCTCTCTCAAATAGAAAAATTACTTAATATGATCAATATTGATGAAGTCCTGAAATATATTGTGGTGAGCTTACTTGAGGTCCCAAATAGTCACTGTTTATTGGATCATTTCCAAGAGGCATAGTATATCCTCAAGTTCCTGAAGAGCACGAAGCTGCAGACGCAGTAGAAATTGAACGTGGAGAGAATTGTGTTTCACTGTATGTGGAATTGTGGGATGCTGGCGAAGTAGAATATTGTCGATACTATGTTTCATCACCCACTGCAATGTAGGTTTGAAGGACAGCCTGGCCTACCTGTAATTTAACTTTAGTCAGTTTAGAGGAGGAAGTGTCTCTGCGGTTTTTGTTAAACTCAGAAAAAAAAATCTGTGTCATCTAAGTTAAGGCTTGATTTTTTTTTCTCTTTATGTTTGAGTCTTTTCATAGTTAAATTTTCCCTCATAATTTTTACCATCTAATAAATACCGTTGTCTCCTCCATCTCTTTTTTTTTCTTAATGCCAATATTTTTACAATTTACATGCGTTTCATTTGGGACGTTTGAAGATACAATATGATCCCTTTGTTGAGTTTTAGGAGTGTCTTGACTGGATGGAACTTAAACATTAAATATGTTCAAATCATTTCCTTATATGTGATTAGTGCTTGTTTCTGGGCTATAAACCACCTCTTCATGGATTTCATCTACTTCCTGAAGATGTATATGCCAAAAGAAATGAAACTTCTTGTTCGAACTTCCATGCAGGCATTTTTATTGCTCCATCACCACTCTTCCAATTCCGTTGTCGACTCAGTTCATTCATGAAACATCTCCGTATTTTTTCCCACGTATCTTTTGCAGTCCAAGCTGGAAAAAAAATTGTTTTAATAAAAAATATACAATAAAATATAATTATATAGAATAAAATTATAATAGAGTTAAATTATATTTTATGTTTATTTACAGATAAGTATTTATAGCAATCATCTTTTTTTCAAGTTCTTGGCCACTGTAAACTCGTGTAGAAACCTGGAATTCAGTTACCGTTTGGGATTCAGCACAGTAGGAAAGATAGAAGTATATGTGAACCTATATGGAAAATATTGGGTCATCTTTTTATGCCAAATACAAATGAAGACGTTTGGAAAGCTTCAGCAGAAAAATTCCGGGTTCTTTGGCAATTCCCAAACTGTCTGGCAGCAATATATGGGAAGCACATCACTATTCAGTGCCCAATTGGTTGGGGTTCAAAATACTTCAATTACAAAGGTTTTCATTAACAAGTTCTCCTTTCACTAGTTGGTGCTGAGTATAGATTCATTGCTGTAGATGTAGGCACATATTGTAAAAACAGTGTCGGTAACGTGTTTTCAAAATCTGTGATTGGGAAAAAACTCAAAGACAAGACACTGAAAATTCTGCCATATACACCTTTGGTTGAAAATTCTGTTCCATTGCCATATGTAATAGTTGGAGATGAGGCTTTTCCCCTCAAAACATATATAGTTAGACCATATACCAGACACCATCTAGGAGGGGACGAAGAATGAAAAAAGGTCTACAACTATCGGTTGTCACGGGCTCGACGGGTCGTTGAAATTCTTTTTGTATTCTCGCTTCTCGGTGGAGAATATTTCGTAAGCCTTTGGAAGTAAAACCAGATACTGTCGATAAAATGGTGGATAAATCTTGCTGCCTCAATAACATGCTCTGAAAAGAACACAATCCCCCTGATGAAATTGAGCAATAATGTCCGAAAACTTCTACTATACCAAATTTGCTGCAAATGAAAAGGAATGCACTCTGAGAGGCAACAAATGTTAGATATTACTTCGAATATTATTTCAATACACCTGTTGGCTCAATAACTTGGCAATTACCCACGATCCGATAATATAAATAAAACATCAGAACGTTTCCTTTCTTGTTTGTACTTAGTTATTATTATTATTATTATTAGCACCGCGTCCCATTAGTGTTATACGCACTTACGCTAATGTGTGATGGTAGGGTGATTGTGAGATGAAATGGAGGACCTACAAATTAACGTGGGATCCTAACCACGATGGAATCCAAAAGACGGTGGAGGTCTGGCATTCCTCACATTCACAAGTTGTGATTAATACACATCTTGTCAGAGGTGAGGGAAGGGTATATTAATCAGATAAATCTGTGCCGGGACCAAGGATTGAGCCCCGGACCCGCATCACAGAAGTCCGATACCTTACCCCTGGACCACTAGGTCATCTCTTTGTGCCTAGTTGATGAACAGTTAAAAAATAAGCATTCCACATGCACACTTTTTTTATTCTTTAAGCTTCCAGCTGTTTTTCTCGAAAGGTATCAACATTTTTTTTAAATAAAAGTGTTTGTTGTAGAGGGGGTACGAGAAGAGCGTTATTATTTTTTTATTTCTTGGACGTTTTCAAAGTTATTGTTAAATAGCTTTTTAAATTGAAACTTATAATATTTGTATCGGCATCTGAATGTAACCCAAAAAACAACTAGTTTTTTGTTTGAAAGAATTTTTTTATTCAATCTTGATTTTAAAAATATTTGACAAATAATCAGAACATTATTACAATGAGTGATTTATTAATAAACGTTAATAATTTAAGGTATTATTGTTTGATAACCCAAAGCATGATCACAAAGAATTACAACAGTGGTCTCCGTTATTAGATTGTTTATAAAAAAAAAGCCTACTAAGATCAAAGATCTTCGCCAAAGGTTTATCATAACTTACAAAAATATCATAGAGACGAAATAACTTTGAAAACGTCCTCTAAATCGAATCATGTTGTTTTCTTTCCGCTTCGAGACCACAAAACTTTTGTTCGGAAATACTTTTTTTTTTATCTCGCATACTTTTAGGGTTAAACGGGTGGAAACTTAAAAAACAACACACATATCTATCTATCTATNATATATATCACGTCTATGTTATGTGTTGGAACTTGTACGTTATGATAGATAGTATCTATTATGGTATTATAAAAGGTTTACCATAACAGCTTTCAAAATGTTTATAAAAATGTAGTTGTTGGAAAGTTATTTAATAACTAAATATAATTAGTAATATATTTTTCAATCTATTTTGTACCCTTTTTGACCATAGTAAACATTTAATCCAAGAATGAGTGAAGATAACAAAAAAGTTGTTTTTTAATACCGATCCGATACCTGAGTGTGAGTACTAATATCAGTAAAAGAATCGGATAAAAAAGTATCGAGTAAAAATATACTAGTATCGAAAGGAAAATTTCGATATTAATAAAGTATCGATACTTTTTTCACATCTCTACTAATACGTTCCTTGGAACTAACCGAGCTTGACTCACCTGTCTTATTAGGAATGGTGGCTGACCTTTTTGATCGATTATTTAAGCCTCCACTTGCTACCTTTCCGTCTATATTTTTTGCTGCTTCCTTTTCTGAAGTAATTAACGACTTTTCTTTCTCTATTTTATTTTTAATTGCCGTTTTTTTCAGTTCAGAATTAGATTGCTCACACACACAAACTAGTAAATTATTTATAGCTCGTTCTTGTATAAACGGTATCTTAATAATTTAGCAAATCCTGCTGATACTCGTACTCGACTAGTTTGGTCACATCATTTATATTCACGCTAATGGTTTTCATACAGTCGGTTGCGATAATAGATGGAGAAGATAAATTTATACTCATTGATATTTAATCAGACACTTCCAGCAAAATTTAAGGCTCAGATATATTTATGTAAAAATTCTTATCGTCATTTAACATCACTTTTCACAAATTTTATATTAATGTGATGCTTAAGGACTTGGCGTCCCTTAGAGAAAAGATCATGTTTTTCAAACAATAATTTACACTCTATTTAGGGTTTTTTACACACCTAGGAATACATTATCATACTTGCTATTTTAGGAAAAAGGTAATACAGAAGATCTAATATTTACAACAACAAAAATTCTAAGCCACCAATTTGAAGATATTATATTTAGGCATAGACATAGAGAAATAAATCTTTAGTAAACTACTAATAACTAACGTATTAGAATAACAAAGATACTAAAATCAACACTTCACATGCAAATACACCGTTAGAAATCATGTAAACTCCTTTAATGACATATTCTGCAGAAGGCCCAAATATAAACAGAAAAGAAAACAATCATATTGGGTCGTTTGAGTGAAATCAGTTACAATAGTCTGAGAACAGACAACTGTTAGTCAGCGCACACAACTCACCCGGTTGTGGAAACAATTACAATAGTCTGAGAACAGAAAACTGTTACTTAGCGCACACAACTCACCCGGTTGTGGAAACAGTTACAATAGTCTGAGAACAGACAACTGATACTCAGCGCACACAACTCACCCGGTTGTGGAAACAGTTACAATAGTCTGAGAACAGACAACTGTTACTTAGCGCACGCAACTCACCCGGTTGTGGAAACAGTTACAATAGTCTGAGAACAGACAACTGATACTCAGCGCACGCAACTCAACCGGTTGTGGAAACAGTTACAATAGTATTTACCTAAAGAGATGTGACCGTGGTTTCAAAGATGGTGGAATCCATTTGTCCAACTATAAAAACATATAAAAATCATTATTTAGAGAAAATAATTAAGTTAAATTTATATGACATTATAATATATGTAAAATTAAATAAGGGCTACTAGAAATTTATTCACAGTGTCACCAAATATAATTGTTTCTTTTAAACCTCCTACTACGAGATTTTTTCTTTCATTGAATACCATTGGGTTCATTGGAAGTCCCAGTACCACTTTTTGAAATAATTTGTATTTTACTTGTGAACTATTATCACATTATAAAACTTTATTTAAAATCTTGTGTAATTGTGTTTCTTTGATCATAAAATACAGTTTAAACTTTTATATTTAAAGCAACAAAGAGCCACTGTATATCGATTATAACTTTTATTATTATAAACAATTTTAATAGTAAATATTATACAACCCCCCCGCCCCTTACCCCAGATATTCACAAAATATTTTCACACATTGAATTTTTTTTTTGTTAAAATAAAAGATGAACACTTAAATCAATAATAATTTTGCTTCTTATTTTATAATCGAACCCATAATAAACATCATTTCACCTCTTTGAGCTACTGATGTTTTCCAAGAATAAGCATTCTGTTGCTGTTTGTTTCTCATAGAGATCTACTTAGTTACATGAGAGATACCTTTCTATTGTAATTATCTACCTTTCAATTCTAATGTAACTCAGGTATATTCAAATAATGAAATAATTTAGGCCATTTATTTAAAAATATGTATTATAGCATCATCAGCTAACTCAAAGTATTTCCATGTTTTATGTAAGTTACTGTACATCTGAATCAACATACCTAAAGCGTCAACTCCTGACTCTATTGTGTTATATTCAAGAACCATAGCTGGTTTTTCTTTCCCGTTATCTTGCTTTAACTGAATAAAACATGCTACTCAAAAGAGTGACCACACTACAATTTTTATGGACAGCACGATACAATATTGTTGTTGATTTCTGAAATAAAAATCAAGATGTACTTCCGTACTAGCTTGTGAATAAGTTTTCTTACTACTCCTAGTATTGTAAGTTATTTATTTTTCAACACTATCGCTCGACCACGCGCGATTTTTTTTTTTTTTGCAGGTACCCAGAATAATCTCTCTGGTCATTATAGTTTTCTTCCCTTTCGTTACTTGAATGTTTACTAAATAACATTCTGCTCATACTTTGTGACTTTCTCGTGTGGAATTTAAGCATCTTGTAATGATTCTGCCGGCATCCTGAATACACTTGTTATTTGTGACAATGTGTCAGGTTTTGATTTTGTCACCGCAATTCAGCATTAACAAACCACCGATAACAGGATAGTTGTGTATTTCTATATTTATAGAACACCTTCTTCCTAACTGTTCAGTTTACATGCATATGTACTACTTGCGCTAAGGAGCTATGAATGAGGAGAGTTTAATTTAGAGGAAGAGTACCTATATTTGCGTGGAGAGTGTATAATATCATTTAGGAAAAAACACCCTAAGTACACCCGACCAAGACTTGAACCACCATCTCATTATAATCGGTTATCTAGTTTATTGCAATAATGATGCCTTAGACCATGGAGCAACAAAACAGGTCTTATTTGTTAATATTAGACTCAGTGAAAATTTGGCGGCCATCTTTTACAATATATCATTTATAATATATTTGAGCAGCATAAGAAAGAAAGTCCCAAAGACCAGCGACAAACGACCAACTGCATATTATATTATTTCCAGAAGAGAAACATGAGACTTGCCATTAATATATATGCCGAGGATGATGCAATAATTCGGTAACGTTTGAGATTCTAAAAGGCTTTAAAATACTACAATTTAGTTTATATAAATATATTGTAGTAAAAAATACATTCATTGATAGTATAAAATGGTCAGAAAACAAATGTATTTAAGCTTGGGGTCAGCTATGGCCACAATGGTATTGACTATAACTAAAGGTATAAAAGACTATAATTTTTTTAAATAAATAATCTAACAAAATAAAGTAAAAAGAAACTATAAAAATGAACAAACTCCAATTTTTTTTTTCAGAATTTTATATATGATTCTTACCCTATATTATCAGAATGTTTTCTAAAATGTCAAATAGAGATAGCCTAGACGGGAGATAAAACGTGGTGTGAAGTTCCACTATTACTGGACACCTTGTATAAAAGAGAGAACAGTACAAAACAATCAAATACAAAATAGAACAAAGAGAGAGATATAAAAAGAGATAGCTATTGCTAAAGGCTTCATCACAATAAGTGGCATGTCATCCTAGAGGATATTATAATTATTATAAAAAGTCTGCTTATTTTTCTAACTACTATTACTGTATGATAGGGGGGCAGTAATCACATACAAATATACCAGTATATATCATAAACTAATTCGAAGAACATAAGATAAGGTATCTAATGTAATTTTAAGCTTGGCTTACGATTATTTAATCTTTTAAAATCTAAATAAATATTTAAGTGTATTCCAATGCAATCCCCCATGGATAATGCTTTTGCTCAGGAGGGGTAATCACTTAAATGATTCGTATATTGCAATTATATTATAATGTTTAAAAGGGCTGGTAAATAAGTTACATTTATCATAGTTATAGATGACCATGTATTACATACACACACAGCTATATGTATAGACATATATACATAAGTATGCATATATATATACATAGGTATGCATATATATATATATATATATGTATATACATATATATACATATATATATATGGGCCGACATATACAGTGAAATATCTTTTAACAGATACCTACCCGCCTCGGTGGCGTAGTTGGCTAACGCGCTTGTCGTGTTGAGCTCGACTGCTGAGGACGGGGAGATCGAGGTTCGAATCTTGGTCGGATGAACTGGGGGTGGTTTTCCTAAATGGTTTTCCACTCTCCCTCCACGCAAATGCGGGTTCACTTACTCTAATTCAACCTCCCCAATTCCTAATCCATTAGAGTAATTAGTACTTAAAGTCGGTGACCCGGCGGTCTAGGGGTAAGGTGTCAGACTTCTGTTCAGGTGGCCGGGGTTCAATCCTCGGTCCTGGCACAGATTTATCTGATTACCAAACCCCTCCTTCACCTCTGACAAGACATCTTGTGAATGTGGGGAATGCCAGGCCTCCACCGTGGTTCGGATTCCACGTTAAACTGTAGGTCCTCCTTTTCATCTCACATCACCCTACCATTACACATTAGCGTAAGTGCATATAACCCGAACGGTTAGTAAGACGCGGTGCTAATAATAATAATAATATATAATAATTTACATTCAACCCTATTATCATAATGTAACTGTCATGTTAATGTTAAATTGACAGTATCCTCTTTAACTTATCTTCTCAGATATATTCATTATAAATGTTATGTTCCACAAAAAAAAAATTCTTATTATCTTTATCTTAAATAATATTTTACATTGGATGCTACAAACACAGCGAATATATATAATGGAACCAAATCTGAGGCAACGTGAAACTTGTTGATGACGTCTCGCTCTTCCCAGGTCGGAATGGTATATTTAAAGTCTTCTCAGTCAACGTGTCTTTCACCATTAGGATGGATAGAAACCACGCAGTCCTGTGCAAGAGTGGCTTCGTCCGTTCCCGCCTAGGGAAACCATCTTGTACCTGTACTCTGTGTGGGTAGCGAGTGGTTTCCTTTGCACTCCAAGTTTAATTATATAACTACTTGTTATTATTATTATTATTATTATTATTATTATT
The DNA here is from genome assembly GCA_901482245.1 of Timema douglasi. Classification (NCBI taxonomy): domain Eukaryota; kingdom Metazoa; phylum Arthropoda; class Insecta; order Phasmatodea; family Timematidae; genus Timema; species Timema douglasi. The sequence goes on along the minus strand of CABEEJ010000014.1, from coordinate 586,538 downwards.
AGCTACCGCGTCTTACTACCCGTTCGGGCTATACGCACTTACGCTAATGTGTAATGGTAGGGTGATTGTGACATGAAATGGAGGACCTACGGTTTAACGTGGAATCCGAACCACGGTGGAGGCCTGGCATTCCCTTTATAACTAGGTACTAAATATATTATTATTATTATTATTATTATTATCACCGCATTACTACCCGTTCGGGTTATACGCACCTACGCTAATGTGTAATGGTAGGGTGATTGTGACATGAAATGGAGGACCTACATTTTAACGTGGAATCCGAACCACGGTGGAGACCTGGCTACTAAATATAAAAATACACTTTAAGAAGTTACTATTTCTTGAGGAAGTGAAATTCAAAATAATCATTAATGGAAGATAGTGTGAATGATCTAGTGAAAAAATGAGAATCGGGAGATTAAATGCAAGTGTTCTCTCGTAAACTATTATCAACCTAAGCTCCAAATTTTAAAAGCACATGACTATAGATTTAATTGATCACTAAGCCTATAGGCAATAAAACATTCAAAATTATTGTAATTGTTATAACTAAAACTTTGTAAAACCACTGATTAATTTTATAATTGGTGAACTGGCGGTCTAGGGGTAAGGTGTCAGACTTCTGTGCTGGCGGCCGGGGTTTAATCCTCGGTCCCACCACATATTTATCTGATTACCAAACCCTTCCTTCACCTCTGACAAGACATCTTGTGAATGTGGGGAATGCCATGCTTCCATCGTGGTTCGGATTCCACGTTAAACTGTAGGTCCTCCATTTCATCTCACAATCACCCTACCATTACACATTAGCGTAAGTCACATTAGCGTAAGTGCGTATGACCCGAACGGTTAGTAAGACGCGGTGCTAATAATAATAATAATAATAATAATAATAATAATAATAATAATAATTTTATAATTAAATATGTTGAACTAATCTTTTGAGGTAGGACAAAACAGGAAATAGGCCCTTCCAATACATCATGGATTGAGTACCATGCCCTTTAGAGAAAATAACAGAACTTCCCTGGCTTTATTTCAACACACACGGGCATCTAACACTAAGCAATGGGCTATTTCCATTACTACTGTTAAAATTGATGACGTCACTACTGCGACGCGTTAACATAATTCCATTCTCATACTGGAAACACATACGGACGTTAAAACCATTACGCGTCATGGAATAATCCCAGTCAGTAATCAATATCACAATTTCCCAGCCAGGATGAAAAGACATGAGTAGTGTTTGTGTAAAACCAGTAGACTACTTTCAGAGGCATACATTCATCCATGGCTTAAATTTTTGATATATTCATCCGCAAAAAAACATGATCACTAACCACTAAACTCTCTTCCAGAAATTCTAAATCCTAATTAAATATTTTTAGCAATGCGTCTTACTACTCATTCGGATTATATGTACTAATTACGCTAATGTGCCAGGGATCAGGGAGGTTGAATTGGAGGAAGTGTATCCGCATTTTCTTGGATATAAACAATCCTAAGTACACTCAACCAGGAGTCAAACCCCGATTTCCAATTTTTCAGTGGTTTAGCTATTGCAAATGTGACGCCTTAAGCCACGTGGCCACCGAAGAAAGTTGTAAATTAAAAATCTTACATTACAAAATCGCGAGTAACACTCACCAGTGGACCTGTAGATCAAGGCGTCAATCTCCATGTCTTGTCTGGTCTCCTACTAATGTAAAGGCTTGGATCCAAACGCCGGCCAGATGCACTAAGATCATAATGGATAAATTTTAACTGAAAATTATAATAAATCCTTCATGACGATGTAATATTTTGATATAATTATGATTACTAAGGAAGTTTTAAGAACAAAAATAAAGTCGTTTATTTTGTTATATCTGATTTTGTTTGTGGTTTCAATAAAATCCAATTTAATAGACCTGATATAGATAAAAACATTGCTACAAATTTGTAACTATAAGCTTTACGTTACTAATTTTTATTTAACAAGGGAAAATTACAGTTCTGTATATCGTATTGAGATATATCATATTTTTTATTTAGTATGAAATTATAATAATGGTTTATATGTTATATTTAGCAAAAAATTATTAACTATTGATTCTTGGATCACTTAAGGAAATAACCACGATTTAATGTATATATAAATGTTTCATTTTATTTTTAATTCATCTTTAACTATTATTAACAAGCAACTAGAAAATTATGATATGTAAAGAAAACTTCTTTTGATAGAAGTGTGGTCTATGGGTAAGGTGTTGGACCTCTGTGCTGGGGTCCGGGGTTATATCCTCGGTCCCGGCACAGATTTATCTGATTACCTAACCCTTCCTTCACTTCTGACAAGATATCTTGTGAATGTGGGGAATGCCAGGCCTCCACCGTGGTTCGGATCCCACTTTAAACCGTGGGTCCTCCATTTAATCTCTCAATCACCCTACCATTACACATTATTGTAAATGCGTATAGCCCGAACGGTTAGTAAGACACGGTGCTAATAATAATAATAATAATGATGATGATAGAAGACACAATATGGTTTTATCGCTATTTCATCATGAAATGAAGAGACATATCCATGTTTTCTGACGTTATTTGGAGATTCCATTACTGTTATTTAATGTGGTAGACACGTAGTTACATCAATACGACTGTTAATTTTAAGTATGGTTCAATTTAACAATAGCACTAGTTGTTTGTGTGAATGCCAACGAAACATTAGCCATACAATTAGAATCGCTATTTTTATATCGTATATTAACTTGTTCTATCGAAAAAAAAGTGTAAGCCAAATTCTTTTTGGGATTTAGAAAACAATATCGTTCATTAACTTAGCTATTTCCAGCACTGTGAGCAGTTTCTATAAATATATGGCGCCTTAGTAACCATTTGGTTAGCATTTAGCTACACTAATTTGGTAGGTATTAACAGAGTATAATTAAGAGGATATGTTCCTGTATTTGCGTAGAGAAAGAGGGGAAAACCATTTAGAGAAAAAAAAATTTACCATTTGACCAACAAAGAAGATCTAGCTATTCCATTTCACCACACATTAGTGCTATATATTTTGTGCACATTTGTCTATGGGACCACAAAGGTGAAATAGTTGGCTAACGCGCTTGTCGTGTTGAGCTCGACCGCTGAGGACGGGGAGATCGAGGTTCAAATCTCGGTCGGGTGAACTGGGGGTGGTTTTTTCCTAAACGTTCTTCCACTCTCCCTCCACGCAAATGCGGGTTCACTTCCTATAATTCAACCTTCCCAATTCCTAATCCATTAGCGTAATTAGTACATAAAAGCGTATAACCCGAACGGATAGTAAGACGCGGTGCTAAATATTAGTATTATTATTATTATCACAAAGGTTGAATTTATAGTCTTATTTTTGGTTTGGTTGGGTTCTAACCATAAATTAGCTACGCTAATGAATTAAGAATGAGGAAGGTATTGTTTTAGTACCAATGTACCCTCATTTTCGTGCTTGATGGTGATAAATAATTTAGGAAAGAACACTTTAAGTTACACCCAACTGGGATCTGAGCCCAGGCCTTCCCATCATTGTTAAACCTGAATAGATAATTTGGCCGTATGACCACCGATATGGATAACGAGGATGTAAGTTGTCATTATATTTCAGCACATGAGTGGAGTGGGATAATTCTTCCACGCCCCCCTCGTTAAGAAGGGTACACAGAGGTCTCAGTCCAAAACTGGAATGGCTGAGCATATATCCCGGAGTGAAACTGGAGATTGGATCGATGGAACTCAACCGTAGTATTACGTCACGCCACGCCACTGAAGGAACGGATATATCTGACTAGCCCATCATTTACCCGGGCCATTTCTTTTCCCGACACGGAAATAAAAGTAAAAGGATCCAAACGGCGAACACATTTCATTACAGCTAAGACTCAAGTTTGATTCAGTTTGCACTCTTAAAAGTTAGTTGTCTCGCAATGTTTGTTAAGACTCTAAGGATATTTCCAGATATCTTTGACATGTTGGTAACACAAATCATTTTTACCGCTCTATTAAGAGATTTAAAACTATGCGAATCATCATATTCACATTCAAGTGACCAAAAACAATATTTTTATTTCAATGAGTTTGATTATTTAATTTTTTTAAACATCTTAAAATGCTATTTTTATTTAGTTAAATGTTTTAATTATTGAGTTTAATTTCTGATATTAACTTAATTTAAAGAAGGATTTTCCAATACTATATAAATATTAAACTATTATTTAATTCGAAATCGGTGGTCTTAGTGGTGGTAAAGTTCTCTCCTCAGGACCTGATCGATGTTCGTGGGTTAAAACCCAGCCTGGGTCAACAGTTCTTTCTCGAGTGATAAAAATACGTAGCACAACTTCCTTTGGAGGGGAAGTAAATCCGTTGGCCCCATGCTGATTGTGGCATGTAAAAGAACCCTGGAAGAAGTGGGAAAATTTCTCTTTCCCTGCAAAATTGGTAGCCACTTTCGCTCTCTCACAAATAAAATTGTTTGCTGATACTGGAAGCTGGAGGTTAAAAACCTCTAATTAATAAAATATACGAATATTTAAAATTAATTATTATAGCCTTCACACTAAAAATATAGTATTGGTCAATCAACTAATGTAAGTACTAAACGATAAATAACACTACCTCTTAAAACTCTTAAGTCATTATATTTTGACATTTGAAAGGGAATACCACTCCACTCAAAGATCGTTAAGGAAAATTAATAATGCTACCCCCTAAATTCTGAGAATCTTTTGATTGGTGACAATCACTTCTAAAGCCTACGGTATTATTATTGATGAGGTTATCTAAATACAATCTCTAATGTGAACAACTTCCTTAACAGATGTATTTTAGCTTCAATGGTTACCCTACTAGATAACTACCTCTTTGAAATTTGGGCCTACTTTATTAAGTGTTGCTCTCCCACGCAGATAGAGAGGAAATATTCCGTTAAATTTCCAATCATAAACATTTCCATTAAAACTTCATATTATTAAATCACAGGGAAGGTAAATGGATTAGTACAGGCTTTGATTATAATAATAAATTACTAACATATTGGTATATTGTCATCAGAATGGGGAGTCATGACATAATAACACTTTGGCGTTCAACCACAAAGATATGTAGTTGATGAGATGAGATCTGGACTCGCTGTTATTGCTTTGTCGTAACTTATTAACTATTATTATTATTATTAGCACCGCGGTTTACTACCCATTCGGGTTATACGCACTTACAATAATGTGTAATGGCAGGGTGATTGTGAGATGAAATGGAGGACCTACAGTTTAACGTGGAATCCGAACCACGGTGGAGGCCTGGCATTCCCCACATTCACAAGATGTCTTGTCAGAGGTGACGGAAGGGTTTGGTAATCAGATAAATCTTTGCCGGGACAGAGGATTGAACCCCGGCCGCCAGCACAGAAGTCTGACACCTTACCCCTAGACCGCCAGGTCACCAACTTATTAATTGATAATATTTCTGGAAGTAATGCTCTTAGGATAAATACCACTGAAGTCTAGGGCCTAAATTTCAAAACTTTGGCTGTATCAATTTTACTATTTTCAATTAATAAACAGGTGTAAAATTGGACAGAAAAATTTATAAAATAGATTTATTTTCGGAGAAAGAATACTAAAAGTTTAACCTTGTGTAATCAGGCTGACACCTCACATAATTTAGATTAATGTTGTGTTTAATATTATTCCTAATATAACACTAATGGCTGGCTGCACACACAATAATCAGTGGCTTGATCAGTTATCAGATGTAAGTTGATCTCCAATTAGTGTTTAACACCTTATTTTCAGTTGCACCATTAACAACTAGGAGGCGATGGTAGGACAAGCTAACCAGCCAATTCTCTCCCATCCCCTATCGTCATTTTTTAGCACTACGTTTTACTGCCCATTAGAGTTTTACGCTCATGTACTAATTACGCTAATGGGATAGGGATAAGTTAGGTTGAATTTAGAGGAAGTTTACCCTCATTTGCGTGAAGAGAAGGGGAAACCATTTAGGAAAAACATCAGTACACCCGACTGGGATCGAACAACAATCTCCCAGTCATCTATTGAAATGAATATATACATAAGTCAATTTATGCTACCTAACACCCAAGTTTATAAGTAGTATTCAACATTATGAATACATTTAGATAATTTCAGAGTCAGATTTTCTAAAAATAAAGTGTTTTTTAGTGTTGTCATGTTTGTTATACTTGATTATTTGATCAAATTTGTGGTCAGGTGACTTTGTTGCCTCCCATACTTATATTTATCTATGATCAAGCTGATTAGCGATCCTGTGAGTGGAAAATAAGTATAATATTTGTGATACTGGTCGTTAGCAAAATTACTAACAATATATTTAATTCTTGAATTCAAGTTGATTATAAGGCATTGTAAAAGGTGTTCGGTTTTGGTTTAATATGTTAAGAAAAAGTCGTGTTCTGATCTGATCCGGGTCTTAGAACGAGCACGTAAAATATCCCTTACAAAATAAAAACCACGATAAATCTCAGGGTTTTCAGGGAATCAAATCTTTTCCCTTTGACCTTTGCCTTTGACCGTTTCCTTTGATTGTCAAGATCAAACCTGGCTAATTTTTTGCGACACAAATAAAATTTACACTTAAAGATAAGTTTCACTTAGGCTATAGATTATTTTAAATTTGAGAAATGTATCAATTTTAATAAATATTTGTTTTATAAGAGAATAGTTTTTTTCATTTCACTAATGGTGTGTAATGCCAATTTCATAAGCTTTATTTGTTGTGCTCCTTGCCTTATAAGTTTGGGATAGGTCTATATTTGCATTAATTGTGTAGAATAGAGGGAAGTACAATTGATAGAAAGTGTATTGGCATTTGCGAGTGGGTGGAGAGTGGGAAGGATTTAAAGAAAAATCACTTTAGCACAACTGATCGAGATTCGAGCCCCAATTTCCCTATCACAAGCAGACCACACAAGACGATATTTAAGCCTTTTAAACTTATTAATTGTAATCAATTTGTTCATATTAATATTTTAATCTATTATTACACTTATTGAGCCTAAGTAAGGAAATATTTGGCTATATTAATTTATGCTAAGATAAATTGTATAAACCGAAAAAATCTTACCCACATACATAAGGACGCTTCGGGGTATTTTATATATTATAAATTAACAAAAGTTAAATAAAAATAATAAAGTGTTATTTGAGAAAATGTACTATCCTTGATTCTTTTTATGACTGTATTGGGTTCCCTATTTTAGTGTGGGCGTAAAGTGGGAATATTTTTTAACTTAGCACCACGTTCTACCACCCATTCGGGTTTTACGTTTAAGTAATAATTACGCTGATGGTTTAGGAATTGCGAAGGCCGAATATAACAGAAGTGAATCCACATTTGCGTGGAGGGAGAGTGGAAGACCATTTAGGAAAAAAAACCAGTTCACCCCAACGAGATTAAAAACTCGATCTCCCTGTCCTTGGCAGACTATTTCAACACTAAACTAGCACGTTAGCTAGCTACACCACCGAGGCGATTGGAAGTATTTTACATATGTGATATTATTTATATATTTCCCTTTATAATATTTTTAGCACCGGGCCCTACTACCCGTTCGGGTTTATAATATTATATGCTAATTGCGCTAATGGTTTAGGAAGGTTATATTTAGAGGAAGTGAACCCCATTTGCGTAGAGGAAGAGTTGTAAACCAATTTGAAAAAAAACCCACCTTCAGTACACCCAACCGAGATTCAAATCACGATCTACCCGTCATCAGCAGTCTGGTCTACTGCGAGAGGGATGCTTTATACCAATAGTCGTCGGTGACCTGGCGGTCTAGGGGTAAGGTGTCAGACTTCTATGCTGGCGGCCGGGGTCCAGTCCTCGGTCCCGGCACAGATTTACCTGATTACCAAACCCTTCCTTCACCTCTGACAAGACATCTTGTGAATGTGGGGAATGCCAGGACTCCACCATGGTTCGGATTCCACGTTAAACTGTAGGTCCTCCATTTCATCTTGCAATCACCCTACCATTACACATTAGCATAAGTGCGTATAAACCGAACGGGTAGTAAGACGCAGTGATAATAATAATAAACCAATAGTCACCAAAGGGTGAACAGCGGCCCGTATCCAGACTGCAGAGACATTTTTAAAAGGACCTTGACGAGATAGAGATACAGAGAATAAATGATGCTATTTCCGTGGTGGGCGGGTAGTAGACATGGAAGGTGAGCAATAATAAACAAGTAAAATAACAAAAGGAAAGTGTTACCACCCACTCTACTACCTCTTAACTACGGCCACACTAGACTAAAAGGAAAGTGGGAGTAAGCTACAAAAAGTTATAAAGCAGAAAGACATCAGAAACAATTTGAATGTTTTATTTAAAATAATAACAATTTAAACTATAATTTACATGGCCTCAAAAATCCATCAGGGCTGGTGTTGAAAATCATATTAAATAAATGCGCAGTACTATCATGCGAATGTTTCCAAACATGAAACATGTTCTTAAGTCAACTAGGTCAGTCTAGAAGAGACAACCACTCGATCCAACAATACAATGTCAGTTTAACAACAGGGAATATTGACAAAACAACCTAAAGTGTTGACTATCCGAGCAAATTACTTTATAAATGTCTAGTCAGATATTTATTGACTACAAAAAGAAAAGAGCCTAATGGGCATCTTTAAAATTGGTACGAAAGTTATTTGCTACGCTATATTGAAATAGACAAAAAAAGGGAAGTTAAATTTAATATCGTACGGATATTTCGGGGAACACAAGAGTTCGGCTTACCGACCAAAGGTCAAACTCCTGCGGGACTATTTATTAAATGTTGACACAACTACGGACGTTAACAAGATCCCTACTTGTAAATAAAAATTATATAACATACAAAAGAAGTCAAGATAAACCTCAAATAAGTTCAATTACATAATTTGGAAAATATTCAAAGTCAAAATCAATTCATTAGCAAAATTTTACGTTACTTTACCAATCCATTCAAAATAAGAAAACATCTTCAAAATATGAGTTTACATTTACAGCTAAATTCAGACAATTCAAATAAAATACTTCTAGAAAAAATTAGTTCAAAGATATGTCAATCTGATATATTCAGTGACCTCACTGACACTAGCGTCTGATTGGTGGCAAAAAGAATTAGGTGTCTCTTTGCAAAATTTAGTATTGCAAACAATATTTATTTTAGCAAATAGTTAACGTTGCCTTTTCAGGTTTATTCCAATAAATACGTTACTTTAATTTCAAAATTGAACACGCCATAGTTCAAGTCTATTAAAATAATATCGATGTAATAAATATATAGAGAATACGAAGTCATCCTAAAAATGTCCAAGGCCAGGACCAGACTTATCCTGACGGCGTCTAATAAAATATCCTAGGACATGACTTCTCCTGAAGGCGTCCAATTTAATATTCAAATCGTCTTCAGAATCACCGGGCTTAAATAGTGTTTCTAGTCGCCTGGGGTTGAAAGGGGTGAAGGAGGTTGTCCTTATACGTCGTTGACGTCCTATCGGCTTCATTGATGGATGAAAAACAGCACGTACACAATCAATCAAGCTTGGATTGGCAGGCCTGACCAGAGCACCAGTGACGTACACACATCACGCGCTGTCTTGGTGGTAGATTCCGTCTTACCCGCAGGGTGGCAGGTTAGGCGTAATTCCGGTACTGTTGTGAGCGTTATTCCTGAGTCCCATCAGAATCACTAACTCGTACGCTTGGCACAGCAGATGCAGTTAGACCAAGGCTCGTTCGTCCCACTCTTCAATTTAAGATGCGGCGAGTGCAGTCCAGTCTTGAAGGTTGTTCTAACCAGAAGATATAAAGGGTAAGTACATGAACATTTTATTGATTGCAGGGAGTTTATTCTTGTTTGATGTGGCTTAGTATTGTAGACAGATGCTACATTGGACTACAATAGAGAAGGTTACTATTGCAGGAAGTTTATTAATATTGTGGTTTCATACGGAGTGGGTAGTATGATTTGAAGATTAGTACGGGAGGTTGTATGATGTAACATCACCAAATGTTACCAAAGTAAATTAGGTTTTTGAATTAGTATAGCCTTATAGAGCTTGAAATTGAGTCACTGTAAAAGTTTGGCTGGACCACGGATGTGTCTCAAGTTTTTAAAATGGACCCCTATCTAAAATAACTGGGGACCCCTGCCTTATACCATGCGGCCACTTAGGTGGGTCATCTTATAATAATATTTAGCACCGCGTCTTACTACCCGTTCGGGTTATACGCTTTAAGTACTAATTACTCTAATGGATTAGGAATTGGGAAGGTTGAATAAGAGGAAGTGATACCGCATTTGCGTGTAGGGAGGGTGGAAAACTATTTAGGAAAACCACCCCCAGTTCACCCGACCGAGACTCGAACCTCGATCTCCCCGTCCTCAGCAGTCGAGCTCAACACGACAAGCGCGTTAGCCAACTACGCCACCGAGGTGGGTGCCATTTTATAATCAATGAAATTATTTAATAATGTTTTATACCAGCTCCAGAATATATATTTATCCTAAAAGTAACATATATTCAACATGTATTTATTTATATTAATTTTCATTGTGTGTGTCTGACTGTATGTGTGTGTGTGTGTGTTAAAGTAACTCGTTCTCGAAGTTCCTGGTATTTCTTGAAAACTGTGTAGTGTTAAATTCGTTATTTATATTGTCTCAATTGCTAGTTAAACTCATTTACACAAAGAATTAGCAATGAGATAAATACTATAACACTACGAATATGAATGGCTTCACAAAAGTAGGCCAATGTACACGTAAGTTGTCTTTCACTTTAAATCAAACAAACATGATGCACACATATGAGCTCCATATTATTAATCGATTATAGTACATATGTACACATATATTTAATAGGTCTAATCAGTCTATATGGGAAATAACATCCTTATTGTATTAAAAACTGGATTTTATGGGATAATAGGAGAGTAGTGGACCTGTCCATAAAATAAGAAAATTTGTAAAATTGGGGCTAAAAATTACTGTGTTGGAAAATACAAGCAAAAAATTGTTTCGCGTCAATAATGCTATTTTATTATAACAAAGTAAGTAGTTTATTATTATTATTATTATTACTATACAACACACATTTAAAAGAATAGTGATGCCTTTTTATATAATTTTGTTTATTTAGCAATAAAAATCCCCTGCATTTGTTAGCCACTGATACCACAATTTCTATTTTTTTTTAAATTATTTTCAATTTGGTACTCAAACTAATATGAGTTACGTTTCTTTGGTTGTGACATTGTAAACACGCATAGTACAGTAATGATGCCGAAATAAATACAGGTAAAACACTAAAACATAGCTACATACACACTTCTCAAAATATTGTACACGAATAGCCAAGTGCTCCAAGAATGATAAATAAACCAAGCCTCAGAACAGCACGCAAGTTCTAAAACCAGATGAAACATATTTTGATCGGTGTGCATTAGGCGGGGGTATTGAAGGGGCGATTCATGTTCTTTCTCTGCCCACAAATACCCGGATTTTACGAACTTGTTGACCACTGTACATAAAATCGTTAACGACAGAAGCTGTCCATTAAATCCGAAGTACATATAACACACGTCGGTAAAATCATGGTTTTGTTGTATTTGTATACTTACATTTGCTCCACATCAGTACTTGCATGATCTGAGATGTCACTTGAAATGTATTTGATTGCCGGTGATGGGAAGGCAAGGGTTAGAATCCCTGCCGAGTGTTCTTTGGAAAGTTTTTCTATTACAATTTCAATCTCATTAATTTAAAGGTGACCTGGTGGTCTAGGGGTAAGGTGTCAGACTTCTATGCTGGCGGCCGGGGTTCAATCCTCGGTCCCGGCATAGATTTATCTGATTACCAAACCCTTCCTTCACCTCTGACAAGACATCTTGTGAATGTGAGGGATGCCAGGCCTCCACCGTGGTTCGGATTCCACGTTAAAACGGTAGGTATTTCATTTCATCTCGCAATCACCCTACCATTACACATTAGCGTAAGTGCTTATAACCCGAACGGGTAGTAAGACGCGGTGCTAATAATAATACATTAATTTAAATATTCGTTTACCTCGGGTGGGGAGTAAGACGATTATAATAAACACTAACGTTTGATCATTTATTCCTTTCATATTGTTAGTGCACGGCCGTGGGAAACAATATATAATTCTCTTGAATTTAATTTTACTGAACAGTCATTTATAATCTGAAATAGATTATATCGCTCTTGTAGTTAAAACCAAAGTGATAAATACCCTGGAAGCCCTCGGATATTGGATAACTCTCCGACCACAATAACCGTTGAGAAGTTATTGGAGAATCCACACATCACCGTAACCTACTCGCTCCGGGGTGTGAGGTAGAGTTTAGAATATTCCAACAATCGTATTATCTTCTCGCTGGTATCGGCTAGTGTAAACCGTATTTTGAATAGCTTATTTAAAAATTAATGTTATATCATTTAAATAGTAATAAATAATTAGTATAGTATGTTGCTAAGCAATAATAACTGCTCCACGTCAAGCTGTCTAGACAAACTTTTTTTTTAAGGCATGTGCTTATCTAAAAAAGCAAGATATTAATAAACTTATATATCTAGAAGTATGTAAAGTAAAAAAATTAATTTTATATATTTAGAACGATACATTTTCTCCTTCGTTTAGAATGAACTATCGTGGTTTTAATATACAATGAATGTATTAATATTAATAATCTATTTTGATCAATTAAATTATACTTATGATTTTAAAGAGATTAATATTGATAATCATACTATTTAATAAAATCCTGGTTCGGGTGCATTCTAACTTTCTCGCCATCTTACAGGTAAAGAAAGTATTGTGACCGTCAAGAAAATCGAACTCAAGATTTTTATGAATGTTGACGTTTCATGACACTTCGGGCTAAAACATGGTATATAGGTTTTCATAGAGTTACCCCAAGGGATTTTTGGAATTAAGACATCCAACCCTAAAACTAAGGGTGGTTAACTAAAGGGCAAAAAGAGAAAAAAATCTTTTTTCTCAAAATCGGCTCCAACGGTATTGATTAAATTTCATTTATAAACATTTATAAATATTCCAAACCAAAATGGCTTCTCTCAATATTTCAGCAATATGACATTTAGGGTTCCAGTCTGATGGGTAAATTCTTATTTTTTTTATATCTCTGAAACTATTTGAGATATGAAATTACTTATGATTGCAAATATTTAGGGCCATTGATAACACAAATCTTTTAATTGAAATATTATACTACTATAAAACCACACGGCTGAATCACTTACTGACATTAATGTTTACCCATTTCCAGGAGCTAAAAACTTGAAATTTGGCAAACTTAGAGCTTCTTGCCTATAACCGACCGGAAAACTCCAAAAAATTTAAAATCTTAATTTCTAACCTTCGAAAAAAAATTAAAATTGCGGAGCAACTTTAAAAACGGTGCGAACCTTTCTTTGGAGGTCTCTTGTGGCTAAACGGTAATACCTAACAATAAACGGCTCTGGAATTACATTAGTTTACATCCACTTGCACATAAAACTCATTGGGGGTTTGGTAGAGGAATAAATATATATATATAGGTGTGTGTGTGTATATATGCATGCAATACATATATACGTGTATGTATGCACGCAATAAAAGAAAAATATATATCTACATATATACACCAAAAAAAATGTATCTTTAATTAGGACAGAGAAAGACGAGAAATTAAATAATCAATGAATAAGTCAAGGGTTTTTTTCCCATAAAATTTTTCTTTGTTCTTAGGCTATTTTTCTATAAAAAACGGTCGAAAGCAGGAAGTGATTATGACTATGTTTCCAATAGATAATGAGATTCCATTTTTCTGCAACTCATATTTGCCATTTTATAATATATATTCTTCTTTCTCTCTTAAAGTGAATGTTTACACAGATCTGGTAGTCTGTAACTATTTTTTTTTTCACATCAATATAATTTGGTACTAAATTTATTGCCAAAAATACTAAACCATTGAGAAAATGTTGAAAGAATTTAACACTTGAACACATAATATACTGAATTCAAATAAGATTACGTATTTATATTATTCATTACTGTATTATATTCAATATACGGTGGATTTCAAATGTATTGTACAGTATATTTTATTCCCTTAAAATATTATAAACATAAAATTAAACTCGCAAGTAAAACCGCCCCAAACAGCATTAACTAAAAATTCATACTTCATAGGAAACCCTAAAAAAAAAAAAAAATCAACAAAAATCTTACATATATAAACATACGAACATTACGTTATTATTATAAGTTTCAGTATATTCATATTACAAATACAAAAGCAGTGATATCAATAAGTCATCAAAAGCAAAACGCTATGAATATCTAAACCAGCACAACACAAACGGTTGTCATTTTAATTCAATCTTATACTTGATATACTTAACAAATAACAACTAATTGATATCAAGAAATAATGACTAGCATAAAATATTTAGTCAAGGAAAATTAAATGCATACAATTATTTTACATTCAATGTATACACTACAAAAAAGGTTAAATTTGCGATTAATTTAAAACTTGTATACACAATAACTTTTTAATAAAAAGAAGTATTTATATTTAACAAATTACAAGTAAAAGAACATATTCTACAAGTATTTAAAAAACTAACTTTTAAAAATAATTTCGTCAGGGATGCTTTCTAAATATTTTCTGAAGTATTCAAGTCTAACTTACATCCTTGTTCAACAAGAATCCTCATTCATTTGACTTAATACCATGAACCAAAATTTTGTTCGAAGATATCAAGTAAATCTTACATTTTTTATCATATATTAGTACCCTTTTGTGTTTTTTAATACAATAATTATGCTAAATATTAGGGGTGGAGAAAGTTAGAATGGTATAGGTAATATAAATGTATTTGTTTGGAGGATAAATGGTATTTGCTTTTCAATAAAATACATTATTGATTAATACATTAGTCGTAAGAGATTAAATGTAACTTGTAACGTGGTTTCCCTGTGTTTATGTGATTTATAAGCCATGGCATTGAATTTCGTGGTAAAATATCAAATTTTACTCACAACATGGTACAATCAGAAGCTTCATTTATTGATTTACCAGTTAATCTGATGAATTTTCTATACAAAATATCAAATGTTATTTACAACGTTGTTCCATGAGAAGCATAATTTATTTGATGAACCAGCTATGTTAGGAAATATTGTCTTTGGATATTACTTGCAATTATTTTTTGCACTGAAGCTTCATTTATTTGATATACTGTCGTATCACGCCAGTCTCTAAACTTGAGTTGGGGAACTCGTAAGTTAGCGTCAACTCTAATAAATCCTTTATAGAGACCTCAGATGTTGATACAGAAGAAGTAAGATGTTAGACTTTTACTATCAACATAACAAAAAAATAGAGTACACGTTGGTATTCCACAAGAATAACTATCCAGCTCGTACAACATACAATCAGTCTGAGAGTTATCAGAGAAGAGAGTGAGATCTCCTAAAATTAGAGGTTTATAATTCTCCCTTTGTTAATCTGTTGAAGTTTTACTCTACGCAGTTCAAGTGGTGTAGCGAGTATTTAGTGTTGAAACATGTGACTGTGGTTATTTCCACTGTTTGAGCACTGTGGACTCAAAAATATAAAACTTGGTTAGGGAAACGCTTGAAAATATAATGTAATCACTTGGTTCCAAAATATTTTTAATTTGTGAGATCAAAGCTTTACTTGAAATATACTCTTATATCCTACAACATCTTAGTTTCACCTTTCTTATATTACGTTGCTTACTTCTTTGTATTCTAATTTTTATAACGTTTACATATTAAATACATTTAATTACCTGCTGATACAATACTTATTGCTCTAAGAGTCTAAGGGGTAGTAATAACTATTTGACCCCCTAGCTATATCACAATACTATCAGTGTAGTGAAATATCGTCATAAGATATTACTTTCAACGTTTTTCAACCAGAATAATAATAATAATAATATTTAGCACCGCGTCTTACTAACCGTTCGGGTTATACGCTTTAAATACTAATTACTCTAATGGATTAGGAATTGGGAAGGTTAAATTAGAGGAAGTGAACCCGCATTTGCGTGAAAAACCATTTAGGAAAAACCACCCTCAGTTCACCCGACCGAGATTCGAACCTCGATCTCCCCGTCCTCAGTAGTCGAGCTCAACACGACAAGCGCGTTAGCCAACTACGCCAC
>CABEEJ010000014.1:552789-564812 GCA_901482245.1 Timema douglasi | reverse complement strand
AAATGGTTTTCCACTCTCCCTCCACGCAAATGCGGGTTCACTTCCTCTAATATAACCTTCCCAAGTTCTTATCCATTAGAGTAATTAGTACTTAAAGCGTATATTATTATTATTAGCACCGCGTCTTACTACCCGTTCGGGTTGTACGCCCTTACGCTAATGTGTAATGGTAGGGTGATTGTGAGATGAAATGGAGGACCTACAGTTTAACGTGGGATCCGAACCACGGTGGAGGCCTGGCATTCCTCACATTCACAAGATGTCTTGTCAGAGGTGAAGGAAGGGTTTGTTAATCAGATAAATCTGTGCCAGGACCGAGGATTGAACCCCGGCCGCCAGCACAGAAGTCTGACATCTTACCCCTAGACACCTAGGTCACCTTATTTAATGTTAGTTAACCGGTTCTGAAATCCATCATTCTGAAAGTTTGATATTATAGAGTTATTTGTTCTTTTTTGCAAGTGACTGTAGTTTCAAACTGTCGGAAGGAATTAAATTGAAGAACGCTCTCTCTCTCTCTCTGAAAATGAGTAAATCAATTCCAAACAAAAGCTTACGTGTCTAATCAAAAATCTTTCATGGAAGGCACTTCTTCTTGTGAATATTTAAGTACCTTTACAATTTTGAGAATATCCTACTTTTAAAACTTTTTATAAGACATTGTGTAGCCCACTTCACTTCTGGTAAGCATCCCTCAAAATACTGAAGTGGCAAGTTTTAAAATCTAGCTGGGAATAATTATCTATTTTCTATTGTATTAATACTTTAAAACATTTGGTTAGATTGCAGGCTACATAACAGAACAAATTTATATCACAACACACTCTCAAACCAATATTATAACATTTATATCAAATCTTTATATATTAATGCATTCACATTTGTTTTAATTGATTAATTTTTAACCCTAAACATAATGAGTGCAAAAATATGTAAAAATTTAAAGACCAAAATATTCCTTCGTTTATTAAATATTTTACCCGCCTCGGTGGCGTAGTTGTCTAGCGCTCTTGTCGTGTTGAGCTCAGCCGCTGAGGACGGGGAGATCGAGGTTCCAATCTCGGTCGGGTGAACTGGGGGCGGATTTTCCTAAATGGTTTTCCACTCTCCCTCCACACAAATTCGTGTTCACTTCCTTTAATTCAACCTTTTCAATTCCAAATCCATTATAGTAATTAGTACTTAAAGCGTATAGCCAGAACGGGTAGTAAGACCCGGTGCTAAATATTATTATATAATATTATTAAATATTTTATTGAAGTTTTCATAATAGAGAAATGTATATTATTCCTTTCTCTATGTTTTCATGTTCTAGTATTTCTTGAAAAAAGAGCAAACTATAGTAAAGAGGACATGAAATAGGCCTTATTTTAAATTTGACAAAAATATGAGTCTCTTCTAGAAAAAAAAAACCATAGTATATAATGCAATCAAAAAGAAATTTAAGTATTGTGAAACTTTATATTCCTCAAAACTTTAAAAATTTAACAAAGTATAAATTAGTCTGTCTTATATTGAGGTAAACTCGTTACAGCATAATTTAATTTACTATCCTCAATAAAAATAGATTTTAAAATGAGTGACTTATTTTTTGTCACGATATAAGAAAAACATATGAACTTGTCAAGAAAATGGTTCAAATATTATGTGATTAGTAAAATTATGGTTATGAATTCACAAAATGTAAGTACTGTACATATGTCTAATTTGACTGGCCCTATAAATAGTGCTTCATTGGCATGGAGATGTGTTAACATCACATTTAAAAATAAAATTTACCAAAAGCTTTTTTTATAATCAACAGAATCGCAATGATTTTATATCTATAAATACTGGATATTATTATAATATACAAGCTATACTATACATGGCTTATAAAACCCGCATCTTCGGGCACGTGGACTGATGGTCAAACTCGTCTAGTTTGATTTGCCTACCAAGGGGATGCTGGGGCCTGAATCCTATCTAGGTGTATTGAGGATGTTTCTTCCTAAACAGATTATCACTCTTCCTCCAAGAAACTAGCATGAAAATTCTAACTCATTGGTGTAAATACGCAGACTCTAATGGGTAGTATAGTATGTGGTGCAAAAAAAAATAAAAAACTTCTACAAAATATTTTAAAACCTTCAGGATTACTATCGTAAAGAGCCCTGACCTGGATTTCCTCTGAATATCTCTTCTGGGAGGAGAGAGGCAAAACTAATTAGGGAATGGTTAGCAAATTGTGTCTGGACGGATATGGCTGGAGGAGGGTTGATGGTAGATGTCCTTTTTGACGTCACTAATTTGACGGGGAGATGGTTTTACCAGTTTATGTTCAGATAATTGTCTTGACTTGGTTCCTTTACCTGGCCATTCTCCTAAATAAGAGGATCTAGGGTTCCAGATCTAGTGGATGATGGTTTGACTACTTAAGATGAAGATGTAGGCAACACAAGAAGAGGCCAATGTTTTTGCAAGTTTTTATAGAAACAAATTTTTTGGCCAAGGTAAATATAAGATTGCTTCAGTAAATGATAAAGTTTAATTTTATTCACATTAGTCAACAGTTGTTGAAAATCCGTCATGAGCATATCGGTATTAGATGAGAAATTTTTAAATGAAGAGAAAAAATATTCCTTGAAATACAGATATTCAAGAAGCATAGAAGGTCACCATTTGAATAAATTTTACCATTTGTTTCTACTGGTGAATTATTTGATGTCTTTTGACCAAAAAATATGTTTATATAAAAACTGCAAAATTACTGCCTTTAACTCATGTTACCTACACTCCCACTTTAACTATCTTAAGTTCAAGTTCTAAACGTGAGATAGCCATCTTACTAGATACTGACCCACCCATCCCATAATCCCTTGCCTGACTTCTAACCTCCTTTAAATCCATTTTTACATTATCTTCCCACCGGCATTTCGGACAAATAAGGGTTCTTGTTTAATTAGTTTTAACTAAAAAAAATGCATATATATGCTTCACAATGTGACTTAATGTTGAAAATATCTTTATTTCTGAACTTGGATAACGGGCGTATACATAATATTTGCCACGTGTCTTTGGTGCGTCTTCACGAGTGCCTGAAAAACAGAGGTTTAGATGACTAATATTGATTATTGTGGTAAACCAAATTAATACTGGCCATTATATAAGGAACTGTTCAGTCCTAGAGAACTCAAAATTTCATAACCACCAAAACATCGTCTTACCTGAGTTATAATTCAACCCTATCCTGATACACCTACATCCCACCCCTAGCCTGACACTCATTCTCCTTCAAATGAATGTTTACATTACTCCCCCATTGAGGTCTCGTCCTACCAAGGGGTCATGTTTCTAGGTTTCCCTTTCAATACCTCGTGTACACTCCTGTCATCACCAATAATTACCACATGACCACCCCACCTAAGCTGGTGCGCCTTGAATTAACTTTATTGCTTTGACTCAATAGGCCTTCTAGTAGTTGTATATGCTTCTCCTATGAACAATATCTACTTTAGTTTTAATTCTCTATAAACAAGTGTGTTGGCATGAGCTATGTTTGTCCGTAGGTCGTGTGTTGATATGTATGTGTGTCTATAAAGAGCTACCCGCCTCGGAGGCGTAGTTGGCTAACGCGCTGATCGCGTTGAGCTCGACTACTGAGGACGGGGAGATCGAGGTTCGAATCTCGGTCGGGTGAACCGTTTTTTTTTTCCTAAATGATTTTCCACTCTTCCTCCACGCAAATGTGGGTTCACTTCCTCTAATTCAACCTTCCCAATTCCTTATCCATTAGAGTACCTAGTACTTAAAGCGTATAACCCGAACGGATAGTAAGACGCGGTGCTAAATATTAATATAAAGAGCTCGATTAAACAATAACATTATTTATTTAATTTCTGCACCACGTCTTACTACAAACCTAAATTTGAGTGAATAAAGATTGGAGAAACTCCATATCTGGCAATCTAGACCAGAACAGGTTTTATACCTTATCTCAAGTGCACACCAATTCAGGCCATATTAGGCCTACTAATTAAACACTTAATCAACTACTCTTTCTTTGGTTGATGATTGGTAACTAGCCTTAGCCATATTTGTACGTATTGAACTAGTAGGTTGATTTGGGGGCTACCTGGATTCCGGGGTCTTAGGGCCGTCCTCTGATTTATTATTATTACTATAGTGTCTTGCTCTTATTCCACGCTTTACGCATATTGACCACGCTAATGTGACCAGAACAAGAAAGGTTAGATTTATAATATGTTTTAGTAAGGATACAAAAATCTTTCATGGAAGGAGAGTGGTAAAACCTTTAGTAAAAACACTATCAGTACACCGAGTAGAGATTCTAATCTCGAGCTCCATGTTACTGGCAAACAAGACTAGATGAGTCTGACATCCAGCCCACGAGTTCAACGATGCAGGTACCTGCTACTTAGTATGTTTGAAGACTGACTAACAGTTGCCATTTAGTTTGAATTGAATATTCTATTATAAGAGTTACTTAAACACCCAGGTTAGTGGTTGTCTGGTTTATGGTGTGACTATCACAATAGACTAGATTGCTGGGGAAGGGGAAGTCTGGATTCAAATCCAGAGAGGGTGTTCTAAAATTGATTTTCACCTAAATAGTTCCCCCTCACCCATTAGGCAAATTCTGTTACATTTGCTCTATGATTCTATCTTACTCATTCCTCGCCCCTTAGTGTAGTGAAATGTTTATATCCGTGCTGGGTAGCGAGACTTTGGGCAAAAAAAAAAGGAAGAAGAAGAAGTTGGTAGTTCGTGGGAGACCCCTAGGTTTTAAACCATGTGGATTAAAAAAGAGAGTTCATAGTATTTATCGAAAAATAGTATTAAAGGGCCCTACGTATACCTGTTTAGTATTATGGCCAAGGTGTATTATCGCTCGTTTTGTTCTTCCACAGTTTTAGATGAATAATATAGGATGATTGATTGATTGATTGATTGATTGATGGAAAAATTAGAGTAGAAAGACCGACATCGATGGTCACGCTGTAACACTAAGAAATTATTGGCGCCGCGCTTTGGGCGTCAATTGTTACACTATGGAATCAATCACCCCGCTTTGGGTGTCGATTGAAATACTATGGATTAATTCCCTGATATATTAATGCTGTGATGATTTTTAGGTTGTCTAAGGCTTCGTGATTGAGCGCCTATCATCACTGTACGGAAAAGATACCGTTTAACCAGCTGTCTATAGCTCCGTGTTCGAGCTCTAATTAAATCGATATATTAATAAAATTGAAGAAATAGAACTGTTGATGGCTGTTGATTCACACACGGTTTATTTAAATGACACCTGTTAATTACTTATACATATTCCAATTAAATGTTTTATATTACTGCACACTTGTGATATTAATGTAAGTTATTTTAGACTGTGACTGCCAGTGTGTGGCTCTGACTGCGCTGTGCGTGGGCGGGAGATGCCTTAAACATACGCACAATGGTTTATATATGACATACCCCTTGCATTTTTCTCCCCTCATCAACAGTGTAAAAACCAACTAATAGAAAGAGTCCTGGCGACAGGTTTTGTGAAGGCTAGCTTCTTATTTGTATAGGGAATATGCATCTTCTGCCAAATAGGCCCTACTGCTAAGTTTTTCCTCTTAACAGGAATTGACGCAGTTATTCTTTTAACAGTAAAGATGGTATAAAAATATAATTTATTGGTGAGATCCTTTTGACATTGTTTCTGAAAAGCGCGTGTTTCTTCATGGGTGAATCTTAAAAGGATTCTCTACATATATTACTTTAAAGAAAAATTACCTTCATCCATGACTTTTTAAATAATTTAGATTAATCCAAACCAATATTATTACAACGCGGACTATACATTAAGCATGTCCTGCCTTGTTTGCCAGTGACTTGGAGTTTGAGGTTCAAAACCTAGCCAGGTTTACTGAGAAATGTATTCCTAAATTGTTTACTACTCATTCTCATCACCAAACCATCGGATATTTTTTTTTATTTCTACCTTCCTCATTTCTAGCCAATAATTATAATTTGAATGGATAGTAAAACACAGTCAAAAAACAGTTGATAAACAATATAACATTTAAATAGGAAAATAATTACTAAGAAAAGAATCGTAATTCATTTGTGATTTCCTTAGTCAGACAAAAGGTTAACTACTCTGCTCTCTACATTACTATTTCTTCACAAAAGTTAACATAGGTTTTACTATCGTCTTTCCAAAAATCTTTATTTTATACAACATAAAAAAGTAGAAAATATCAAGTAATAAGTCAGTTGACCCATATATAAACTACCTGATGCATGATTGGATGAAACAGGCCCTTGAATACACTGAATTCGCGTGATTGGCCGATTTCCCATACATTCGTGACAGCAGCTATTTTTCAACGATGAACTGATAGGTTGAACATATCGTGGCAGTATACACTTCCTTTTATGTTGTATTATTTGTTTGGAATGATCACCCTAACCTTTAAGAGAAAAAGACGCATTTTATTGCTAATGCAACATAAATGTATTTTCAAAAACTTAGCTACTTAAACGTCTTGTCTTACATTTAGGTTAAGACATTTATAATTATTTTGAAATTATGAGATATGAGTTCAAATTAAAGAATTTTTTTTAAATGTTTACTGATGAGAAACTTTCATTATAACATTTATAAACTTGGAAAAACAATTTCCTTAAGCAAAGTTTTCATAACATTTAAAATAATTCCATTGACTCAATAACTAGGCATTTACTTGAGTCAAAATGGTCATATAATATTAATACCACAATTAAAATTTGAGTACAATAGTCGTTGAATACAAGAGTGAAAAAGTTAAAAAGTGCAAAACTTATTCAAATAACAAGTTAAAACAAAGTTAATACAATCAGTCGAACGTTTTGTTTACAATGTGTATGAATTGAAAGTTAATTATATTTATGAAAATGCTTAATCAGGTCTAAGTCTTATCTGCATTAACGTCCCATTACTCCTTTGGGCATTCCAGGTTAGGTGGAGAAATCTGGAGGCTTAATTGTTATACATGTTATGGTACTCATCCACGTACCATATTCATGGAAACTGTAAACATTAAAATTAGAGAATCTAGTAAGAAGTAAGTTTAAATGAAGCACGATTAAATTACATATTTACTCTAAATTTACCTATTCTATGGTATTAGGAACTAGGAAGATCATTAACACATTTACAAAAGTACGCCACCTATCCCTATTTTGAGCTAGCTATATCTAGTCCACCTCATTACACCCTATCCCTATCTTTGTAACCTTGTTACAACATGACCTAGAAGAAGTTGTATTACTCACCAAGCCAGCCCCAGTTGACTCGTTCCGACTCGTCTACAATAAACCTGAGATGCACTCCACCACAAAATCCACATTCAACTGAACCGGAGTTCTATCCTGACCCCCTCATTACACCCTATCTCTTCCAGGTCCATCTTAATGTAATCCTCCCATCTGTGTTTAGGTCTGGCTACTGGTCTCCTCCTCCCATAGGGTTTGCCCGTCAATACTCTGAACAAGGTTCTAGATTATCCTATTCAGGCTGCGTGTGCTACCCACCATAATCTGCGGTATTTGACTACCCTAACATTGTCTTGTGATAAATACAGGGCATGTAGGTCATAATTATATAACTTCCTCCACCCTACACTATTTCCATCCCATTTTTACTCAACTAATTTCCTGAGACCTCTTAAATTATATACAGTTACATTACGGTCATAACCACCCTCATAAGTCACTTACAGTACATAACTTCAATATCAAATGGTCCAATTTTACGGTTACAAGATGGTTGGGGCTCGAGTCTCTTCTATATATAATGACCCTCCTCGGTGGCGTAGTTGGCTAACGCGCTTGTCGTGTTAAGCTCGGCTGCTGAGGACGGGGAGATCGAGGTTCGAATCTCGGTCGGGTGAACTGGGGGTGGTTTTTCCTAAATGGTTTTACACTCCCTATCCATGCAAATGCGGGCTCACTTCCTCTAATTCAACCTTTACAATTCCTAATCCATTAGAGTAATTAGTACTTAAAGCGTATAACCCGAACGGGTAATAAGACGCGGTGCTAAATATTATTGTGCTAAATATTATTATTATATATAATGAGGGCTTGTTTTCATTACGGTTTCCCCACTCTCATTTCTCATAAATGTGTACTTACTTTAATTTAAGCAAAGCCTTTAGCATCCCTACCTCAAAAGTGTAGGTTTATTTGGATAGCCTAGACAGGATGCAAAAAAAAAAGTTTAGTATTTATAAATCAAATTATTATACAGAAGTATATTTTATTGTTGTGCCAACACTCCATAGAATGTTGTATCACTTTTCATTTGGCTATTAGAACCTCTTAACTATCTGATTAGAAAACTCGCTGCTCCCGCACAAAATCACTCAAATTGAATTCAGGTCACTGTACAATATCAAATATAAGGAAGGTCCAACACCTTATATCAGTCGGTAGCGGGTCTGTATACTGAGATAAGGGGCTGGGGTTGATTAATAGCATGGCCAAAAACATTATCATTGGTGAAATTTGGGTTTCCCCTTTCACAATGATCAATTAACGGACGAGGGCTGGATGTTGTCTCTGTTCTAGATTTAACTAGACTTATGAGCGGTGTTTAATGATATAACCGATACCTTAAATAAATTAACAAAAAAAAGTCATAGGGAAGGCTTGACTAGCACGGGTGAGACTTGTTCGCTGTAGCAGTTTGTTTCGTTATTTGTGTCGGTCTACATACAAACGACACTTCGTGATAGTGTATCACTATGATGCATTCACGAGCTAAGTTTACCTGGATGACAGCTTGAAATGTTACTAGAAGTGTTCCCTAATATAACACTACGCCAACAGCTGACATCTATCACTTTGGATGACTGTGATGAAAACAGATGGTAATATATTAATGTGATAGTTAACCACAATGATTTAGTCCAATATTATTTATATATTTATTTTAGATCGGACACAAAGTTTATTTATCGTTTAGTTCCTCTTAAAAAATATTCACACCACTTTCACAAAAACCTCTAACGAACATAGCCTCAAAATGGCGACTGAAGAATTTAAACCATATGATTGAACATAACGGTAAACACGTTTTTTTTACAATGATGCAGACACGCAGTTGATGAAAATATTTTATTGAGTTAAATATTTCAAAATACGATAAAATAATCATAAAATCATGTATTGTATGTAAAAAAATGACAACAATTTTCTCTTTTCCAAGTAAATACGATGCCTGTATTAAAAGGTATTGATGTATGCACTATATTACACAAAATCAGTAACGTTCCAAAACGAAAAATAAGTACTTTTAATTATGTTTAAAATATTGTTTCGAGTTGGACAAAAAGAAATTATTTAAAAAAATGAAATAGTATGAGAAAACTTAAGTTTACGTTATTTTAAATGTAATATATAAGAGTTAATTAAAGATCTTTACATTTTATAACAAAACTGTGATCTTTTACAAGTGTTGGCAACCCAAAACCTAAACATGTGATTTTCGAACTGTCATCCAGGTAAAAACCTATTGTGAATGGAATATACGTTGTGTGTTCCGGCAGGAAATTGAGGGAAAAGGGTGTTTCTATATTATGGGGCGGAAACAATAGCTATACGATTTATGCCGAGGAAAGGGACAGACAGCGTTCTGAGGTTTTAACTGATATCCGGTGGAGCTCACCTGAGAAACATTATCTTCAAAAAGTGAAAAAGTGTCTTATATAGTTTGCTTTTATTTAGTTACTGAAAATTTACTTTTCAATAAAAGTGTTAACTTTCACGTTACTAATCGTCTAATCATTTCGGTTCCTTCCTGTAAAATAAAAAGGGGGAAAAAAAAACCAAAAGCTTAGGCACACTCACAGTTTTTATTTACTTGGTTTTTATATCATTTACTTTTGGGGATTCATTTATATAAATTAAATTTCTATTGTTTAGCTGAATCATTCCAAATACCAGACACCTTCTCTATCCTGCTTATGAATAGTTGCACATCCAGGACTATTTCGGGAGTCCTCTTTTTCACAAAACAAACATAAACACAAGATTGACAGATGACTGTCAATGTGATTTCCATTCCTTGCTGAGGTTTTCCAGAAACAAAGTTACACTTTTACCAAAGAGTGAATCACTACCCAAAAGACACTTTTAATGTTCAACGACACTCTTTACTGTTCAACTACATTTTAACTACCCAATACTATCTTTACATTTCAGTGATACTTTTACTGTTCAATCTTACCGTCTAACAACCCTTTTACTTTCCAACCATACCTTTACTGTCCAACCATAATTTTTCTGTTCTACGATACTTTTGCTGTTCAGCGATAACTTGGAAATTCAACGACACTGTTACGGTTCAACGACACTGTTACGGTTCAACGACACTGTTACGGTTCAACGACACTGTTACGGTTCAACGACATGTTTACTGTCTAAATGCACTTTTACTGTCAAAATAAACTTTTACTGTCTAATGACCCTTCTACTTTCCAACGACACTTTTATTGTTGGACTTCACTGTTACTGTTGCTTTTTTTTTAAGGATATACATTGATTTTCGTATAAATGACTGTCTGAAAGGCCATCTTTACCACCATAATCCTACACTATAGTAGAGAGTACAGCTTATTGGGATCCTAGTTGGAAAATATTCTTTTCAGATGGTTATTCCTACCAAAATCAGTGTATACGCGAGACAATAAAAATATACTTCGTTGCGAAAAAGTGTTGCATGAAGTTCGTGCGAACAGCTCCATTAGACGCAAAGGATTTTTTTTAATCACCACGTCTTACTACAGTCTCTCTCTCTCTCTCTCTATATATATATATATATATATAAATAATTACTCTAATGGGGTAGGGATGATGAGGTAAACAGTTTAGAGGTAATATACCCACATTTGCATGGAAGGAGAGTGGGAAGCCATTAAAAAAAACTACCATCAGTAGATCAAACTGGGACTCGATTTCATTCGCATCTTAAAACCTGTTTAGGTTGTACACCCATGTACTAATTATACTAATCGGTTAGGAATAAGGAAGGCCTTATTTATAGGAATTGCACCCAAATTTACTTGAAAGTAGAGTGTAAAACAAATAGGGAAAACCACCACCCTGAGTTCACCCGACTGGGATCAAACCTCAATTTTCCTTCTTCAATTTATATTTTTGATTTGTAAATATTGTTGTGGCTATACAAGAAAATATTTTGATTCTAAGAGCAAATATTTGCATAAAGCTAAAGTGTATATATTATTATTTTAATTAATATGTTCAACTCGGATGTTATCAACAACCTTATCTCAGAAATAAGTATGAAGAGACCCATTTCGAATAAGTCACCCATACTAGTGCCTATAGGGTATAGACAAAACCTCAATGAAAGAACAAAATCGAATTAGGTTAAATTGTACACACAACAGTTTTTAGAGTGAATCCAAGACCTGTTAGAATGTTTTATTTCTGTGCCCTTCCCCTTGCATATAATTACACGCACATACGTGGCTACTGGATAGGCTATGTAAACAAGGTTAGGTTAGTTTAGATTACACACACGACCACGAACCAAAACACCACATGACTATATTCGGTGACCGAAAAGACTACAAAATAGGCCTGGCACACAGACAAATAAATCCTTCTCTGTGGCGTGGCCTCAAACCTCAAAGCCAAATTCCAACAAAGCCCTCCCTATATTTATGGTCAACCCCAAAAATTATGGTCCAATTTTCATAGAATAAAACTTTTAGAAAATACACACTTTGTTTAAGTGTTAATTTCAATGGCATTTTCCCATATTATTAAAATTATTTTATAGGTATTAATAATATCTATCAAAAAGTACATATGTAAACCATACTACATTACATATCAACGAACACAAGTAAATAGAGTAAGTAACTTTTTTATCAGATGGTGACCTGGTGGTCTAGGGGTAAGGTGTCAGACTTCTATGCTGGCGGCCGGGGTTCAATCCTCGGTCCCGGCAAAGATTTATCTGA
>CABEEJ010000014.1:529817-546024 GCA_901482245.1 Timema douglasi | reverse complement strand
TTTTTTTTTTTTTTTTTTTGCGATCACAATAATTTTTCCCCCTATAAGATAGCGAGGAAGTAATTTTTTTCTTTTCATTTTCCCATGAAAATTATTTTTAGCATATCTTACAGAAGCAGAAATTTCCTTTTCTCCGCAATTATTTGAGATACAATGTCGTAAATAAATAAGTAGGTCTCTCAAAAAATGGATGCTCTTTTCTTTAACCTCTTAGGGAAATGTTTGCACAGCAATTATCTATATCTATCATTTTAGACTCAATAGTCAATATTTAACTTTTTTATTGGTCTAAAACTATAAATAGGGAATTTAATAACAATGCGATAACCATAAACTATGCAAACCCTAGTAAAATGCCGAAGATTTTAACTGGAAATGGAAATTTTAATACGAAGTGTTGATCCTTGTGGACCAAATATCGATTTTACTTATTGGTCCAAATATACAAATGAGGACTTTAATTCCTTAAAAGTAAAATTGTAAATTTACAACCTGGAGTATAGCTTTTTATAACGCAAGTATAGCGCAAATTTGTTTGGGTTTGCTAATGTATATAATATTTCGTTTTTCACATCTATTACGAGTTTTGAGTAAATATCGCCATGTTGATACAATGATGTGAGAAAGTCCATGTGGGGTTCCGTACATTCTCTTTTTGCCCCTATTAACGAAATTTCAACATAATATAGAAAAAAATAATTGATGTTAAACATTCATACATTTTGATTAGTTATGGTTTGTAATATTTTTTACATATATTTATTCAAATCCGACTTTCATAATCTTACTAATACTTTATTTGCTTTGTTATACCTAAGCTCCAAAAATATTTAACCTAAGTGAGAGCTAAGCCAACAAATGATTTTACTAAGCCCAGATGTATTTTTACTAATCCAAACTATGCTTTAACTAGGCTAAAATAGGTGTGGCCATTTTTACAACCCTGAAATATAACACATAACAATTTAGACTTAAAGAATCATTAGTTAAAATTATGCTCTTCCCTCCAAAGTTAAGAAATTCACTATAAAAACACTAGTAGGATTATGGAGAAAGGTTTTGATTAATCATAAAACTGATTGAGGTACTTGAGACAATTTTTTTACTAATTAGACTGCAGAGGACGCAGTTGTAAAAATGTTAAAATCTTTTCATTAGAATTTTTAGAATACATTTTTCTTTCCTAAGGCACTTTTCAGTTCTCAACGTTTGACAATAATTGGAGTTAGAAGCACATATACAATACAATAAGTAGAACAAATTAATAGATTAAAACAATAGAACAATTTACAAATAAAAACATAAAGTTTTCGTGATGAGTAAATTGTCAACTCTTTATTAAATGTTTATAAAGTTTAAAAAGTTATTATTAAGTTTTGACTATTCACTCTTTTTACGATTGACGACCTTTTTAGGCCTATGATATTAACTCTTGATTGTTTTATTGTTTAACTATATATTTATTAATTTACTATATTCATTTTATCTTAATGTTTGTGCTTTTAATTTTAATTATTGTCAATCATCAAGGATTCAATTAGAGGATTAAACTCTAAATTGTAACGTAGCTTTTGATATTAGACTATTTAATTTTCTTAAGACCATGTTTCACGGTAGATCTATATTTATTCTAGTCACGTGTACACTACTCCCACCGTGATTATGTTACTTATTATATGGGATTAGGCACTTGAAATTTCATTGCAGCACTTACAATAGTAGGTACTCCACTTATCCCTATCATAAGCTAGCTCTAGCCAGTAAACCTCATTACATCCTGTCTCTTTCTAGTCCTTTCTAATGTTATCTTTCCGTCTTTTTCTACGATTTCTCGATGGTATCTTCCCATTGGGTTTGCCAGTCAATACTATTAACACGGTTCTAGATTCTTCCCTTATCGCTACATGTCCTGCCCCATGTAATCTTAAAATTGGATTACCCTAATAATGTCCTGTGATTATTACAGGTTATGCGACTCATAATTATGTAACATCCTCTGCAGCCTAATATATTCATCTATTTTTGGACAAGGTATCTTCTTAAGAACCTCGTTTTCGAACACCCTAAATTTCCTTTCGTCGTGTTAAGTTAAGATACCATATTTCATAGCCATAGTAACAACCGCTAAAACTATTGTTTTAAGTTCTACATTGAGTTTTACATTCCTTATAATGATTAAATTGTCTTGCATAGTATCGTATTCCTTCCTTGTAGGGGCTTCATGCTGTTAAGGGAAATTCATTTTTATTTTAAAGAGGTCTGGATTGTAATGAATGGCACCTTTTATGCAATATACGTTTTCTCTTTTGGAAGGTTAAGATTTGTGCGTGTTAGATCAAATAGACGTTTGGGTTTGTGGTGCTAATCCCGAATTGTATTATTTAATCCTAAGTTTTATCGCATTCAATAAGGCATTTGATCCAATTTGCTTCAATCTCTGATACAGCAAAATTTATTTTAGTTTTTCAAACAAAAACTCAATATACTCACTCTTTGGTTGGTAATTAAATTATTTATATTTAATCAACAAAATCCTCTTAATGTATTTAATAAAGGCATATCTTATAAACATAATGAACTCACTTGCTAACCAATTCTATATACAGGAAAAATAAGTTAATTGATTTCATTTCATTTTATTTTGGTGCTACTTTGCTGTACTTAACACAGAAATGAGGCCAATACCCACATTGCAGTACATAGTAAATACAATGTAAATGTGTGCTGAGTAGTTTTTTTATCCAACTGCATTTATCACTGTTTGTTGAAGGCGACTCTAATTATTTATAAACCATTGACAACTGCTTGGCACTGCCACTACTAGCTTTGATGCATATAAAATACTGTAATTTTGAAGTGATTTGGAGTGGTTTTTCACGATTGGGTTTGTTGAACCCATTAGTTTGATTTATGTAAACTACCTTTGGTTGCCATTGGAGATAATATTTATTCTCTTCATTAACTTATATATTTTTATAATTCTCATCCAAAAACTATAATTCTTACTTATTTCTTCTACTAGTTTTCCTCAAGATCAGTTAAGCTAACCATTGATATTATGAAAACAGTAATTTGATTTATATTAAGATGTAATGAGGTTGGACTGGGTTGATATTAGAGATGGGGATGGTTGGCATAATTTTGTTGGTGAAGTCAACAAAGTGATTTTTTTTTAAATTTTAACTATCAAATAGCTATCAGGAAACTACCCATAAACAAATCTCCTCCCTCTATCCCCCAAAAAACAAGTATACATTTTTATCTGTCATGTTCATGTCACACTCTCTCCAGATATACATTTCAATAATATTCATAACAGCCATTTTCAAAATTATTTGTATATCCAAAAATCACTATTTACCAATAACAAAAGTATACCGGGCTATTTGTCATGTCAAACACTCCCATGTTATCGATTTGTAATCAAATCGTTAAAGTCTTTTTTTTTATATTTCCAGTTTTTGAAAAATCATTCATCAATAAAATACTGATAAATGAGTTTCTAGTTCCCCCCCCCCCCCCTCCCAAAAATAAGCACCATTATTCTTATTCACCAAGTTAAACACTCCCAAAAATCGTAAATTACCCATTAATGAGTTTTTACCACCAAATTAGAGCATATATCGATTTTGTTATACAACACCATCTATTGAAACAAACTCGTTTAAATAAACTTTTGAAAAATGTTGATTTAAAAAAATAACTTATCATTAAGCTAGCTTTAATTGAAGGGCTAGATTATAAATATATTTGAAATATTGTAATGATATCGATTTTTCCTGTCTTTTTAATATTCGAGATCATATTTTAAAGTAAATATATTAATATTTCTTCTTTTCAGTTAATATAAACTAAACTCATCTTTTCTAGTCTTCAGCCATGTTTCTTTTTTCTTTCGTTTAGCTGCACGTGTCAGAAGCATGGTTTTGTTTCCGGGTTGTATTACGCAGTAATTTAATAGCAGGTGTAGGATAACGCGTCTGTTTTATTAATTTGCGCGCTAATAGAAACTGCACCGTCAGACACGGTGCGTGAGGATACAGGTTAATACAAGTAATGAGAACTAGAGGAGATTAGGATTAATGAATTTTAATGATACTGTATACATCATAGAACAGACGTTTGAACATATTGCACTTATATCTCAGTAAGTACTTTGATAAATAACAATAAAGTAATGAAGTGTGGCAGACTTGCTTAAGTATTAGCCACAAGGGGGTGAGAAGCGCCAAGATAATAACACACGCCAAAACGCGGTGTTACTCATTTTACTATTTACATGTCAAGTTGGCCTTGCAGGCAGAGCAAGTGCGTACCTCAGGCAAGTTCTAGTTTAGCTATACAAGAGAGCCCTGGATACTTAGAGGCCATCCTAATCAGTGTGCAAAAACAGTTACTTGGAAATATCTAGGTCCACGGGCCAACCGAGGGCGAGACGCGCCCCACTGGTTGAGCACCCGCAGGGTGAGCAGCACCACAAAAATCTAACAATGAACAAGTGACACTGCAGCCGAGCCTGAGGGGCAAGACGGCCCACTAGCAGTGTACTTGCGAAGTGAGAGTAGCAAAATAATAACAACACTATACCACGGGCCAATCATGAAAGGTACGAGCGGCCCACAGTTTAACCACCCAACAACAACATTGGGATAGGCCAGTGAACCTAATTAGGTACCAATCATCGGCCTCCATATAGCCTAAACTATCTCCTGCCTAGGCAAGCTATCCTAAATATACAACAATGGACACATCATGTGTGTCGCGGGATTCACCATCCCGAGCGCGAGAAGCGCGCTATACCGCAATTGTTGATTGCAGTCCGTTCTCCTGGCCCAGGAGACTCTACATTAAATATTATATAACTAGCCTAATTGTAATATAACAACAGTGTCTTACAACAGACACGGATAGTTTCCCATAATTAATCCCTACTAAGTGATACTTCTATCTATCCTCGCAGGACGTTGACTAACCCTAACAATAACATATTAATCTGGAGATTACTCGTCATATCTCATCTTCGTAGTTGTGAAGTCCTTCGACTTGCTCCGGTATAGAGTATCCCTTCCCCTAGGATAGTAAGACCACCGTCGACTAGATGATAGATTCTGACTAGAAGTGCGCGCTGATTTGGACTGCGTAGACGATGTTTAAGCGATCGTCTGCTGGCGCGTTCTGTATTAGTTCCCAGCAGTCAGGCGAATATATAGTGGATAGGCCCGTACGAAGGGAAGGGGGAACCTCCCCACTCTTCTAGAAGGACAACCCACGCAGGCCAACGGTTTTCTTGGAGCGGTCAGTTGGTTGGTGCTTGTGGTCGAACGCGGAGTTATTCCCAACAGTGGCGATCGGTCACTTATCTTCTATGGTGTGTCATCGAATTGGGCATCAGGCTTACAGGACGAGTCGGCGAAGTGGTATGTAAATAAAGAGATATATTATTAGCGAAGCATTTACATTAGTATGTTATGTTTAACTTTGATGATTTGCAGGAACTAGCCACACATACGTTCTCTTGCACGTTTTAACGGGGCTAGCCCAGGTTTACCCGTTACAAAACTAACCCCATTGGTTGATAGAAAGAAAGCAAATAGTGGTCTGGGTTCGAGAGTATGAACTACGGGGTTCACACTCCTCGACACAAGAAGACGCTAGTTTGGTAGACGCGTCAGTCTTCTTCAAACGGCCTCCCCGCTTGACGTATAGAAAAGTAGGCGTGCTTAGTAGGGTCGGATCATAATGTTTGAATACATGGGCATACTGTCCATTTGATGTCTATCATGTACAGTGTTTATAAGTTTGATGAACTGTAATTTTACAATCATGTACAATAAACTTAACCGTACTTTGAAATATACGGAAGTTTAGTATATACACACTAGTGTCCTCACATACAACTTTAAATAAGGTGGAGTACAATTAATAGTAACAACGTGAGATGTTACGAATGGCTCACAACGTGGCAGCAGTTAAGATCAACAGTAGAGATACTACAATTGACGTCCCAACGTGAGGCAAAATAACGCTGTTCGTTACAATATAACACTATATAGAATGGCAAAGCTGCGGGCGTAGATGGGATCACAAGTGAAATGCTTAAGTGTGGGAGCACTCGCCAGATTGTGTTAGTGGTTCAGTGTGTGTGCTGGTATTAGGAATGTTCCTAATGATTGTAAGAATGCCCTTATTGTTCCTTTGTATAAAAGCAAAGGCGGTGATAGTGAATATAAGAATTATTATAGGGCACTTAGTTTGTTGAATATTCATGGCAAAGTTTTTGGGAGAGTTTTAATTGAGGGAGTGTGTGAAAGAACTGCGCGGAATATTTGGGTTATGCAATGTGATTTCATGCCAAGTAGAGGTTTCATGGACAAGATATTTGCATTGCAACAAGTGATTGAGAAATGTATGGCAGTCAGAAAGGAAGTTTATTGTACATTTGTTGATCAGGAGAAAGTGTATGATCGCGTGAATAGGAGTGTGCTATGGAATGTTCTAAGAGATTATGGTGTGGATTAATGGTTAGTAAAGGCAATTAAGGCGGTGTATGATGGATGCGTTAGGGTGGATGGAGCTTTGAGTGAATGTTATGACATTTAACAGGGTGATAGAGAAGGTTGTGTTATGTCTCCAAAGTCATTTAATGTTTTCATGGATAAGTGTTGATGCTTGTGAGGACACGGTGAGAGTGCTGTTATATGCAGATGGTTCCGTATTAATTGCTGAGAAGCAAAGTGACTTGCAGAATGCATTAGATCGTTTGAGTGGTCGACAAACATAATGAATCTTCGTATAAATGTTTCTAAGACTAAGGTACTGGTTTTGATAAGGATGGATCAGGAAATGATTGCCAACTTATTATAAATGGAAAACTGTTAGGACAAGTGAATAATCTTGTGAATCTGGCCAGAATGTTCTGTAAATATGGAAGGATAGCTGGTGATATCAACAGACAAGTGAATGCATCTCGGAGAGTAGTTGGATATGTGTGGACTATTGCAAAGAATGAGGTAGTTTCAAAAGAGGCAAAGATGACATAATATAAAAGTGTGTTGATGCCAACGTTGTTTTACGGATGGGAAGCTTGGGTTTGTTAGGAGAAACACGAGATAATGATGAATGCGGTTGGAATATGATATTTAAGAAATGTATTTAGAAAAATCCGTATGGATAGAGTCAGTTATGAATGGGTGCTGAAGGAGTGTGATTTGAAAGGGAATCCAATAAGTAAATGTAAAAGAAGTCTTGCGGTTCTTCGGGCATATTGAGAAGATGAGTATGGATCAAGTGACGAAACAAATATATTTTATAAAGGTAAAATTTATTAATCAAAAGCAAGGGTTAGGTCATGTAAGACTTGGCTAAATGTTCTAGATGGATATGGGAAAAAGAGTAACTTTAATAGCTTGATGAATAAAAGAGCATGTATGACTCTGTGTATGGATGTTGTTAAAGTGAAAGAAGTATGCAAGGATAAGGAAGTGTGGAGAAAATTAGTGAGGATAGATAAGTACGAAGTTTTTTTTAGCTATATTCAGAGTTTCAAGCCTACTCTGGCGTGATTATTTGTGTGTGTGTGTGTGTGTGCGTGCATGTATGTATGCTATGTATGTCATGTATGCTATGTATGTCATGTATGCTATGTATGTCATGTATGCTATGCGTCATGTATGCTATATATGTCATGTATGCTATATATGTCATGTATGCTATATATGTCATGTATGCTATGTATGTTATGTATGCTATGTATGCTATGTATGCTATGTATGCTATGTATGTTATGTATGCTATGTATGTTATGTATGTTATGTATGTTATGTATGTTATGTATGTTATGTATGTTATGTATGTTATGTATGTTATGTATGTTATGTATGTTCAGCCCTAAAAATTCTAAATATCATATTTGAACTGGCTGGTTTGCTTGGCTGGGCTAGGCTTGGCTTGTAAAATTATCTTTTTTTGGGTTAGTGTTCACACAAAACGTGAAGAATCGTCATCATCTCGAGATAGATTTTTCACAATCACAATACTTTATCTTGATATGAGACAGTGAAAATATCATGACTCCTTTCAAAATCATAGTTGTATTTTAAAGTCTAACAAAATAGTTATTTATAACTTCTTCTTGTGGGTAATAATGGGGAGGGTAGCTGAGGAAACATGTAACCTTATTAGCGTATAACCCTAACGTTTAGTAAGACGTGGTGTTAAATAAATAAATAAATGTAACTTTATTAGGAAATCCATACCTAGAGTACCTTGCAAAGATTCTAACATAAATACCCTCAATTGAGGGAAAGATATCCTCAGGACACACACGACCAAGATTGAAATCTTGACCTCCATTTCACCACCGATAAGACCAGACGATACTGAAGCCTTCTCCATGTGCCCACTAATATATTTTATCGCTTTTCACTACCCATTCGGTTTACACATCTACTACAAAAGTGTGGTATGGCTTAGCAACCTAGTGTTACAGGAAATGTATCCACATGAATTTTCTTGGAAATAAAGTGGAAAATCCTTGAGGAAAAATTACTCTAGGTACGCTTAGCTGAGATTTGAATCTAAACATCCTTATCAATGGTAGATCAGATTAAATAAGATTGACACTTAGACCTCGTGCCCACCAAATAGATCCTATTGGTGTAGGTTATTTAGCTAGTTTAAATTTATTAATTACCTATTCTTATTGACAAATACCTAATTAATAAATGTACTATCTTAATAATTATATGACAATATGACTAGCATTTGCCCACAAATTCACTAGCATTTGAAAATAAATCAATACATTTGACAAACTAAAAAATTGGATCACCGTACATCTTAGTTAAGAGCAGTGTTTTACGTGGGTACGAAGATTCACGAAATCGCATGGACTCGCCTACCCACTCAATCCCCATTCCCTTCTTCAGCTACGCCCATATCACTTGCCATACTGTGCCAACACCACCAGCCACGACGTATGTTCACTATATATGCCTATTTTTCTTTGACAATGAATGGCTCGCTGATGAGCTAGCGTGATTGTATATATCTTAATGTGTTCCCTGAAAAATTTTAGTATAACAGTAGTAGTAGTAGTAGTAGTAATAGTCTCATCTCGATACTTGAGTACTTTTTGAATTTACTTACAACAAACTAACAGAAAAATAAAAATTGTAAAAATATATTATTTTGTATTATTATCGTTTATACACCCAGAAAAAAGAAAAATCTACTGAAATTCGAATATGCAAACATACCATAGAGTTTGAATATATGTATAGATTTTCTAGCTAATAAATAGAAATGAAGTCATTTGGAAAAGCTCTGTATATTAAGCGCCTTATCAACCCCAAATAAAATTTTGCTGTTGGTTTAGTACCAAGAATTAACCCAAATATACCTCATTTACAAGCAAAAGCATAAAATACCTGAAAACATACCTACATTTAAAATGCAAATTCAAGCAGGATAAAAATGGCTTTTTTTTAAGCGGAAGTATTGTTTCAATTAACACCGAATTAAATATTTTAAATTTATACTTTTTTAAAAAAATACGCAAGCTTAAAGAAGTACCTTATAGTAAGTGTCCTAACATACGAAAAACAATTTGTGCCGTGTGTTTAGTACCAAGAAACCAAACTAAATAAATATAATTTACACGTCACACCATAACATTTCTAAAAACATACTCTGTGATTTTGAACTTTGTCAAAATAAAACAAAATACACTTTCTTGTTAGTTTATATTTTTATACTTTATATTGTTGACCTGGTGGTCTAGGGGTAAGGTGTCAGACTTCTGTGCTGGCGGCCGGGGTTCAATCCTCGGTCTCGACGCAGATTTATCTGATTACCAAACCCTTCCTTCACCTCTGACAAGACGTGTATTAATCACAAATTGTAAATGTGTGGAATGCCAGGCCTCCACCGTGGTTCGGATTCCACGTTAAACTGTAGGTCCTCCTTTTCATCTCACAATCACCCTACCATTACACATTAGCGTAAGTGCGTATAACCCGAACGGGTAGTAAGACGCGGTGCTAATAATAATAATAATAATCTTTATATTTGCTGCTATCCTAAAGAACTCGTTGCCAAGGAGACTTATGATTGGTTTGTTAATCTTTCCAAACCCCTCACTGCCAAAGAAACTTACAAACAAGATTCACATATTAAAAGTTAACAAACTTGAATTGTTACAAATTTAAAACACAAATATGATCGCACTAATGGGTATTTTTTTACAATGCTTCCCTCGCTAATGATATAGCATGATTGTATATAGCTTGCTCTGTTCCTTGAATATTATGGAGTACAACAGAAAAAGTGCCATATCGATCCTAAGAGTACGTTTTGAGTTTACTAGTGACAAACAAACAAACAGACCGACAGATATTCGAATGTACAGACAAACTTTAGAGTTGCCTATAAATAAGGAATAGCTTTTAAGATTTCTTACTCTCTGGATATCATTTGTGGATTGTATATTTTCCTGAAATATTTAACCTTAAGTTATTGAAATTTTCCTATTTCACATTCCATAGAACAAGTTATAAGAAAATTAAGAGTTTATATTGAATATCGTACCGGTATTATCAATGTTATTTGGTTAATTACATAGAAAAGAGTTGTAATTTTTTCCTTTATATAGTAGAAGAGAAGGTGGTATTATGGAACCCCATTTACAATATAGTGAATTGTAAACAAGGTAACATAACTACGCCCATATTTTTTGTGCTAAAAGTACCAATAATTATTAAACAAAATGTTCCTAATGGGATTTTTCGCTAGCATAACTATACGTATGGTTTTTGAAGGCTTTTGTCAAAAAAGTCAAAAAGTAGATTTTGGGAAGCCGGGTGGTAATATGGAACCCCACTGTGTGTTTTCAAAAAATGCTTTAATGTATCAAAAAAAACCATATAAAAGTACAAAAAAAGTTAATCAATTACAAAATCATTTACTCCAATGTGTTTTATCAAAAAAATGCTATAATAATAATAATAATAAAAAATATAAATGAAAAGCGAAGAAGCTAACTATTTACCAAAATCACATATGTAATGCTCCTTTTCAACATCAGCGCAATATTTGTGTGCCCACATAGCGCACATTAAGCATTGAACCCACACCTCCCCATGAGCATCATCTGTGAACAACCCATCACAAAACAGACAAGCAGTGTCATCTTTAGAAGGGGGTGTCTCCTCGTCGGGAAAGTCGGAAGGAGAGTCAACAGACGAGGGTATGTCAATCGAGTCTTTATCACTTGAACTGCTGCTGATGCGTTGTCGCTTTGTCTGGGGTGTTTTGCCTCTTGTTGGCCTTTCGACACCGGAAGTTGAAGGCTGATCTTTATGCACAGAAATCGATGTTGCTCCTCTTCCACGTCCCCTGCCACGAATCGAACTTTTTCTTCTGTTTAGTGGTTTTTATCTATAGTGTTATTTATCTATTTCTAATTTTTTCATTTCCATTCTTTTTTTCATTCATATACTTCATATACTTCATATACTACATGTACTTTTATCAAAATTATTCCATGGTTTGAATTTGTGTGTAATACGGAACCCCAGAGGAGTTGGGTTCCATATTAAAAGCACCAATGGGGTCCGTATTTCACGCATCGCCATCTTGGATTAACTTAATTTCTGTCGACACCAACTTTAAAAACGTGAACATCAGACAGATTAGCATGTACCCCTAGGCCTCTAGAACGGGACACATGCACCAGTTAACCTACAACTACACGATTTATATTTTTAAAATAATTAAATTCACTTACCATTCCAAAGTTTGGAATTGAGAAAAATACAAACGTCCTGTTTCACTGAGCGCAACCGCATAACTGAATTGGGAGGCGTCCTCCCCTTGCTATGGGTGGCTGCCTAGTGCAGTTAAGCCACAATGCGTTGGAGTTCGCCTCTATTATCAGTCTGAAATTGAGGGGTTCCATAATACCTGTGGGTTCCATAATACCACCTTCTCCTCTACATATCATTATTAGGAATGATTCTCAAAAGAGCTCAATTGAAAAGTATTTGAATGAAAACCAAGCAATAAGTCATATATAAAATCGAAAAAACCAAACTTTTATGCATTATTAGTTGTAAGAGCATAAGTCTGTTGAATTTTAATACTTCTCTTTTGGTATATATATAATAAACTTATTATTAAGCTAATACAGTTAGACCACATGTTAACTATTTTCTATAGTCGCTCAATATAAAACTGAATAATTGATTATTCTAGCCACTTTTTCAACAATGTGATACTTTTAATTTATTTTGAGAATTCGTAATATGAATTAAGAATAGTAACGAGTGAATATACTGTTTTTATTGCAACGTAGCTTATACTCGCCCGGGATATTTACCTTTGATTAAACTATTTAGGGAAAAACACCTCAAATACAACCAGCCGGAATTCCAACCCCAATCAGTGGAAATTACCTACCTAAAATATATACCTATATTGAAGTTATATATAGGTATACAAGCTATGTCACAAAGAAAAACTTTCCAAGTAAAAAAATTACAAATTAATAATATTTAGCACAGTGTCTAACTACCCGTTCGGGTTATACGCTTTGAAATACTAATTACGCTAATGGCTTAGTAATTGGGAAGGTTGAATGAGAGGAAATGAACCCGCATTTGCGTGGAGGGAGAGTGGAAAACCGTTTAGGAAAAATAACCACCCCCAGTTCACCCGACCGAGATTAGAACCTCGATCTCCCCGTCCTCAGCAGTCGAGCTTCAACACGACAAGCGCGTTAGCACCCTACGCCACCGAGGCGGGTAATCACAAATTAATTATGTTGGTAGTAAGCTAACTATTTGGTATAAAATTTAAAATTATAAACATATTACGTTAGATAATCACCTAAAAAGGCGACTGTATTGCATTTTATAGCAGACGTGACTAATTGAACACATACAGTATGTCCAGGATAATTTTAACCAGAGACTTAAAATCAATTTGCGCACTTAAATAGACTTGGTGACCTGGCGGTCTAGGGGTAAGGTGTCAGACTTCTGTGCTGGCGGCCGGGGTTCAATCCTCGGTCCCGGCACAGATTTATCTGATTGCCAAACCCTTCCTACACCTCTGACAAGACATCTTGTGAATGTGGGGAATGCCAGGTCTCCACCGTGGTTCGGATTCCACGTTAAACTGTAGGTCCTTCATTTCATCTCGCAATCACCCTACCATTACACATTAGGCTAAGTGCGTATAACCTGAACGGGTAGTAAGACGTGGTGCTAATAATAATAGTAATAAAAGATAGACTTAATAATTATTTGAGGTATTTAATCTGCACTTTCTGAACCGAGTGATTATCAACACACGAGAATTTACATAAGCGAATGGAAAAAGGGTCTACCAATTGTTCCTTTAAAAATATTTTAGCAAATATTCCACGTTTATTTTACATGCCACAATTTACATTGGACCGAACGGCTTTACTTAACCTCCGAAAGAGGTTGTTCTACAGGTTTTAATCTCTAAAATAAAATGAGAAATCGATCCCATCTAGATTTGACTCCCCCAAAACCATCTTGGTATTGATGCGAGCACTTTACTCCAAGACCACCCAGGTCGACGATAGACTTGTTAGAAGTTAGAAATTATTTAAAAAGACATTGCATGTTATACTGTCATTCTATTAGATCTCACTCCTTTTTGAGGCTGAATAATTTAAGGATTATTATTCTGCATAATTTTGCACTTTTTTACATAAATGTTTTTATGGTGTGTCAATAATGTTTGTGAAGATTAGGTTTAATGTAACATGACTTACCATTTTAACAATTACAAAACGCTGTAAGTAACAAAAACTAAGATTTATATATCTTACACTTTAAGTAATTGTTGCTACAAGAAACAAATCACGATAGTGCGATAAATAATCGCTACTAGAACTATCTATTTACGGACTCACATAGCGTCGTGGTTACCAAATATCTTAAATCCAGAAAGTTTATTTAATATTAAATTTTTAATTATGTGTTCTATCGAAATGAAACCAATGGTTGTGGAATCTAATTACGAAAGCCTTTAAAATGATATTCCACTTGGCTGTGATAAGAATTAAGAAAGCCCGTTCCTTCTACTACAATCTTCCACAGGCCCATTTTTGGGGACCATGTTGAAAAAATATTTCTCTTTTTAGCCTTGGTTTATCCAAATTATGTTCCAATTTTTAATTCTCTATGTTAACTGGAAATAGGTTTTGATGATCAGTGTGTAAGGGCCAGTTTCATAGTCAAATTTAGTACGCCTCAAGTGCGGCGCTACAATAAATACAAGACGACACCTACCTAAACCAGAATGGAATGTGCCGTTCTCGCATAGGAAACTGGCCCATTCCATTCTGGTTCAGGTAGGTGTCGTCTTGTACTTAGTGTAGCGCCGCACTTGAGGCGTACTAAATTTGACTATGAAACTGGCCCTAAGTCAGAATGTATCAAAATAGGAATTTCTAAGGCTTGTATCATTCGAACTTTTTAAGGTAGAAACCTCAACTTGGAAAATATGACTAAAATAGTTCACTTTAAATTATTACGTCACTATCCTTCATTGGAATGGAGCTAATGGGTAGGTAAAGGTGGCCTAGGTTGTATTGATAACTTGGCATGTGGACTAGCGTGAAACTTTTCGATATATAAATTTGACACTTACTAAAATTTGCATTCTATAAAACAGATGGTTAAATAACTTAAAATATAAATAGTTTACAAAAGTAAACTGAAGTTTTACTATACGTGTTATGTATTCCCAAATTTGTACCCCATCTTTAAATATATTACGCTTTTAATTTATCCAACTAAATTATTTAGCAAGAATGTATAATATAAAAAAGTAATTATTTTAAATTATGAAACTTTCTGTAGTATTTCTCGCCCAAATTATTTGTCTAGGCTCGTATCACAATTGTTACAGCGTTATATTAAGTGGCTTTCATGAATATGTTATTTATAGTGATACCACACGTTTATGATATTATCTAAAATATTTTGGGGATCGTGGTGTTCATTAGGAAATACAAATAAATACATTTATAAAAATGTATTCGTAACAATCAACTAGAATATTTTTATTGATACAGTCATCTTTTCCGCTTAAGTTTCATATAAATATTTCTCAAATTTATCCATCGAAACAATTAAAAACTTTTATCTATAGCTATTGGTGTGAATACCCGAAAAGAATATAATATAACTTTTCTACTGAATATTTAGTCCCTACATATAATAATTATTAATATTTTATTTTTAAAAGGTTGGTTTAATTTATTTTTTAAATAAATCTGTAGTTTTTACCATAATTTCTATATCAAAACGTTTTAAAATATGATATCAAACTTATTATAAGCTTTGAATGTTGTAATAGTTTGCTTACTTTTTTTTATTGTATCACGACAGAATGATAGTATCTATTTCAGCCACCAAACGCACATTTCATCTTAGTACTAATATTTGCTACTAGGTGTCTCGAACAGTCACGGTCCTATATGGAGCTAGTCAAGGAATTACGGTTATTGGAATTTCAAAGTGCGCATGTGCAAGAAACTACTGCAAAGACTGACCCTACGTAGCCCTAAATACTCGATAACATTTGGAAATACTGCAAAGAGTGACCCTAAGTACCGCTAAATACTCGATAATATATAAAAACCTACACTATTACAGAGGTCCAATGGTTTTTTAGCGTATAACATGAACGGGTAGTAAATATTACGTGGTGCTGAATCAGTCCTTAACGTCAGCCACTTAGAACTATAAAATTAAAGTAATTTTGCTTTTAACTTAAATGTATGTTTAATTATAATTTAAAATTTATTTAAAAAACTTTAAATGATCTTCTTCAATAATAAGTGTTGAACGATCTAAGACAGGGATCTTCAACCCGCAGCCCACGGTAGCATTTTTTGTGGCCCGCTGGCTCATGAAATATATTA
This sequence comes from Timema douglasi, assembly GCA_901482245.1. Taxonomy (NCBI): domain Eukaryota; kingdom Metazoa; phylum Arthropoda; class Insecta; order Phasmatodea; family Timematidae; genus Timema; species Timema douglasi. The sequence goes on along the minus strand of CABEEJ010000014.1, from coordinate 530,060 downwards.
AAATAATTTCTAGAGAAAACTGACAAATACAGATATTTATTTTATTATTATTTGATTATGTAAAGTAGATACCTATTTTAGTTATGTACTTTACATTATTATTGGTGACCTGGTGGTCTAGGGGTAAGGTGTCAGACTTCTATGCTGGCGTCCGGGGTTCAATCCTCGGTCTCGGCACAGATTTATCTGATTACCAAACCCTTCCTTCACCTCTGACAAGACATCTTGTGAATGTGTGGAATG
>CABEEJ010000014.1:509070-529799 GCA_901482245.1 Timema douglasi | reverse complement strand
TTAAACTGTAGGTCCTCCATTTCATCTCACAATCACCCTACTATTGCACATTAGCGTAAGTGCGTATAACCCGAACGGGTAGTAAGACGCGGTGCTAATAATAATAATAATACTACTACATTATTTTGTGAAGGACTTTTGCTTTATCCATGAAGGTTACGTTTTTTACAAATATTTTTGGACCGGCAAATGACAACTTAAGTAGACAAGAGATATCGTGCTACCGCACACTACGATATATATAGAAATAGGATAAAAAAACGGCTAACATCCCAATAAATCCGACATTTCATCGTTGGGAGACATTACTAATCCATAGTGTGAGTATATTTGTATGGAAATGAGCTATTACGAATACTTTAAATGCACTCAATCCGAATACTGTCGGTACATTATAGCAGCCCACGAGCCAACAAGAGAGAGAAACTTTGGCCCCTGGATTTTAAAAGGTTGAAGACCCCCTGAACTCTATGTAATCTCTCTCGTGTTAGACTGGTATGCTGATAAAAGGGAGATTAAGGATCGAATCCCGGTCGGGTCTACTGAGACATTTTTTTCTTAAATTGCTCCCCTCTACCTTCACACATATTCGGTTACATTACATTTATTATTATTATTATTATTATTATTATTATTATTAGCACCACGTCTTACTACCCGTTCAGTTTATACGCACTTACGCTAATGTGTAATGTTAGGGTGATTGTGAGATGAAATGGAGGACCTACAGTTTAACGTGTAATCCGAACCACGGTGGAGGCCTGGCATTCCCCACATTCGCAAGATGTCTTGTCAGAGGTGAAGGAAGGGTTTGGTAATCAGATAAATCTGTGCCGGGACCGAGGATTGAACCCCGGCCGCCAGAACAGAAGTCTGACACCTTACCCTTAGACCACCAGGTCACCTAGATTACATATAAATTGATTTGATTTCATACCCATTACCATATCCATACCCCATTAGAGTAATTATCATACATGCGTATGACCTGAACAGGTATTAAGATGCAATAAAAACTACTTTAAAATAGGAATTTGTTGTATAAAATGCTCTAGAGAATAAAATAAATCGTTAATACATTAATACATACCTGTTATATTTGTATACTCCATTCACGGTAGGAATTGCTTTCTGAAAGGTCTTTTTTCCTACCAATATCCTACTATATAATAGATTTCTGGTAGAGAAAAAGGCCTTTAAGAAAACAGTCTGTTCAGCGTAGGAATTATGTTCCCATGTTTTCGTATGTGGGCCTACAGTTGTCAATAGAGGACAAATAATTGATTTCGTTGTTGTGGGTGAAGATAATAATATTATTTATTTGTAAACGGATTAATGAATCTGCCGAATTTGTAAGCGTTAACTAGTCACAATCTGTTGATGTGGTGTTAGGTGAACTTTGCTAGGATACGTTAGATTAGGTTAGTTTGATCTTCGTGTTTACAAAGTACAGTATATGTCAAAGAGTCCAATATAAAAAAATGCAATGGATTATTCTTTGACTTTCTAAATATTACTATTACTATTTTGTAGAGGCACTCGAGGGGTTTTATTATTATTATTATTATTATATATTTTTTTAAACAGTTACTCCTTTAGTTTGGTAAATGGTATTTTATAATGTATACTTTTCTAAACCGTATTAAATATACATATATATATATATATATATATATATTTGTGTAAAAGGTGTTTTATGACGTAATTTCATCAAAATTATTTGTCATGATGTTCATTTATTCAAACAGGGTTTTGTGACGTAGATTTAATAAATTCTCTTTCTTAATGTTTTAATTTTGCTAACCGTGTTTATTGACGTAAATTGATATAAACAATATTTACATATACATTTTAGATATATCTGTTATACTAACATAGCTTTTATTAATCATCAATGCGTAGTAATGATCAGGGTATTCAACTAGAGCCTTATAAGTATCTTGATAAATACCTATAGCTGTCTCAGAGAGTTTAGATTTATTACGAGTTCATTTTATTTGATGCTCGTTTTAATGCTCGTCCAAAACTTACATGAGCTAATCCATATACACAGAATAATAGTAGTAAATGTTGACATAATTTAGTAGAGGCACTTATAGATAGAATTAATAATAATTATTATAGTAAAGAAAAACTAGAGAACGTGTCCAAGACTCGAACCGGCGCTTCCTTGGCTTAGAGCTGAGCACAATAGCTTTGATATATCTCTGCTAGTAATTCAAATTCTTGACGTTAAGAGCAGGGTATTTATTAACAAATGGCTGTCCTAGTTTAAGTTACACTCGGAGAGTAATATAACCTTGTCATGGGAAGTGCACTCCAACTCCATAATTGAACTAAAACCTTGCAATAAATTGCTCGTGCTTTGCAGACTGCATTTGCGAGTATGTAGGATGTTTGCTCATAGATTGTCCGCTAGTCCGCCAGCTAGACATTCAAGCACGTATTCCTCAACATATTTTTTATGAGAAGGGGGTTTTAGGAGTAGAAGGCAGGGGGATTAAATGGATGAGGTCTGTAGACATTTTTTAAGAATTTTGTTCTTACCTTAGATATTTTTCTCAAAAAAATACCCATTTTAATTAACATTTTCTATTGGTTCACCAGGTATTACTAGCGATGTGAATATTTTAATTACTTTTATGGGATAAGGATTAGAGGGGGGAATTTTAGAGGAATTGTACTGTCATTTTTTGGGGAGGTGGAGGTCAATAACATTTACTAAAAAAAAAGCTCAGTACATTCAGTCCATATTTATCTTTAGCACCACGCCCTACTAGCCAGTCGGGTTATACGCTTATGTACTAATTACACTAATGGGTCAGGAACTACTAAGGTTTGATTAAGATGTAGTGTAGCCACGTTTGCATGTAGCGAGAGTGGAAAACCATTTAGTTAAACTATCCTCGGTGCACCAAACTTGGATTGAACCTCGATCATCCCATCTTCGGCAGTCTAGTCTAACACGAGAGTAACGCATTAGACCACGTGGCCATTGAAGCGGGTAGTTCAGATTCGACACCTGACCTTCCCGTCATCGGAAAACCAGAATTTATGGGCTTGATGTTTATTTCGCGTGTCCACCGATGCATTAAAAATAATATGCTTAAAACTCGCAACGGTGGTTAAATGGTCTAACATGCCACTCACGTATTAGACTGGATCACCATTGATGGGAAGGCTATGGTTCTAATCCCGGTTGGGTGTACTGAGGGTGGTTTTGTACAAATAGTTTATCCCTTTCCCCAGTGCATATGCAAGTACATTTCTTCCAAATTTATAACCTTCAGATTCCTTTTCCAGCTGCATAAAGTATACTTACAGTCCAAATAGCCTGCTTCAGTGGCCGCATGGTCAAGGGCATCATTATTGCAACAGACTAGACTGCTGATGACCGGGAGATTGGGGTTAGAATCCCTGTCCGGATATTGAGGGTATTTTTTACTTAACGCCTTAAGGGCCAGTTTCATAGTCAAATTTAGTACGCCTTAAGTGCGGCGCTACACTAAGTACATGACGACACCTACCTAAACTCGAATGGAATGGGCCGTTCTCACATAGGAAACTGGCCCATTCCATTCTGGTTTAGGTAGGTGTCGTCATGAACTTAGTGTAGCGCCGCACTTGAGGCGTACTAAATTTGACTATGAAACTGGCCCTAAGGGTATTTTACTCTCTTTCCACACAAATATTGGTACACTTCCTTGACTTTCTACTTTGATACCATGTAAACACATGGTAAATAATAATTATAATAATAATATTTAGCACTGCATCTTACTACCCGTTTGGGTTATACGCTTTAAGTACTAATTACGCTAATGAAATAGGAATTGGGAAGGGTGCATTAGAGGAAGTGAACCCGCATTTGCGTGGGGGGAGAGTGGAAAGCATTTAGTAAAAACCACCCCCAGTTCACCCGACCGAGATTCTAACATCGATCTCCCCGTCCTCGGCAGTAGAGCTCAACACGACTAGCGCGTTAGCCAACTACACCACCGAGGCAGATCACATGGTAAAGAAAACATGTTAGTACATATGCGTTTAAGATGAACGGTTATTGAGACTCGGTGACAAAAAAAAAAAAGATGTAGCTTATAATCATACTTAAGGTGGAGATGTAGGAGATGGATTAAAAGGTCAGATTATTCAGTTTTTGTGACAAAACTTTTGTCTCCTAATTAAATTAAATATTGTTTCAATAAACACAGAGTTTAAATTTCTTCACATAATGATATCAAAAGTGGTTGAATATCTGTCATAAGCATAGCGGCATTAGATGAGAAAGTTTCTAAATAAAGAGGAAAAGTTGTCATTATATTTCAGGACATTCTTGACAGATATTCATCAACTGTTTATATAACCATGTGAATAAAATAATTCTCAAACTTTCTATTGAAGCGCTATTTTATTTTTTAGTCCAAAAATGTTTTATAAAAAAAACACTGCTAATACCTTTTCTCGCGTCCCCTACATCCCCACATTAAAAGTGTTAGGTGACCTTTCAGAATCAGAGATATGAGTCTAATTCTAAATCCACGAGGTTTCTTTAGTTCACTAGAAGTGTTTAAATTAGTAATAAATTGATTTTTTTGATCTTACCCTTTGATTATTATTATAAACGCGGTTGGGTACATCTTTATTTTAAGTTTGTCCTAGATTAATAAAGATATTTTAAAAATTCAGATCAATCGAATTTCACAATATATTACAAGTTAATGAAAATCTACTCTTTTTTTTTCCTTTTGTTTCCAAACTAAAAATTAATAAATAGGGAAAAATCAAGTATTCCAATTTTGTCGGAGTATTGGCTGATTCTAAATTAAGAAACATCGAGATTTTTTGCTTCAAAACTTACAATCTACTTTAAGATAAAAATAGATAAAAAGATAATTGCAATTAAAGCAGATCCAAGGAAAAATGTACGTAATTGTTTCAACTAACTATAGACTATATACAACATTAGTGGCCTTATAGTCTACGATTGCAATAGAGTATACCTGATATAATGTGAGTGTATTAAGTCTATAGAAGTATTTGCCAGATGTAATGTGATTAAAACCTTATTGACCTAATTTATTTTCATTATAAATTTCAAATAAATCATTTACTTAATTTCTTGTGGTCACAGAAAAGCTAATACAGTATAGTCCTAGTGATGTGGTTTTAACAGCTATGAGGCAGTGCTATCTTAATTTCTTGTGGTCACAGAAAAGCTAATACAGTATAGTCCTAGTGATGTGGTTTTAACAGCTATGAGGCAGTGCTATCTTAAGTTACCGTCTTTATTGCAACTATGAAGCTATAAAATCATGTGTCTATGTGCAAGCTCTAAAAGAATGTGTTCTCTATTTGAAAACTATGTTGCAGCAAATAATTCCTAATCGTTTGTTTTTACCAATGCGTCTTACTACTTGTCCGGGTTGTATGCCTATATATTAATTACATTAATGGCTTAGGGATTATGAAGGTTTAATTAAGAGGAAGTGCACCTGCATTTGCTTGGAAGGAGAGTGATAAATGTAAGAAAAATACACCGTCAGTGCACTAGATTGGGATTGAACTCTAGTCTCCTTGTCTATGGCAGTCTAGTCTATTACGAGAGTAGCGCGCTAGAACATCACACGGCCACCAAAGCGGGTAACCTCTAAAAGTGTTGTATTTATTTGAAGATTCTATCGCAGCTTAATATCTCTAAAAAAATTGTCTTTAATTTGAATATTCTATTGCAGATAGAAATATCTAAAATTATATTGCCTTTATTTTAAGATTATAATGAAGATAATAATCTCTAGGAGAATAGTGTCTTTATTTGAAGATTTTATTGTTAATAATCTTTAAAAGAATGTTGTTTTTATTTGAAGATTCTATTGCAGATAAGAATATCTACTAGTGTTGTATTTATTTGATGTATTATTGTAGAGATGAAGCTCTAAAACAGTGTATTTATTTGCAGTTTTAATATAAGTTATGCTGTTCAAGATAATATTGGGTTTTATGCCTTCTGATTATATTAAGTTAAAAATATTATGCCAATAGAACTTATTTATTATTATTATTATTATTATTATTATTATTATTAGCACCACGTCTTACTACCCGTTCGGGTTATACGCACTTACGCTAATGTATACGCACTTACGCTAATGTGTAATGGTAGGGTGATTGTGAGATGAAATGGAGGACCTACAGTTTAACGTGGGATCCGAACTACGGGGGAGGCCTGTCATTCCCTTATATCATAGTTCCAAAACTATGTAATCTACAAAAAAAAACTTTTGAGAATTATCTACGCATCCATATCATTAAAAGTGGTGTGTGTTGTATAATTTCGTCTAGTAAAAGAAATAAGTTTTGTTTAGTTTTCCCAATCATATCAGCACGGGCTACATACAAACTAACCACCAAGGACAGTACGCTCAGTACTACCTACACATACAGTCTTAGAGCCAGTTCCATAATCAGACTAAGTAAGCCTCAATTGCGGTGCTACACTAGATACAGGACGACACCTAACTAAAATTGATTGGAATGCACCAATTTCATAAAGGAAAAGGCCCATTCCATTCTGATTTAGGTGGGGGTCTTCTTGTTTCTATTATAGCGCCCCACTTGAGGCTTACTAAGTATTACTTTGAAACTGGCCCTTATTAGTCATCGGATAAATTACTGAATGAAAAACTGGACTAACCCAACGTATGACTAGTAAACATCTTCGTTAGTAGTCTTATATTATTATTATTATTATTATTATTAGCACCGAGTCTTACTACCCGTTCGGGCTATACGCACTTACGCTAATGTGTAATGGTAGGGTGATTGCGAGATGAAATGAAGGACCTACAGTTTAACGTGGAATCCGAACCACGGTGGAGGCCTGGCATTCCCCACATTCACAAGATGTCTTGTCAGAGGTGAAGGAAGGGTTTGGTAATCAGATAAATCTGTGCCGGGACCGAGGATTTAACCCCGGCCGCCAGCACAGAAGTTTGACACCTTACCCCTAGACCGCCAGGTCACCTAGTAGTCTTGTAATCAAACTAATGTCCCCTAGAAATGAGGTCAACAACTTTAACCACTTAATGCATTAAGGAAAGGGTACACGGTTAGCTAACGAAACAATAACTGTATTAGTTTGGCGTTGTGTGACTGGGCTCCTTTTCTACCCTTTATAACATCCCACCTCCCCTCCCCGCGAGCACCTTTTCACTTCCCCATCACTCCTTCTTGCCCTCCACTTGAAGGTAGGAGCATGCAGTGCAGCACCTTGCCGAACACAGAAATAGAGCAAAAATCGATAGAAACCTAGGGAATGACCCCGTCTACCTTCCATTCTGGCCTGACCACACCACCAGGCTTTACAGACCTCGGGAGCAGGATTAGAGGGAAGTGCTAACACGGAAAATTAGTCTAGAACGATGTAATATTTAGGAAGGAGAGACGGTCTACGAGTTAGCTCACCTTTGCTTGATAGTAAAGCTTCTAGGTTTGATTCACAGTAATCATTTTTTTTCTATCTCGTGCTTGATACAAAAACTTCACGCTGAATTTTTTTACCCCCTAATACTTTATTTAAATACCCGTTAGGGCTGTTTGAATGTGAACAACCTAAACGTGTTAAGGGAGAGAAATATCACAAGAAGAGGAAAATGAGTGGGTAACCGTTTAGTAAAAATAACCGCTAATACACTAGAACGGGATTCGAACAAAAACCTCTTCTTCACTACCGAAATTATGATCCTGTTATTTATTCTTAGAACTCACTGACGTGGATCTGAATAATATAACTTACCAGTCTATCTAGGTAGGATACGAAATATAAATATATTTTCAGGTCAATTTTAATGGATTTCCTCAAAACTTACTTTTGTAAAATTATTATTTACAGACCAGATTAAAATATTACCCTTTATTTATTACTGTCGTAATTGATTGTGTTACTTTTTTTTAACTCTAAATACCCACAGAATTGGGAACGCAATTTAAAAGTAAAGCTCAAATAATCTGTTATGCCGGTGAGGGAAAATTTGGGGCTCGAATCCTGGCCAGTGGTAGATAAAATGATTTTTTTTTGTGAAAAAAGTTTACAATTATCCCTTCATTCAACTGCAAGGTATATTTCCAGTAAATGATACCTTCCTTATCCCAACTATATTGACTAAATTAACAAAAATAAAATATGTAAAACCCGAACAAGTAGTGAGAGGGGTGAGGTGAAAGGTACATTTCTAAAGATAGCCTTATCTAGACACCAAATTTAACTCTAGACAGCAAAACTCATCAAAGTTATTATTCATATAGGTGGAGGGTAGTTAAAATATAAAAGTAACAAGTCATTTTATATTAAATATTAAAACATTACAACTAAGAATATTCAATTATACACTGTAACCAACCCAGGAATGTTTACTGAGTATGCGTATAACCCGAACGGATAGTAAGACGCCGAGCTAATAATAATAATAATTTAATGAGTAATCGACTATTCAACTCAATTATGTAATGTAAATATTGTCCATGTCGACCATCCATTGACAGAAACATAAACATTCAGTACCAAAACAAATACCGATTTCTCACAATCAACCCAATATGTTTATAACTCCTTGCTAATTAATCTCTCTGCCTCACGTTTTTCAACAATGTAACACAAAAAATAAGTAACTACTGATTATGGGCCGGACACTAGACCGTTGAGGTGTAATAGGCTCCCTCCTAATGATTAGATATATGATTAACTCGTGGTATTTATCGAGTGTGATAGAGAATTCTTATTTGGTGGCCGCATTGTCTCGGACAATACTTTCACAGTAAACTAGTCGGCCGACAAACAACATGATTCCTGAGACGTCAGAAACAACAACGCAAACACTCATTAAAAATTTCAATCAATTACTAATTCATAGAAAACTATAATTTACCGCTTAAAGATTTGAGGTTGATAATTTTAATTCAAAACTAAAAAATCAGACACATTTAAATTGATGGAATAGTGTACATACAATATTCTTTCACAAATGTCTAATTATGGCTTTTTATCGCGCTCAACGAACGTTAGCAGATATTTGTTCTTACTGATAAGGGTGCACCTATTTGAAGGGGCATCTTTTTACTGCCATTTCAAAATAAATAAATGTTCTCACTTAACTAGAAAGTATTCTGTTGTGAACCCGTTAACAATTTTTGTTTGTTTCTAACAATCCACTTTATCTCAAATTTGTGACACTTTTCGTAACACATCGTCCAAAATAAGACAACTTTGTATATAATTTATATTTTTTAAATGGTTAAAAAAAAGTGTTTTTAATCATTTCGATAACTTTAAGGTCCATTTTGACGTAAAGTATGATTAAATTACCAATCATATTTTTAAATAACGTGGTATTATGGAAGCACACCATGCGTATCAGAACTTCGGTAGGCTACCCCCTCTAATAAAAGAACATTAAATAAACAGCAAATAATATTCCCGTGTCTTCCTAACTGTTCGGGATACATGCATTTACAGTGATAAAACTAATTATACAGAGAAAAGAAATATATACCTTATCGGATATCTATCTATATTTGCGTGACAACAATTTTTTAGAAATAAACCTCAGAATTCTCCAAGAGGATTGGAACACCAAGCTAATCATTCTGGAATTACAAACTAATGGATGAACTTAACGTTAATTCACGTGCTCATTGATGCGTGTGAAATAAAACCATCTCTGACAGTACGCACTATACAGATTGTTTGGAAGCTCATAGCCCAAACTGCACTTATAGCCTGTTTAAACCAAAAGTAATACAAAATTCCTATACACTTACAACCGGAAAACTATGCTAATACCATTAAAATGTGTTTAAAGGTTCGGCGTACAACGCCTGTAGAACAAAGCTGTACTAGCATGCGTGTACAACAAGTTGCATAGGAGTCAGGTGCTTGGCACTACACACCTCAGCCCCTTGGAGTATGGCAGCAGAAAACACCATAATCAATAGTAAACAACACACCAGTACATATAAAGATACGAATAGATTCTAAGGGTCATAATTAACGTTCCTACACCATAGAAAGTGCTTGTAATTATTTTAATTCATGTGAATTTAATTTAAATTACTCTCATAAACTCTACCACAGCGCCTGTAGTTAGTCAATATTTGTTTGGAACATATTAAGAGTAATCTACTCATTTATTTCTTCGAAAAAATTATTACCATTTCAGGTGTCAATTTAAAAATAAAATCTCGTGTAAAATCACCAAGATCAAACTAAACGCTTAAATTCAGCCAGCAAAGCATTCACATTCATCTAGGGCATTTGTTTTCTAAGCGTGTGACTCGAGATTGACTCGGTGTTCCACGAAATTTTGGTAGTTATTTTTACTGAAAATTAACATTTATTATAAATGAATAATAGTAATAGTAAAAATAAGAGAGAAAAATAGAAACCCTTTAAATATATTTAAATACTAGTATTTTCCCGCCACTTCGCTCATACTAAACAATACTGTACTTCAACACATTCGAAAACTTTACTTGTTAGAAATGAATCAAGCTTCAAGGGTGACCTGGCGGTCTAGGTGTAAGGTGTCTGACTTCTATGCTGGCGGCTGGGGTTCAATCCTCGGTCCCGGCACAGATTTATCTGATTACCAAACCCTTCCTTCACCTCTGACAAGACATCTTGTGAATGTGGGGAATGCCAGGCCTCCACCGTGGTTCGGATTCCACGTTAAACTGTAAGTCCTCCAGTTCATCTCACAATCACCGTACCATTACACATTAGCGTAAGTGCGTATAACCCGAACGGGTAGTAAGACGCGGTGCTAATAGTAATAATAATAATAATTAAACTTCAAGAGCAGCGTTTCATGCACGTACACAGTTTCACGAAGAAATACAGACTCGCTCCCATCCCCAACCTCTTCGCAACCCAGTTAATATTACGTGTCATCTTAGTTACCCACAATACCAAACACGATGAATGTTCACTACTTACGCCTGTTTTTTTGGCACTACTTCGCTCACTGGTGAGATAGCATGATGATATATAGCTTACCATGGTTTTCTGTAGAATAGAACAGAAGAAAAGTAGTCCCTTCTCGGTCCGATGAGTAATTTTTGAGTTTTCTGAAAACAAACAAATGGACGTGTATCCAAATAGTTTGAAAATTAATTAATTGGTGTTATTATCGTTTATATTTGTCACAAGGGAAGGATAACATTATAAAAATAAAATGCTTAGAAAAACCTAGATAAATATTTCTGGAAATACCTTAGAAAATTAGTTGTTGGATACAAACTTATTGGTGACACTGATATCTCCACATCATCTGATGATCATTATTCTCCTTTTTTGAACACCCCGAATTTAATTTACTACGTCCAAAATAAATGTTACCGTACACCGCACACTTTTTCTCTTTAATCTTAAAATAGAGAGATTTACTAGCATCTTTTGAAATTTGCGAAACAAAATAATATACACGGTTTCAGAAACACTCCACAAACGAGCGTACATGTAAAAACAGACACCGTTACATACACATTGATAAAAACGAGAATCTATGTACATAGAAGAGCATAACAATAAATTATATACTTTTAAGTATTCCATAGTAAATTTATGTTTGCTTATGGTTCAGAAAATATTGAAATTAAAAAAATATATTACTGATTAAAATATATGTAATTTTAAAGATACTAAAAGTTTACAGTGATCAATTATGTCATGCATAAAATCGTAACGGATATAAAATAACTATTTGAATTTTTTTTTATTTAAAGGGCCCTTAAACTAATGTTTATAGGAAACCGAAAATTGTCATTTTGTTGTGATGTTAATCAATGCTTAAGGCTTAGATACAAAATTTAATAAAAATCGTTGTGCGGATTTTGAGAAAATTGATTTTATCTTATTTTACCCATATGTAAGCTACTCTTAATTTTTTTTGTTGGACATGTAATTTCAAAAACACCTTGGGGACCTTATGAAAGCCATAGATGCCATACCCGCCTCGGTGGCGTAGCTGGCTACCACGATAGTCGTGTTAAGCTCGACTGCTGAGGACGGGGAGATCGAGGTTCGAATCTCAGTCGGGTGAACTGGGGGTGGTTTTTTCTTAAATGGTTTTCCACTCTCCCTCCACGAAAATGTGGGTTCACTTCCTCTAATTCAACCTTCCCAATTCCTAATCCGTTAAAGTAATTAGTACTTAAAGCGTATAACCCGAACGGTTAGTAAGACGCGGTGCTAAATATTATTATTAATCATAGATGCCAAGCTTTGTCCCAATCTTTTAAATAGTTCCGGCTCTAGTGAAAGATATAAAAAGTTAGAGACAAACAGACGGCATCCCAAATACTACTTTTTGGTTTCAGGGGGGTCAAGAAACATGAATATTAATCGAAATATCAAGTAATTTTTACTACAATCACATTACTCTACGAGGGGTCTAGACAAAGTACAAGATGTATCACATTCCATCAAAGATCTTAAGTCAAATAACATACTCTTGAATTAATATTATTAGCACCGCATCTTACTACCCGTTCGGGTTATACGCACTTACGCTAATGTGTAATGGTAGGGTGATTGTGAGATGAAATGGAGGACCTACAGTTTAACGTGGAATCCGAACCACGGTGGAGGCCTGGCATTCCCCATATTCACAAGATGTCTTGTCAGAGGTGAAGGAAGGGTTTGGTAATCAGTTAAATATTTGCCGGGACTGAGGATTGAACCCCGGCCGCAAGCTTAGAAGTCTGACACCTTACCCCTAGACCACCAGGTCACCTCTTTTCATAGAAGAAATAAAGAAAGATAACGATGGATTTAATTAATTGCTCCAAAAGTTAAAAAGTTTTTTTAGGAGTCTCTGTTGCCAGAAATTGTACTTAGAAGAGTTTCAAAAACCCTTAAATGTTTGAATCCTAATCTATAATAGAAGTGCAACGCACCATTACTTCAAGAAAGAAAATACAATTAAAGCATCCATTGGTGTAAATACTAAGTACTATTCAATGGTGTTATAATTGTATAATTTGTGGGTAAGTTAGATTAATTGGTTTATTATCATATGAAAAATTTGACAAATGTGTTAGGAATGAGGAAGGTTGAATTAAGAGGGAGTGTTTCAGCATTTTTTTAAGGGGGGAGTGTGTGTGTTAAACCATTTAGGAAAAACACAACCTCAATACATCCAACCAGGATTCGTACCCCGATCTTCTTGTCATCAGCAGTCTAGTCCATTGCAAAATTGACACCTGGACCATTCGATTGACTAAACGGGTTTCGTTGAAGGAACTTCCTTTTGATTTTTTCAACGCATCTGATGTCAAAAGAAAAGTTGAAAAACATGTTGTGTATTTGTACAAAATGGTTTCACTTATTTGTTCTTTGTATTATATATTAATTTTTTATCACATCTTATTGCCCATTTGGCTAGTACCCATTATTTAATATTTAACTACCCGCTTCAGTGGTCACGTCGTCTAACGCGCTAACCTAGGGTAAGTTTTTACAAAATGGTTTTGCACTCGGCCTCCACGCAAATGCAGGTGCATTTCCTCTAAATTATGCCTTTCTAGTCCTTAACCCATTAGTGTAATTAGTACATAGCCGTATAATCTGAATAGGTAGTAAGACGCAGCGCTAAAAAAAATTAATCAATTATTAATTTGGTTAAGTTGTAATGGTGCTGTTTTGGACCCCTCTAATGTATTCAAAAAAGTAATGGATGAAGTGTATTTTTCTTTAAAGTACTGTATGTAAGGTTTCCTTTTAATACTTCATCCATGGAGAATCACGGGCTTTCAGAAATGATCTCAATATTTTCTGCGTTAAAACTTTTTGTCTCTAAAAGATCAACTACGTTGTATTAGAAAAATCATGTGAAATGCTGGCTTCCTCTACCCAATGGGAAGCCAGCCTTCACCACATCAGGTTGTCAGGAGTTTTTCTATTAGTTAATTTTGACATTGGTGACAAGGGGTTCAAGAAGCAAGAGGTAGGTCATATATAAGCAGCTTGTGCGTATGAATCCACAGTAGTAACATAAATCTGCACAGCACACAGTACTCAGAACGTGAAACATGTGATATCACAGAAAAACAATGCGTAAATTAACAAGAACTGTATAATTTTATATCATATCTTCGGTACCGTAGGTGTAATCATTTAAAAAAAAAGTGTGCAACATTAAAAGTCTTGCTTATTTCATAAGTATAAGTATCACATATAATCAGGTAACATAACCGTGTAACAAGTGCTTACTAAGGCATATACGCGTCATCATCATAAAACCCAGACATCATTATAAATAGTGCTCAATCCCAGGGCAATATCAAATAAAATCCCGTACCACTATAATTGGCGCCAATTGCAGACCAGTATCATATCAATTGGCGTCCATCGCAAAGCCGTGTCACCATAAAGTGTAACGTAAAATTTGGTTAAGTGTAATGTGTCATTTCAAACAAAGAAAAACCCGCGTCATTGACAGATTGTTTTAGGGCATCACTCTCGTGCTAGTATGGCTTACTGATGACGGGGAGATCGGGGTTCAAGTTCTGGTCAGGTCTACTGAGAATTAGTTTTTCGCTAATTGTTTCCCAATTTTCCTTCCGTGCAAATGCGGTTAGACAACCTCCAAAAGGCTTCCTTCCTCATTCCTACCTTATTGTAGCAACGATACGTGGTGATAGATATATATATATATATATATATATATATATAACGCCTAAATTTAAAAAATACATACAAAGTAAACATTCTCTATTTTCGTGTCTGAATGGTCTGCATAGTGGCAAAAGCGCTTGAGATATTCTGTAATAGAGCTGCTGTTGCCTAATGCGATAGGACAACGTCCTTCCGGGGAATAGGTAGTGGATGGCACCGAGGGTAGATGAGAGAATACAAAATTTCTGGCCATTCACCTGTCTATAATTTAAAGTGTTCGAGGTAAAGGCATTTAACTCCCATATTAATACTTCAGGACCATACAACTTGAATGGATACTTATACGCAGTGATTAAAAAAAAAAAGGAAGAAAAAAATAATTTTTGGTCCTAAATTATGTGTGGTTATAAAAACAAAGGTTTCTCAATGAAAGTGGTTGATATCAAGTTTTCACTATCTATGAATTTACCCGAAAATTTATTCAAAATGTTTTATGGTCTACACTCACAATGGATGTGAAAAAAGAACGGCTAAAGTGCACTTACACTAATATTTCCTTAATTTCTTATTTAAAACTTAAAATTGCTTAGTTAATTGAGGTTAAAGGTAAACTTACCAGTGTCTAAGGAATTAGGATAAGGTTTCTACGATAAAGTTTGTTACCTCAAGCAAAACATAATACGGACTACATACTCGGTCATATTCGTTGATTGTGAAAGAGGGGATACACTGCATCATATTAGCTTCAAGAACTGACAGATGTTCCGAGATCAATCCCTATGTAATTTTTACTTGTGGTTCTACTTCAAGTGTAAGATGAAACAATTGTAGCTGTTCCTTTTACATTTGTTATTTCCAAAGTTTAAGCTTCTTTAAGAAACCATTAAATTTGTCAACTGAGATTAACACGCTTTCCTCTTTTCCTCGCATAATTACATTCGGGTTATTTCAATTGCTGAAAATATCAGCCAAGAAACCTGGCACAACAGTCTTCATAATTTGATTAGGGAATAAAGTACTGATTTTCAGGAGTAAAGAGTTTAAGTAAATCATTCTTAAGTTCATTAAATCTTGCGAGAACTTTTATCCTCTACAACCAACGCGTATCAGCATGAACAACCATTGTATCATGGCGAGAGCCCCGCTTCCATACACATTTGTTTCAGAAGTCATGTTTTTAAAGATGTAATTTAACGTAATGGAGCATCTTAATAACAGATCCAAAAACACCCTTTAGTTCGGCTGGCATAGTTTTTGTCGTTAGAGCCTCACAATCTATGAGGCAATGAGTGTAATCTAAGTTCGGAAATTCTGGTTTTAGTCTTGAAACTAAACCTTTTGATATTCTAGTCATTGCTGATGCGCTGTTTGTATAGAAAAAAAAATCAATAATTCCAGCAAAATCCATTGGTTTCACAGGTCTTGGAGATTGAGTTGAATATATCTATCGTCTTGTAATGTTATGTAGTTTTGTGCAATATAATTTTTTTTCAATAACTTCCATCGTCGTCATCAAATCAAATGTAGCTCACTCCAATACATTTTTGTCTGATGTCTGTTGATTCCAGCTGCTACAGAGTGAACATTCATCCATTACTAAATTTTCAACTACATTTTTCACAAAATCAGAAGCCATGATATCAACATGATGAGAATTCTTATCATTTACAATGGTACTAAATACACCTGTTTTCTTAGATACGTCTCATAAAATGGATTAAAAAATTTGTTTACTTGAAGGCAAAATCAAATACTCATCAATAGTTTGAGGACGAATATTGATTATTACTACCTCAGCCCCATTGTAGCTGGATTTTTCAGCATTAGTTGATCTTTTTTCCATAGATATAGCTTGTTTTCTATCAGAAGGTAAAAAATTGCTAAAAGAAATATCATTGCCTGTCATATGGCTGTTTTATATTTAAATGTAGTTTTAATACATTTGGGAGGTGACCTGGCGGTCTAGGGGTAAGGTGTCAGACTTCTATGCTGGCGGTCGGGGTTCAATCCTCGGTCCCGGCATAAATTTATCTGATTACCAAACCCTTCCTTCACCTCTGACAAGACATCTTGGGAATGTGGGGAATGCCAGTCCTCCACCGTGGTTCGGATTCCACGTTAAACTGTAGGTCCTCCATTTCATCCCACAATCACCCTATCATTACACATTAGCGTAAGTGCGTATAACCCGAACGGGTAGTAAGACGCGGTGATAATAATAATAATACATTTGGAACAATTTTTTCATCATTAATTTTTTTTATCCCCACAAAAGACATTAAGGAAAATAACAGTTTTCAAGGCCTATATAACTTAAACCAAAGTTCATGTCACCGTCCGTATACTTGAGATTTGTACACATTTACGGTACGACCGATGTAGCAGATTACATGCAAATCATACTTGCAACTTCTTCGTTCTTATTTTCATTTCCACTTTGATATTTCAATCATTCATTAATAATATTTTTCCGTTCTACCAAAAACTTATCCATTTTAACATTAAACCTCACCAGAATAATCACCCAACTTGAATATAGTATATATTCACTAACACAAAACGAATCAAACATTCAGCATACAACCCTCATAATATACTCAACAAGAATTGTCATTTTCTTGGGTTATCGGTGGATGCACCTCTGATGTCAGTTCAAATTATTTCCAAACTAAACGATTGTTGTGCCACTATTCATTTAGACTAGAGGATTTATACTATACCAAAGAGAGAGAAGTTTAAGAACGATCGGTGTGCCACACGATTCATTTAGAGGACATATTCTGTATCAATAAGAGAAATATTTAAGAACTACTTATCTAAAGGATGTAAATTTAGTTTACTCTGAAAGGTAGCAGTCTTTCCTTGGTAAACTACACCATGGACCTAGCTTCGTATAAGCTGCATCCTAGTGTAAACGTGTAAGGTAAGCTTGTTACACCATGATTGGTGGAAAAGTCTATTTTGAAAGTTCTTATTTCGTACCAGAATCTTACTGTATAATAGTATTTTGGTAGTATAGAAGGACTTAAAGAATGGACTTCCCTCTACAGTTTTGGAAGCCTTTATTTCCTACCAAAATACTAAAATATATATATATATATATATATATATACATATATATTATAAATTGTAGCTCAAGATAGGGATATAGGAGGTGAAAATTTGTAGTAGAATTGCGATGAACCTTTTCAATTTCTAACGCCAGTAAGTAAGTGAGTATAATAATAATAATAATAATAATAAAAATAAATTATTATTATAAATAATTTTATTATTAAAATGCGTATTTATTGTCAGAATAGACTTTGTGCTAGCGAGATAAAGGATGTGCTAAACTTCAACTTAAATGGGCAAGATATTATTCCCTTGTGGTTCTCTGTTATCCTCACTGGTATAGTAAAATATATGGATAAAACGTGATCCAGGAAGAATAAATGGTTCGGAACTCTGCAAGAACTTTCTCGCTCTATTGATTAGAAATGGAGATATTTACTCAAAATTCGTAATATAATATACACTAGCAAACCCAAGATCAAATTGCTCTGGACACACATAAAACAATTTTTGATTCATGGTTTTAAATTTCATAATTTTATTATTAAAGAATTAAAAAATAATATCTAGCACCGCGTCTTACTACTTAAAGAATTAATCTCTTGTTTGTATATTTGGACCAATAAAAAATTTCGACATTGGGTCCTCGATGGTCAAAATTTTGTAAT
Organism: Timema douglasi; assembly: GCA_901482245.1. NCBI lineage: Eukaryota > Metazoa > Arthropoda > Insecta > Phasmatodea > Timematidae > Timema > Timema douglasi. Next base: position 511,409 of record CABEEJ010000014.1, on the reverse strand, counting down.
AAAATTTTGACTTCCGTTTAAAATTTTCGTCATTTTATTAGGGAATGCACATCGTATGGTTATCACAATTCTATTAAATTACTCTTTTATAAATTTTGGCCAATAAAATAGGTAATTATTGACTATTGAGTCTAAAATGATCAAGATAAAGAGAGATTAAGAGAAAAAAAGGAGTTTTTCTCTTATAATCCTCTAGTAAAGTACTATTAATTTTAGGGTTAGACAATCACACAGACACATTGCGTTGAAAAAACCACTTTTTAGGGTTTGGGGGGGGGGGTCATGAAACGTCTACATCGGTAAACAGCTATAGCTAGATGTTTTTGACGGTCATAATACTTTACTTTAAAGTGTAAAGTTAAAAGAAAAATATATTTGTGTATAGCTTGAAAAATTTTGGTTTTATAAAAATATATCTAAGTAAAAGATGTTTATTAAAAATAAACCCTCATGTATGCAATGATAAGTAGTTTCATATCACAGAGACTTACGGAGATAAAATTAAAATTAGACTTTATGCATCAGACCGGAACCCTTAAAGATATTTTGACGAACATTTGAGCGCGTCCATTTGGTTTCATAATATTAATCAAAGCTGGGAGATGAAATCTAATCAAAATCGTTGAAGCCGATTTTGATAAAATCACCTATTTTTAATCCTTCCGCCCTTAATTTTAGGGTTGGATGTTCAATTCTAAAAATTCTTCTCAGTAAGCCTATGAAAAATCTCTCTCTACACCCAAGTTTTAGCTCAATCGGTAAAATGGTATAAGCTTTAGCCCGAAAACGGTATTGTGAAAACCACTTTTTAGGGTTCGGGGTGATATGAGACATCGAAATTCATCAAAATATCGAGTTCACTCTTTTTTTATACGATCATAATTCTTGCTCTACCTGTAAGTTAGCGAGAGAATAAGAAAAATTGATATTGGGTACCAAAGGGTCAACCCTCCGTATTAAAATGTTGACTTCCGGATTAAGATTTTCGACATTTTAATAGGGGTTGCACATCTTATGGTTATTGGATTGTTATTAAAATCATCATTTACAAATCTTGACCAATAAAATAGGTAAATATTGACTATTGAATCAAAAATAATATAAATCAATGTTGTACTAATATTTATCCTAAGAGGTTTAAAGAAAAAAAATATACACATTTTGAGCGACTTACTCATTTTGTACTCAATGGAATTAGAGAATTATTGCGTTAAAACTGTAGTAGTATTTCTTTACAAATAAAGCTCACAAAACTTTATTAATATATTTGCCAATATCTCAGAAATTAATGGTTTTTAAAAATATATTACATAATTTGTTTTTAATTTTTAATAGAATTACAATTTTGAGATAAATTATGTATGTATAAATGTATGTATGTATAAATGTATGTATGTATAAATGTATGTATGTATAAATGTATGTATGTATAAATGTATGTATGTATAAATGTATGTATGTATAAATGTATGTATGTATAAATGTATGTATGTATAAATGTATGTATGTATAAATGTATGTATGTATAAATGTATGTATGTATAAATGTATATATGTATAAATGTATATATATAAATGTATATATGTATAAATGTATATATGTATAAATGTATATATGTATAAATGTATATATGTATAAATGTATCTATGTATGTATGTATATATACATGTATCTATGTATGTATATATACATGTATCTATGTTATGTATATATACATGTATCTATGTATGTATGTATATATACATGTATCTATGTATGTATGTATATATACATGTATCTATGTATGTATACATATAGCTTTTCTTAAATTGTTGAATTTAAAATAAAAAATTTGCTCAGTCAGTATTCTGAGGTACGCACCCAAAGGCATTTTATATGTATCGAATGTAGTTTTTATTTTCAAGAATGCATCCAACAGCTGATTTATTTAATATTTATGATAGCTCAAAGGCTGAAAAAAAAACGATTTAACTTTATCTTTTGAAACTTACTGGCAATATTAATTCGAATGAAATAACAATCAGTGATAAATGCATCCAAATATATTCAACGTTTTATAAAGTACGTAGTAATAGTTTAATACTGAATTAATGTTCTGCTTTAAAAAAAAACTTTTGATAAAAAATGGCCAATTATTTATTTTAATCACAATTGAACTTAATTTTCACATATTTGAGAGGTTTTAGATAATGCACAATAATTTATACTACTCTTCATAAATTTGTTTAATATAGTATAGTTTAACTGATTTATGCCTATATATTAGCAAATTGGATGTATAGAATCTAGCTAGATCCCTTGTTAAGGTCCTTATATATATATATATATATATATATAT
>CABEEJ010000014.1:496765-508542 GCA_901482245.1 Timema douglasi | reverse complement strand
TTTTTTTTTTTTTTTTTACCAAGAATGGAAATAAACCTTCGTACGGATACACCCATCATTGGATACATATTTCAATTACATTATATATAGTTGAAGATCTTCACCTGGACACGATAATCGAACCTTAATATTTTGGATCTCCTGTGTTAAGGTCATTCGATCATCCACATTTTATTTCACAATTTTAACAAAAATTTTAAGCTATTAATTTTGATTAAAGATTTTAAATCTTTACATATCAAGAGTAAAAAGTGGTTAAATTTGCTCTTATATGCTTTTTAAGTAACATTGTTAAGATAAAATAGTTAATATATGAGTGTTAAATTTAGTATGGCTAGACATTCGTATGAGATGTACAGAATGAAATATTAATAAAATAAATAACATTAATACTTTAACTTACTCAATAAAATATCAATATTATTAAATATATTAGTTTTATAATATATATTAAAATTCTTAATATTAATACTAAAATACATATAGTTGATATAAATATTTATACTATTATTTATAATATTGATACTATAAATATATATATGTCACTGTGCACACTAATATGAATGTATCGTAATGCTTAATTTCAGACACACAAATTAATTACTTTACCTTAACAATGGAATGCAAAAAGCAATAAAATGGCAAGTTTGACCCCCTATAACTCGTGAATTTTAATGATTTAATATAAGTGAATCATATTTATAGCTTATAATCATAAACTTGTAAAAATAATACGATAATATTTTGATGTTCGAATGACCATAAGAATCAAGTCCCGGGATTCATTCCTATGTACGGGTATAATTTTTAAATCACATTAAATTATTCTTTTTAGTTTTACTTATGGCAAGTTCACGTGGTCTTTGGGTAGAACATGAGTAAAAAGCTCAGTTAATGACTTTAGGAACCTACAAAATTGTAGAAGCCTTTCCCTTATTAATATAATACAGTTGAGGAATTCAGGTCTATCAAATTATGACCGTCATATATGTAGATGGATTAATTTCACTAGTTAAACACTCCTGAAATATATCTCTACAAACAGATATAAGTATTTATTTTAGCATTGTGTCTTACTACTCGTTTAGGTTTTATGCCTATGTACTGATTACATTTATGTGTTAACGGTAGTGAAGGTTGCATTTTAGAGTAAGTGTACATGCATTTGCGAGGAGTGAGAGTGAACAACAATTTAGGAAAACCACACCCAGTACGCCCGACCGTGATTGAACACTTAATTCCACGTCTTTGGCAGTTTAGTCTATTTCGAGAGTAGCGCCCTAGACTATGCAAACACCAAAGGCTAATAAATAAATCATTCGTCAATATTAGCTATTTTAATGTTCTTGACTGATCATAAATACAACTATGAATTCCAGAGATAAGCTATCAGAAATAAATACAATGCATCAAACTCGTGTTAAACTAGGCTTACGTTTACTTAGCGATCAGGGATCGAATCCCTCCCTATTAGGTGTACTGAGGGGGCTTCATCTAATCGTCCTCCTACCCTCCTTTAACGCAAATAAGGGTACATTTACTCTAACATATACATTCCTCATTCCTACTCCACGAGCGTAATCAATGTATGCGTATATCCCAAACGATTCTAAGACGCGGTTAAAGAGAAAAAAAAACAAGACCTAATTCTGTTTACAACATCTTAAATGTTGCGTTCATGCTAAGTAGTACTATTACTTATAATTTATTGATACTAATTAATAGTGATATTACTTACTACTTACTGATATTAAATAGTAGTAGTGCTATTCCTTTAAAAATCAACTCTGATATACTTAGATCTGAATACCCGTTTGGTCACTACGTAATCTTCGCTTAGGGCCAGTTTCATAGTCAAATTTAGTACGCCTCAAGTGCGGCGCTACACTAAATACAAGACGACACCTACCTAAACTCGAATGGAATGGGCAAGTTTCCTATGTGAGAACGGCCCATTCCATTAGAGTTCAGGTAGGTGTCGTCTTGTATTTAGTGTAGCGCCGCACTTGAGGCGTACTAAATTTGACTATGAAACTGGCCCTTAGTGTGAAAGCAGGCGAGTGTTGAACTACCCAATAGTTTTAGGCACCTGTATAAAACATTGTGATAATGATCCAAACATGGGCTTGATTAAAAGAAAATAGAGGCGCTTGGAAGCGAACCATACTAATGATCGTTCTAAGCAGTGTGTTAGCATCGAGTGGATATAGAGAGGGACCGCCTTATGTTTAGCTACCTTCGTTGGTGGTGGTCTAGGAACATGATCAGGGGATAATGGACTGGCAGAAATAACTCATCGCCAAGATTATTTACAGGGGGAACTGAAGTAGAAAGGGGTGTGGGGTACCACTGGCCTGCTGGTAGAATTAGTGCACACGAACAGTGGAGCAACTAATACGGGTGCACACAAATTGTGGAACAACTCATTTGAGGTTGGTTAATACCCTTACACGAACTGCGGGGTAAGAATTAAATTCATAATGACTTTGTTCAAAGGGAAAAAATTGAGGTTAGGTTAGTTCAGGTTAGGTTAGTTCAGGTTAGGTTAGTTCAGGTTAGGTTAGTTCAGGTTAGGTTAGTTCAGGTTAGGTTAGTTCAGGATAGGTTAGTTCAGGTTAGGTTAGTTCAGGTTAGTTTAGTTCAGGTTAGGTTAGGTTAGGGTTTAGGAGTTGAATGGGATTACAGGCTCCAAAATCCATGTGCGCTGGCTGACAAGTAAACTTTATTCCACAATTTGAGTGCGCCCAGTAGAATACCCCCTTTAATTACTATCCTCCTAATATTTAATCCCTTGTAATAGTTATTCAAAAATAAGTGTGCTAAACATATATATATATATATATATAAATAATCGTAAGCTTCTTACTAACATGAATCGCTGGTTTAATAGTCTAGGACGTCACTCTCACAAATGACAGGACTTTTGATGACGGGGGGATAAAAGGTTGACATCTCTGTTGGGTGTTCTGATGTTTTTTCTTAATGGCCTTCCACCATCCTAACACGTAAATGTGGATATACTTCCTCTTAATTCAACCTTTCTTTTCCAAAACACAGAGTAATTAGTTCGTATTCCTATAACTCAAATATGTATGTGGTAAAGAAAAATATCACTAATTCTGTTTGCATTGGGCAAAATTTAACTTTTTATCATCAACAAGTTACGTAACATTTATAATACACATAATAGCACCAGTTAGGATTTTAACTCTGGTTGGGTGGTCTGAGGATTTTTTTAAAATAAATGGTTCCTATTCTCCTTACATTCAAATGAAGAAACTTTTTCCATTTATTTCTACCTCTCTCCACCACGTCTCATTGGCGTGATTAAAATTTTTATAGCCTGGTAGGATAGAAGTTTATAGAAAATTCAGTTATGTATTTTCCAATAACTTAATGTATTTCTATGCTTATCAGGCACGTTTAATACTTTTATCCTCTACCTTATTCCAAGAAACAAATAAACCACTGTTACTATGATTACCAGGATAACGAGGAAAATATAAAAGTACTTTTGAAATTACATTTATTTGTTTGTCGAATAAAGCACTGTTTGTTTTATTTTATAGACTTTAATTGTTCTTTAAAATATAAAAGTTTTTAAATGGAACATTTTGGATTATAAACTTAGCTGGCACAGTTTAGTTTAATTTATATATTGATCGTAAGGCGCCGAGCCTAATTATGGCTGGCTTATTATATATTTTTTACACTCTGCTGTTTTTTATTATCTTTAAATTTAAAGTGTGCTTAGCTCCACTCTTTATAATATCCTCCCTACAATCACCTACAATTTTGTATTGCAATCCACAAACGTAGATTTAAAAGAGTACTTGACATTCCAAAAGACTATTTATTCACATATAAAATATAAATTAAAATGGTGTAATCAATATGACATTATATATTTGTGTGATTGTTTTTACACATTCCTCTAGAGCGTGTTGCTAGTGTTGATTCCAGATTTGATGCAAAGGTTATCATATTTATCAACGTTTTTGTAGTTTAGTTATTGTGATGATATTAAGAATTAATTTTTATACAACATGTATGATTGGATATATTCATGTAAGTTTTGCATAGCCCTAATCGATGCGTAGTGTCCAATAAATACAAATATTTTTTCTTATGTGACCGCCGTCTTTATAATATAAATAATAGTTTAAAACAATTTAATACCAAAGTTAGAACGGACCACTTTCCTATCATTTGAGAATTAAAAAATCTACCGACTATGATAAGCTTAATTAATAATTAACCCAGTCGTATTTGTCTTAATTTAACGCCTAACCCATCAAGATAATGGAAGAGAGAAGAACAGATAAATTTTAATATAATGGTAAATATCATAAGAGTTTACATTTGATTAATTAAATTTAAACAAATGAAATAATATAATCATATTTTTCAGTTTTTAATATTGATTGATTAAGAGACCATCTCACTATCAATTTACCGGGATATTAAATACACGACTACGATCAAACCAGAAATTGCGTCGAGGTGCAGTTTTATGTTGTCTTCACTTTAGTGGCCTGAGTGAAATAGATTTTTCATTTTAAATCATAATTTGTTCATGTTTTGTTTGAACATGGTTATAATTTTTTAATTGTCTCAATTTCAAGGTTTTCTAGTAAAGATGACAGAAAACCATCCAAAGATTCAATGCCTGGTTCTAGCTGCATTAGCTACATAAGTTAACCTATTATGCGTGGGGTGAGATGGGCTCTTAATGTTCTATTAAATTATCCTTACATCAGTTAATTTGCCCCTGAAGAGACATCTTACTACTACAGATAGGTTTAAACATCTCAATACATAATAATTAATGCAACTACCGTTGTAAACTTTGTCATATGAAATGATTTTTCTCCTTTTCACCTCTCGTATTGGGTTCTCTCTAATCTTGAGCTGGACTCATGGGACATGCAACATAGTTGAGTTTTTAAAATTTAAATTAGGTGTATTTAAACATAGTTTCACTAGCCGATTGTGCTAAAAACTAATTTATTCCTTGAATAGACACAACACCCAGCCATTCCCTTGGCTCTTAATTAATTACTATGAAAGGTGAAGCCCAAATTTCACAAATAATAAATTTGTCAGAGATACTGGAAACCGGAAAACAAGCCTTGCGATCCTAAGTACAGTGGGCAGACGCATCACCAAATTATCTTAATCGAAAAAAAACTGCGTACTATTTGGGATAGTAAAGCGACTTTAATAATTAGGGAAAGATTTTAATGGTAATACTGCAAAAAGGGTTAATTGTCACCTGATAAAAAGAGAGATAATTTAAAATGAAAATAATTGCCTAACATAAAAACACCTTCGCATCTCATGTAAATCGTACTAGCAATTAGAAATTAAAATATATATAAACGTGAGCTTTACAAAAACATTCATACTATGATGTTAGGCAGTAGTCAACTTGTTTTAAAATTTATTTTAAATATGGTTCAGCTTTTACGTACAAGGCTATGGCTATTACGAGGTTTGTATAGATATAAGGATGAGATGAGTAATTTATAAGACTTACATAACATTAGCTAGAATAGTGGAAAACTACCCACAGTGCCACCCACACAGACATGGTTCGAACCTTGACTTACCTCTCACAGGCAACCCAATCTCTTGTAAGTCTGACGCCTAAGGCTTCTTGACTAACTGGGTTGAGTAAAATGTCAATCTCACCAAAATTGTATTAGTTTTTGCCCCGGTTTATTGTGGTTGTTGAATTACATGTGATTTTAGAATAGTTTTGATCAGGTGGTCCTTATTCAACTAAACGGTATTCAGGACCAAAGAAAAGGATATATGTAGTTAATTAACAGTCGTACGCGGTTAAAATCTAAAGTATACTGTATATAATAAGACTGGTGGACCTAAAACAGATACAGCAGTTTGCTCACGTTGAACTACGCTTTGAAACCCCTGGTACAGGAATATCATAGGCCACCAATATAAAAGCTTTGAATGAAGCCGATCAAAGAGCTTGGAAGGCATTTCTTTCACTTTTACACATGTTGGTTGATATCCGTGTCAGTCTCAACTAGCAGAACCCAGAGAAATTCCGTCAATCTCACTAAGAGAATGTTTGTCTGACATTCAACATATTGGCCCGGAAGGTCAGGAATAGTTCTTAGTTCCAGCTGGGTTCACTGAAATTGTTATTATGCATTCTTTTATTTTATGTTAATTTTTAACATTTTATTCTGGTGAATTGCGATTCATTTCGTTATAATTAGTTAAGTTCGTCTTGTGTTCTTAAATTAATTTATAATATAGTAGTGGAGACCAAATGCTCAAGGATGTATGTACTGAATCCTAAACATATTTTCACAGATATAGTCTAGCTCCATTCCAACTCCTATGTTACTCTCGCTTGGAAGGTTTTTGGTTCAAACCATGAATGCTAAGATGGAGAAAATGCACGATAGTTGAGCCCCTTTACATTTTACCGGAGATAAATGTATAGCCACACTCTTCTTAATCTTGCTAGCTGTCAGAGCTATTTACATATACAGGGAAACTCAACGCCCTAACTAAACATATAGTTTGTTTGAACCAAAAATAATACAAAATCCTTATACGATTACATCCTGAAAATTATCTTAATATCATTAAATTGTCTTCAATGTTTAGGCGTACAACACAGGGAGAGCATATCTGTGCAAGCATACGTGTACAACAAGTTGCATAGGAACTAGGCGAGCAGCACTGCACATGTAATAAATGCAAGTACTTGCTGTGATGTAGGACTGTTAATGGCGACCCTCCGAACGTACTCCCATTTCTAGATGGACTGGTGTTCTTTTGACGTGAATACGTTTTTAAATTTGCTACCATACGGGGGCAATCTAAAAAACCTAATGATAACAAAATCGGGGGCTACAGTTTGGCGTTGTAGTTTCGAATCTATCCTCTACATCCAAAATTAAATTATACCACTGGATAGCTAAAGGATCAAAGAATGTATTACGATACGCGAGAACAGTGACGCATCGCGCGCGGTGGAGGGGGAAGCGCTGCCATTTTTAGGTAATTTGGCTGCGTATCGAGATTTGCAATTAGTACAACTTTTGACTCGGAGAAGCTACGATGTTCGTTTGAGTTTTAATCGTCAGCTGTCGTCAAAATCTATCGATTGTATATAAAACATTAGTTTAAAGTAGTGAAATTGAATATAATAAGGTGTTAGAATAAAAATATATTACATAAACGTATTCACGTACAACACACGGCCATGTCCATGACACAGCCACACCCCATTTTTTACTATTAATTGTGGTATGTTATGTTGCCGTGATTCAAGATTCAAGATATGCAGTGCCACACGCCTGACTCCTATGCAACCTGTTGTACACGCATTCTTGAAAACTTTGCTATTCCGGCGCTGTACGCCAAAACTTTGAACTTAATTTAATGGTATTAGTATAGTTTATAGAATGTAAGTGTAAAAGTATGCTGTACTACTTTTCTTTCAAATGAACTATATGTGCAGTTTGCAGTTTGAGTTAACACAATGTATACGCTGGTAGATGAGGATGAGGAGACATTTTCTTTCAAGAACTATACACTTTTATAATGGATATTCACAATTCAGGGATTAAAGGAACTTGTTATAGATGCCTGTACTTATTTCAAGATATTATTTGAGTTGACTAATTAGCTGAATAAATCAAATAGGGAAACTATATAATATAAAGGTTTTATATTTTGAAATAAAGATGTCCAGATAACATTTTTTCAAGTTTTATACTCTGGTATGTGATAACAATATAACATACCAATTTATCAAATACAGTATATGTTATTTAAAATTAATTACTAAACGTTAAACAATTTAATGATATACATTGATTTAAGAATATTTTTAACTCTCTTTACAATGAATTTCCTGCTTTGATTGAATGAAATTAAAACATTAATAAACTACATGTTAAGTTATTATGTACAGTAATTAGTGAATATTAAAATAAATATCTATAATTATAGTTCCAGTTTTATGTCGAGATAAGTTATACTGATAAAACCTGACATAATTACCCTTTTACAACCACCTAGTAAGTTTGATGTTTTCTCTGTGTGATGATAAGTTTCTACATATATTGAATCATTCGTGGTGCCTATTCTTACTAAAAAAAGAGTTCACTAATTATTCTTTATGATTAAACTCAATGCTGAGATCCATAAAACCGTAGATTAAAATTTGAGACTACTTCTACATCACTTATAGCTCAACAAACCTTACTACACGCCTGGGTAATATTTATTAATACGATTATCATACGTATGGTTTTCAAATAATATTAGTAGTCCAGTCGACAAGATAAGGATGTAGTCAGCGTTTGTACGTATCATTTTTTTTTCTGTCCAGTCCATTCTATTTCCCCATTGCATTGTTTACACTACTGATTAACTACACCCCTATCATAAGGTACGCCATTTTTAGTATTATATGTTCGATCACAACGATAATTTCTATGGACTATATCCTGGAGTATCTGCGACCCTGAGAAGAATAACGAGTCTTCTCTGTTTTCCTAACCACAGGCCTTAAATACTTTCTAGTGGCATCACTCCAGTTTGACACCCTTGATTAAAAAACAATTTCAACGAGGCCTCTTCTTCTTCTAGTTAAAATAATAATCCCTAGAAGCTTACTGTTTCGCCCTATTTTTACTTTTGTTTACAAACATACATCTACCAATTTCGATTTTTACGCATATATAGGATTCCGGGGAAAGTAACCACATTTTCGTGGAGGAAAATTGGGAAAAGATTTACTTAAAACCACCCTCAATACACCCTATTCGGATTTGAACCCCGATATTCAAACCAGCTTCAGTCCATTCTATTGTGAGACTGATCCCTTAGGGATTAGACCATTCGACCACTGTATTATTATTATTATTATTATTATTACCACCGCGTCTTGCTACCCGTTCGAGTTATACGCACTTACGCTAATGTGTAATGGTAGGGTGATTGTGAGATGAAATGGAGGACCTACAGTTTAAAGTGGAATCCGAACCACGGTGGAGGCCTGGCATTCCCTACATTCACAAGATGTCTTGTCAGGGGTTAAGGAAGGGTTTGGTAATCAGATAAATCTGTGCCGGGACTGAGGATTGAACCCCGGCCGCCAGCATAGAAGTCCGACACCTTACCCCTAGACCGCCAGGTCACCGACTCGACCACTGTAGCTGATAACGTGTACCCTTATCTTTTAAGAATCAGTGGTTTCCAGTTCACATAACTTTAGTGTCATTGAGGTGGCAATGGAATGGCCGGGTTTACTACCACCATATTTGTATGATATATATTATAATATAATGATGAATTTAAATATATAGTTCTTAATATCCTCTAAATATTTCAATATGAACTTTACATTTCAACATAAACTTAGATATCCAGCCTGAAGACCTAATAAAATTGTAATACCTTTCACACCTTGCAATATTAACTTTCTCGTGACCTCTCAGGGAGAGTAAGTATTGTGATCGTCAAAATATTGAATTAGGGATTTTGGTTAGTGTCAACATTTCTTCATTCACATAAAAAGTATTTTTAACTCTGCCGTTTGTCCGTCTGTGTGTGTCTTTATCTCAGAATAGGGCCAAAATCAATTTACTGATTAGGCTAAAACTTGATATCTAAGTTTACAGCTAGGTTCCATATAATAGGTTTTGGAATTAGCGATACAAGGCTAAAACTAAACGAGGTTTACTTAGGGGAAATAAAGTAGATTTTCGCAAAATCAGCTCAAACGGTTTTGATAAAAATTTGTATCAAAGCACTGTTCGATATTGCAAATAAAATGTTTTTTTCTTATTTTTATGGGGAAGTGACCTAAGGGTACCTTACACAAGAGGATATCTTAAATTTTGATCATATCTTCAACAATATTTAATACACGAAATAATTTATCATTGCAAAGTTGTAGAACTAATGATATAAAACGTATTTATTTGAAATACAATTTTATAAAACTGTGTTTAAGCTTTGAGTAAATACAGTATGTCCCAAATTAGTTTATCGATTATTCAATGTTCATACCAAACGTAATAGTGGATACATTAATTTGGAACACTCTGTATACAATTTTAAATTGAGGGGTGGTAAATTGGAAATTGATTTTTATGCTCGTTGGTAAAATGGGATTTTCCTTTTTCCGAATGTGTTTTTGTAACAGTGTATATTAATTGATTTTGATGTTTTATTGAATATGATACAATTTTCTATTATATTTCTGAAACAATGTATAGCATTTTGTTTAAAATATTGTATGAGTTTTAAGTAAATGTCTCCATTTATAGGTAAATGAGTGAGAAAGTCTTTGCTGTGTGCCATTCAATTTATTTTTATTGACTAGCTACAAAAATACTAATATTAGGCCTATATTAATCCAAAATTGATACTATACTTCGAATAATCAGTAGGATGCATATCATCAACAGTATTAACTGAAGGTGTGTTTTATATAGCTTGAGTTTATGGGGATATGGATAAAGAAAAAAAAATCTATAAAATCAACTCTTATTAGGTTGACATGGTATATATTTTAAGGCTGAAGATTAATCTTAATCAATAAACATTTTTTCCTAAAAATTAACCATGGGCTCACGTATCAAAAGCCATAAAACTTGTTTTTTAAATTTCTTTACTATACCTCTATAGGCCTGTGGAGTCTTGCTATGTGCATTAAGCGAACAGGACTAGAAAGATGAGTTTCTAATCCATACATTCACATGAAGATGAAGAGGGAAACCATATTTTGTAAGCTCGATGTTCAAAGTCAAACCAGATGCAACAGAGCTAGGCTAATACAATATATTCTTTCAATTTAATCTAATGGTAGTCAATTTCTTTTCTTCTAGTGATACAACTTTCAATTAAGTCTCTGATATTAGCAGATGACAAAAACTAGCGCAAGTAAAAGGGTTTAAGGGGATAAATTTTGATTAAATTCACATTAACTGGGGTGGGCTATAATATTAAAGGTGACCTGGCGGTCTAGGGGTAAGGTGTCAGACTTCTATGCTGGCGGCCGGGGTTCAATCCTCGGTCCCGGCAAAGATTTATCTGATAACAAACCCTTCCTTCACCTCTGACAAGACATCTTGTGAATGTGGGGAATGCCAGGCCTCCACCGTGGTTTGGATTCCACGTTAAACTGTAGGTCCTTCATTTCATCTCACAATAACCCTACCATTACACATTAGCGAAAGTGCGTATAACCCGAACGTGTAGTAAGACGCGGTGCTAATAATAATAATAATAATAATAATAATAATAATAATATAATGTTAAAAACTATTATTAAAAAAAAAATGCTACCAATCTATTAGTTTGGATTGAAGTTCAGTCACTAGAGCTATAATCAGATGAATCCTAAGAAAATTATGTGACCAATATATTACCGAATTTTTATTTATAAAGTTATAAATATTCTCAATCTCATCTTGAGAGTAATTTCAGTATGAATGTAAAATGTTTGTGTTAAATAGATTAAAATGTAACTATAGAATGAGTACATTTTGTATTAATGGCATATACTATTCACATGTTGGCTGCATTTTCTCATCTCCGTTCCCAACCAAAAGGGGATTCCTACTGAAGCGAGGGTACAGGACAAATGTTGCCGTTCACAGGATAATTATAATGTCGTTAGAGCGGGCACTATCTCTCCGTGGTAATGATTGAGTGCGAAAAGGTCATGGAAATGATAGTTGAGGAGGGTAACTTGTGTTTGGATAAAGGGGGGGGGG
>CABEEJ010000014.1:431469-496750 GCA_901482245.1 Timema douglasi | reverse complement strand
GGGGGGGGGGGCTGGTATGGGTCATAAGGGCTTGCGGAGAGACTCTGTATATGGGGACAAACACAAAATCAACACTTAACTGTTACTTTGAGGTTCATTAACATGTAGGGCCCTACATGAAAAGGAGTTATTTTAGAACTGGGCTGTTTTGAACCGCTTCGCAATACCAAACAAAATATTGATTAGATATAACCTTTTTCAATCTTTAGGCACTAGTAACGGTGTGGAAGTCCTCATGGCTAACTGGCTATGGAGATAAACTACACGTCCAAGGGCAGTGCCTAAATTTGGTTTATTTGTTTATAAGTTGGTCTCATCTGTCATAAAATGAAATTACATGCCTTATGGTGGTTTAATTGTAATTATACTTGTTAGTTATGGTTTTATATAATTTCTTGATAGTCTAAGGTTATAAATTGAAAGTTAAATAATCTATATAATATAAATAAAATACGCTTATTACTTAAATAAAAATACTGGGTTACATGAATGAAAGGTTTTATTTATTATAGCACTTATCCTTTATTGTATTATTCAATTCAAGATAATTAAAATCTAACATTGTGGTCAATTAGTGATATATCTTTGAAAGATAGATAAATATTTTATTTTTGATTAGTTGATTCAAATATTTTCGTTTTTCCTTGGATTTCCCGAAATGTTTTCTATTTTTAAATTAGAAAATCCCATTTAATAATGTGATTGAACCCTTTATACTTTTCTTATCTACTTGAATCAATCTAATTTTTAAAATAGAATATTCATATGTAATTAAAAGGTTTAATTTAAACTCAACTTTCCTTTAATTATAGAGTTAAAGGGGGAGAAAGATTGTTAGCCTATAGTAGAAAAGATGGAAGAATATATATATCTAGTTTAAGATCAAGCTTGTTATATATTTGATTCGTGGTTTTAATTTTGTAATCACAAATATGATATTAATGAGATAATCTTATTTACCAAAATTAGTACTCAAACAAATCCGTGACTGTCATTTGAAAATCTAAGCTAAATGAAAACTCTATACCTTTAGAGTAATGTATTTATGACATTTCCTAGAAACCCTCCTGCAGTATATAACTACTTGACGTGCCACTCACTGAGATCAGTTTCTGTAACTTGCTTCTTAAGCAACCTAACGTATATACAGTCGGTATTTTACGTTTGAATAAACTATTAAGCTCCTAACAATTTCATCGAATTGAAACTATGTTATTTTCTATAAGTTTTAATAAATCATGTCTTAGAGATAAAAACAATTTAGTAGAAATTTTGACCTTGATTTTAGTAGATGTTCTTATATCTCTAAATTATTACAAGAAATTGTTTCTAATTATTATTTACTTCTTGGCAAAATTGAAACGAATTGTGGTTTGGAGTAAATCCAATATATTTTTTCCAGTGGAATAATTAATGTCAGTACCATTACATGAACATATTCTCACTTTTATATTTAGATTTACTTTTTTTCATAAACATATTTTCTTAATGTCAGTGGACTAATGATTTAACTTTTTAAATGTTTGCTTATGCAGTCGTCAAAATAAGTTAACTTGTCAGAGATTCTTAAAAAATAAGTTTAAATAATTTCTACCCATGAACAACTTACATTTTAACTTTGTGAGCGTATAAACTGAATGGGTAGTAAAACGAGGTGCTAAGTATAATTAGTGTTATTTAACTTTGTGACTTTATTTAAATAAATAATTGCAAACTATGTAAATAGTGTACTTTGCTTATATTCTTTACAAACATAACTTGTTTATATATAAATAAAATCATAAAAAAAGGTCGTCTCTTTCACCCTCATAGATACGCACTAGGCGCAGGTGTGAATAACTTCTGGTTTATTTTGTCAGTAACTGGAAGGTTGGGATTAAAATATTCCATATGGGTGTTTCGATGTTAAATTTTCCTAAGCGATTTCCCACACGCCCTCCATGTAAATGGGGATACACTTCCTCTAAAATTGTACCGTCTCTATCCACACCCGTTAGTGTAAATAGGTCATAAGGGTATTAAGATGTGATGCACCTATACATTCATAGTAACGTTTATTAATTTTGTTAAAATAAATGTCTATTTTGTTTTATTGATAGTTAGCGTTCAATATATGTTTTAATGATGTTTTATAGATACAAATACAAAATAGATTTTTAAATAATTTAATAGTATTCATACGGATTATTACCGAGATTTTTTTTTGTATTAGTTGAATTCCTCAACTAATAAATTGTAATATATTTACAAGTGTAATTTAAATCTAAATACACTTTTTTAGTTAATCGATTACATATAATTACAAAATATAATTTATGTAATTAATATCCTCAATTTTTAAAATAACAATTATATCACATCTAATCTTAAAAAAACTGACGTTGACAAATAATTAAATATATATTTTTGAAAAGGAATTAACTTTAACATTATCTTGAAATAATGAAATATTTAGATTTATTATGATTTTGTAAAGTAATATATAATATAATAATTTAAACTGCTCGAAATTCTCTATGTACAATATTTGAAATAATATGTAATAAGGTACTGATACTTGTACTACATTTTGAAAAAAAAAAATTAGCTCTCTGAATTTTTAATCCCATTTTATTGTCGTTATACAGGGTGATCCAAAAGTCTCGAACCTAAAGAAAAAACTTAAATGTTTTGCCATTTATAATATATACATCTAATATAAAACAAAAAATAAGTCATAAGGAAATCACAGAAAGTGTGATCCTCCTTCTATGTAACACAAATTCACTCGTTTAACCATATTTCTAGACACTCGACGAATAATAGCCTGGGGTATGTTTACAATGCACCACTCAATGTTGGTTTTAAGTTCAGCTAAGGTTCAAGGGTTGTTTGCATACATTGTCTGTTTTAAATATCCCCACAGAAAAAAAAATTATGTGGCGTTAGGTCTGAGGAACGTGGTGGCTACAAACCCTTAGAAATCACACGACCACCAAAAAACTCAGCTAGCATTGTCATGGTGGAATTGGCTGTGTGTGCAGTGGCTCCATAATGTTGAAACCAGCAATCACGTTCTGTTTCCTTCAGTAACGAAATAAACAGCATAACTCGTTCCTGGTAACGTTCAGCATTAAATTATTATTATTATTAGCACCGCGTCTTACTACCCGTTCGGGTTAAACGCACTTACGCTAATGTGTAATGGTAGGGTGATTGTGAGATGAAATGGAGGACCTACAGTTTAACGTGGAATCCGAACCACGGTGGAGGCCTGGCATTCCCCACATTCACAAGATGTCTTGTCAGAGGTGAAGGAAGGGTTTGGTAATCAGATAAATCTGTGCCGGGACCGAGGATTGAACCCCGGCCTCCAGCACAGAAGTCTTGACACCTTACCCCTAGGCCGCCAGGTCACCCTTCAGCAATAAAAGTCTCTCTAAGGAAAAGAGGAACCACCCCCCTACGATGTGGAATTGCACATTACACTCCTATATTCTAGCTGTGTAAAGGTACCTCATTGAAAACGTGTGGATTTTCAGAGCTCCAAAACCTACTGTTCTGAATATTTACATAACCACTTAAATGAAACCATGGCCTTAAAATAATGTTCCAAAATGAATACTCGCTCTTCTCGTGAAAAATTCATCTTGCACTTTCAAATGCTGTAACTAAACTTGCCAGACCTAGTGTATGTCTCAGGGTCACACGGCCTGTACACTACCAAGCCAACATTACAGTGTCGCCATTCATATAAACAACATTTTCATTTTCCATGTTCTTCTCCAAGAAATATTCTTGAGAAACACCCGGGTTGCGTGACTTTTGGATCAACCTGTATTTATGGGTGGCTACTAATGTTTCTTTAGTGATTCAGTTAAAAGTATAATCTATTCTAGAGTTTCATATTTTAACTATTATTATTATTTAGCACCGCGTCTTACTACCCGTTCGGGTTATACGCTTTAAGTTCTCATTACTCTAATGGATTAGGAATTGGGAAGGTTTTAATTAGAGGAAGTGAACCCGCATTTTCGTGGAGGGAGAGTGGAAAACCATTTAGGAAAACCACCCCCAGTTCACCCGACCCAGATTCGAACCTTAATCTCCCCGTCCTCAGCAGTCGAGCTCAACACGACTAGCACGTTAGCCAACTACGCCACCGAGGCGGGTCATATTTTAATATTAATATTAGTTTGGATACATTAGAATTTGTTAATTTATTATGCTGATATATTTAAAAATTGAAAAACAGCAGAAGTAAACTACTAAAAATGAATAGTTTTTTTTAATAAGTCACTACAACATTATTGTTCAAAGTAAGCACAAACACTTTACTATTGATGCGTTTTTCATCGCTCATATGTACTTGAAACTAAAGTATTAATAATTGTATCACAATGAACAATAATAAGAGATAAAGGAGAAAGTATAGCATTCAAATATAAAATTTAATATTTTTTATATATTGTTTATGTTACTCTAAAGCATTTTTAAGCGTTTTCAAGCATTTACAATATAAAACTTACCTTTCCACTAAATGTATATTTTAAAGATGAAGTAAAAACTGATTTTATTTATTTTCCTGGTGGTAAAAAGTTAAAGAAATAAACTAGAAGAATAAAGCTGTATACTATTATTTGTACTGGTTTCTAAAACATAAAATAAGTTACATGTTTATACTTAGATGGTTGTGAATAACTCAACATTTTATTGTACCCTCTACAATTTTTAGAAGGAGCACTTGCAAAGAAATAGTGGTGAATTTATAACCGTTTGGGCAGGTTGAAAGTGTTTGTTGGTAAGCAAAATGTCGATGGTTGAAAGCATAAATGTCAGGCTAAATTGTCCGTGAAAAGTGTTGGCTTGTATAGCAAAGGGTGGCGGATTTAGTTGATGTATAGCTCCACGACGTGGAAGGAGGAAATGTGAAATCACCCTTCTTAGACCCACAAAAAATATAATATAGATATACATAGCACAAAACTTTAAGTACTTATGAAAATACATCAACATTGGATACATGCTAAACTAAATGGATATCTAGTTATAAATTGAATTTATTTATAATGACCCACTTCGATTACCATATTGTCTAAGGCGTCACTCTCGCAATATTATAGATTGCCGAAAACGGGAGGTTTGGGGTTCAATCCCAGTCAGTTGTATTTATGATGGTTTTTCATAAAGGTTTTTCATTCTCACTCCACGCAAATTCCAGCACACACTCTTTAAATTAAACCTTTCTCATCCCTAACATATATAGAGTAGTTAGTACATAGGCGTTTAGACCAAACATGTAGTAAGGTGCGATCCTAAAAAAAATCAATTTTTTTCACACCTTAAGTAAAATGCTGTTTTATCGAGTAAAAGGTCGTTGAATCGTGTTTTATAAAGAATATAATAAGTTTTATTTTAGTTTGAAAAACATGTAAAAAAAATCTGTGATTGATTTTTAAATGGTTGAATGGTTTAAATTAAATCGAAATCAACATTAAGGAATATAATCTAATGATTAGATATACAATCCTTTTATTTTAAATAAATTTATGTTTATATTATCTGGATTTTAGGTGTCAATTTATAACTATTAAGGATGTATATATGGTTTATGAGAATCGAGCCTTGGACATTTGGTTTAGTGCACAAATGTTCTATCGCTGAAAAACCTACGAATATTCTCATGCTCGGTCCTCAGTCTTCACTTAAAGTTTAAAGGAAGTACCGATGATAGTTATGTGAGGTGATTTAACACTAAATAGTTATCAGAAACACTGTATAAGGCATTCACGAGCTAAGTTTACCTGCATGACAGCTCGAAATATTACTAGAAGTAATCCCTAATATATCACTACGCCAACAGCTGACATCTATCACTTTGGATGACTGTAAGGAAAACAGATGGTAATATATTAATGTGATAGTTAACCACGGTAATTTAGGCCAATATTATTTATATATTTATTTAAGGTCGGACACAAAGTTTATTTATCGTTTAGTTCCACTTAAAAAAAACATTAACACCACTTTCACAAAAACTTCTAACGAACATAGCTTCAACATGGCGACTGACGAATTGAAACCATATGATTGAACATAACGGCAAACAAGTTTTTTACAATGATGCAGACACGCAGTTGATGAAAATACTTTATTAAGTTAAATATTTCAAAATACGATAAAATAATCATTAAATCATTTATTGTGTGTAATAAAAATTACAACAATTTTCTCTTTTCCAAGTAAATACGATGCCTATATTAAAAGGTATTGATGTATGCACTGTATTACACACAATCAGTAACGTTCCAAAACGAAAAATAAGTACTTTTAATTATGTTTAAAATATTGTTTCGAGTTGGACAAAAAGAAATTATTTAAAAAAATGAAATAGTATGAGAAAACTTAAGTTTACGTTATTTTAAATGTAATATATAACAGGTAATTAAATATCTTTACATTTATAACAAAACTGTGATCTTTTACAAGTGTTGGCAACCCAAAACCTAAACATATGATTTTCAAACTGTCATACGGGTAAAAACCTATCGTGAATGGAATATATATATATATATATCACTGGCATTTCTTGTCGAGGAGTAATTGTCCAGGGATATTTAAGGTGGGATGGATGGAAAACTGAGAAAGTGCCGGTGTTTTTACAGTTTTTATAGAAACATATTTTTTTGACCAAAATAAATCAAATATTTATCCGGTTTCTCCAGTAGAAACAATGAGTTTAATATTCTCCACACGGTGACATCATCAGTGATTGAATATCTGTCATGAGCAGAGCGGAATTAGAAGACAATCTGTTTAAATGAAGAAAAAAAAATTGTGTTTAAATCACAGGACATCTTTGGCAGATATTCAAGTACATTTGATACCATCATTTGAAAAAAATTATACTCTACTGGAGCAAAATTTGACTTATTTGTGCCAAAAATATAATTTGATATAAAAACTGCCAATACATTGGCCCTTTCTCTCGTCCACCCACATCCAGCTCACCTTAATATTCAGTTGCACTCTTACCAACCAAATCTCACGTTACCGAAACTCGTGTTAACCGTAACATTGTATATATTTTTTTAGATGATTCTATTTATGTATCTACATGGAATACTTGTAGAGTTCTATTAGAGACCTACTATTTAAATGCTTATTACAATAAATTCAAACAATTTTAATTTATACAATAAATCAAGGTATACATTTTCAATGAATATTAACATAAAACGTGTCTCTAAATAACTGTTTATTTTTACCACCACAACTCGAATTTACAAATTATTTGATATATTTGCTATCCGAAATAAGGACCACTCCCTTGATTTCAGATAGCTAAGATTCTACTGTAAATAAGATTCACTGGTGACAATGTCAATATAAGTTTATCGTTGCAAAGCTCTGTTCCACTAAATATACCTACTCCAGAGTCAAAATAGTAGTTATTTTTGAACTGGATACATATTCAACTATCGTACCCACGAACTACAAGAACTAGTAAAATTTAAAATACCTACTTTTTATTTATAAAATGTACAGTATCTTTTCTTAACATACTTAATAAATTAATATCTACGAAATCCTTTTTTTTATTAAGTATGTATTACTAGAGTTTATAAAAACTATCACCTGTTTTACTTGCAAACGTTGTTTTTCCACGTAACCTAATATAGTTCATCCCTCATAATCCATTTTCCATCCCCGTTCCATTGGCATCTTTACATCCAAGAAGTTATCTTAAAAGGATTCTCAAGTTTTCTTCGTTGTTTCCTTCACTTATATATATATATATATATATATATATAATCAAATTGTTGATATGTAAGAGAAACTGCATATGACAGATACCTACTCCGAGCTATACGAGAACTTGAACTGTCAAAACTATGCTGTATTGTGTTTATAAATTATGCTTGTTTTAGTAAAAGTGGGTTTAATAAATAATACTCACTTCTACAACTGCTGTTTTCAAATTCTGTGAATATTTTTATCTCAACACTTTGAGATTTGAACCAAGGTCTCTCAGAGATAGTTGGTCAATATCTGAAAATTTAAATTACCACAAGCTTGGCTGTAAACAAAGCAATTTTCTAGGCCGACTATAGATAGACTAGGATTCATATGAAGGGCCTTCGCTGACTCATTGAAACGTGACTAGTTCTACTTTAAAGTATTAATAAGACAGGTCATGTGATCTGCAGCCGTCACTTTTAATAGAATATATGAAATTACATTATTAAATTATGAAAATGTTTACATTTTCATTTGTTTATTCAAAGTAATTAACCTCCACTTTCTGAACAGACTGATTATATCAGCACACGACTTGAGTAACTTTAATCTCGAACATACACAACATCCAGCCCCAGGCCATTAATTCATCACTCAGAAAGTTAAAACTCACAATTCATTAATAATCATTTTTTTGGCCACGACGGGACTTGAATCTTGAATACAAAAGAAATTGACTTAAGCTCAGATGTTGAACCAAAAAATTGTTATTAAACTGGACATATAATTTGTTTGTAATTTCTAAAAACACCTGCCTCTGGAGATGGAAGTCTCTTCTTGTCGTAAATTTGGATAGCCAATTTTTTTTTTTTGCAAAGAATATTACAACTCGTCTGGGATCTTTTCCTATCCATACTAAATTATTAGGGACGAGGAACGTAAAATTAAGAGGAAATCTACCTATTTGCATGAAGGTAGACTTAAGCCTTTTAGTAAACAACATCATCAGTTCAACAGACTGTGATTCACAACCTGACCTCCATCTCAGTGGCAAATAAGACAAGATGATCTTGACGTTTAGTCCGCATCCTCTCAGACGCGAATCATTATTTGTTAACACACAAAATAGATTTATTTAAAATTCACTAGATAATGAATACGGATCTTTTTTAACACTATTATTGCTGTAGGAATTCAACATATTAGATTTTATTCCTCACCTGTTAAGATTTTTAGCATACAACAGAATAACACTAATAGGGAAGGGATGAGGAAGGAAGCATTTAAAAAGTTTTTTTTTACCTTTGTTGCACTGGAAAGAGAGAGGAAACTATTTAGAAAAAAAAACATCTCAATATATCCGACCAGGATTTGAACTTTATTTACTCATCGTTAAAACCAGAGAAGATGATAGAGACGCATTTCACAAGGTGCAAACGGATTCTGGCTACATATTAATTCTTAGAAATTTTGTATAAAAAGTAGATTATACATATATCCCTACATACGTGGTCTATGTCAATTTTTTATATGAACACGAACAATTCTCTTTAAACATAATAGTTTGAAGGTATAACACGTTAACCCCCTCCCTCAAATTAAACTTAATACGTCAAAGAGCGATGAGCACAATAAATATGAGGAATTAAAATTTCAGCAGATTACGCAAGCTTATTTACTGAAATAATGTGACATTTGTTTTAGAAATTATAATGGCTTAGCGTTATACTTATTGTTAAGTGCAAAATTTTGTTTTTATTAGGTTTATTTTGGCTATTATTTATCATATTTCAATGAATTTAAAAAGCATTGAATATTAATTTTTATCAGTATAGCTAGTAACATGGTTTAACTCACCACTCTTCAACAAAACTGGACTGTCAGTAATGTGTAGATTAAGATTTAAATCCCGGTTGGGTGTTCTGAGGAGGATTTTTCCACATAAGTGGCCCCACTTTCTCTCCATTAGAATCTGTGTACACTTTCTCTACTTTCTATTTTATATATCCCTAAGTCTGTGCTGGCGGCCGAGGTTCAATCCTCGGTACCGGCACAGTTTTATCTGATTACCAAACCCTTCCTTCACCTCTAACAAGACATATTGTGAATGTGGGGAATGCCAGGCCTCCACCGTGGTTCAGATTCCACGTTAAACTGTAGGTCCTTCATTTCATCTCACAATCACCCTACCATTACACATTAGCGTAAGTGCGTATAACCCGAACGTGTAGTAAGACGTGGTGCTAATAATAATAATAATAATAAATCCCTAACTAGGAGCACCCACCAAATTAACGTGTCACATGATCTGGCAGTAACGTGACAGAAGTACGGCAGTGACATATAAGTGACGATACTCACGTGTGGCTCAAAGAATACTGGGATGACTTGACAATAATTCATTTAAATAATAAAGTTTGCCTCTGGTGATGAAGATAAATTTGACCTAATTTACATTCAATAATTATGGTCGGGGGGAACGACACTTTCGTGTGCATTTTGGAAAGCAAATATAAAAAAAGTTATATTTTCAGTGTTTTTAAAGAGTTAAATATGTATCAAGATAAAAAGGGATGTTACAGAATAGGTAATTAAACATTTAACTTTTGGCTTAAAAAAGGAATCTGTCATTTAAAAACAAGATACAATCTTAAGAACATGTGTGTTACCTAAAGAACGTCTTTTAATAACTTTAAATAAATATTAAATGAATTAAATAAACCTTGTCCGCCATATGTGACATAAAGTTGAACATCCAGTAATGACGTGGCGTGTGTCAAGTCACCACTATGTCGCGTCACTTCAGTGAGCGCTGACTCATATATTTACATTGGTTTAACCTGGAGATGCATCTTAGATACTAGATAACGTGTCAGGTCACATGTCGCGTCATTTTGGTGGGTGCTCTCCCCTAACATATTAGTGTTATTAATAAACGTGCGTATAACCTTAATGTTTAGTTAAATAAAGTGAACTAAAAATAGATTTAGAATTTTATGTGTTGGTAATATTTACTTTGAGGTCCAATAAACCATCCTCATTTTAATATAACAACTACAGTTGACGTATAACGACTACATCATCACTGATTAGATCGAGTAAACTTAGGTGACAAGACTAGACCCTTTGAAAATTTACATTTTACAATACCTGTTCTATTTATAAATTCTCAATAAATTCTTACTGATCTAAGAATATTCAAGACAAGATGGCTTTTTTTTTTGTGATGTTTGATGACGTCAAGTTTATTTGATACTAACTGTTGAGTGATCATAGAATAAGTTACGGATCGCCTTTACGTGATGTTAAAAGTGAGACACAAAAAATTTCATTGAAAAAGAATTGATTCAAAACGTTGCTTTTTAGCAGGAAGAGGTATTAGAAAAAATTTCAAATATTTATTATACCTACAAAATAAATATACATAAAAAAAATCACCATTGTGTGAAATTAGTTTTTATTTATAATTTTTGCGGCTCAGTAATCTGACGGAATTCAAATCCAACAGCCAAAAATAGAGAGTAGCTATATTAACGAAAAACCACTTTTTTTTTGTGCAAGCTTAATTTAGACGGTGACCTGGTGGTCTAGTGGTAAGATGTCAGACTTATGTGCTGGTGTCCGGGGCTCAATCCTTGGTCCCGGCACAGATTTATCTGATTACCAAAACCTCCCTTCACCTCTGAAAAGACATCTTGTGAATGTGGGGAATGCCAGGCCTCCACCGTGGTTCGGATTCCACGTTAAACTGTAGT
Organism: Timema douglasi; assembly: GCA_901482245.1. Lineage (NCBI taxonomy): Eukaryota > Metazoa > Arthropoda > Insecta > Phasmatodea > Timematidae > Timema > Timema douglasi. The sequence continues at coordinate 485,276 of CABEEJ010000014.1, read as the reverse complement.
TCCTTCTCACAATCACCCTACCATTACACATTAGCGTAAGTGCGTATAACCCGAACGGGTGGTAAGACGCGGTGCTAATAATAATAATAATTTATTTAGACTCTTTGGCTATATATAAATATATATTAAAAAGTTTAATATATATATATTAAAAAGTTTACTATATATATATTAAAAAGTTTAATATATATATATTAAAAAGTTTAATATATATATATTAAAAAGTTTAATATATATATTAAAAAGTTTAATATATATATTAAAAAGTTTAATATATATATATATTAAAAAGTTTACTATATATATATATTAAAAAGTTTAATATATATATTAAAAAGTTTAATATAAATATATTAAAAAGTTTAATATAACAAAATTGAAATATTTTCATAATTTGGTAGTAAGTTCAAGATATTTAAAAGATATTATAAAATTTTTGAATTCTGGTGTAGGCTATCCCAAACTGATACTCGATGGTTGGTCACTGGATTTGTCCTTTTAACTGAATCAAATTCATTTTAGTACAAATTGGCAACACACATTCACGAATTGAACACGGAACATTCGACCTTATGCACTAATTCTTTACCACTAAACTACAATTGTTTCTCTAAAATTTAGGACTAATTTTCTCTTGTTACTAAGATTGCTCAAAGGTAGAGCTGGGGAGGTTAAAGCTGAGGGTTTCCGGATTGAATTCCGTGAGAAGGTTTTCATTTTTCTCTTATATTAATACATTCTATTGATACTAATATATTATTTAAAAATGTATAAAATCCATTCTTACAAAACGATGTATATATTGTTTATTGTAAAAATTTAACCATCAAATTTAATTTTATGATATATTTTTTTTACAATATCGTCTGTTTTATATATTCAAAGATCTTTATTTTCTAAAACAATACAAAATATTATGGAAATGGCATTTATTTAAATACATGAACCCATTTTTATCCCCACCCCATTAACTAGGCCTAACGGGAGAGCGAAATATATCCAGGAGGGTTTATCCGACCCAAATAGAGCAGCCTGTCCCTTGAGACGGAGATCTTGGGAAGGTTTCCTAGGGCCATGTGATCATAAGCCACAAAGCCAAGAAACCCTTGTGCATCTGTCACAAGAAGTATTCATAAAGTGACCCAAAAAATTTGTCTTGATGTTAACGTTGTAGGTAATTTTTCTATTGTCATCACAACTATCTTGGTTACCGTTTAGTCGTACCTTTTATTTTACCGTGCTCCACGTTTTGTTACCCTTATAAACTAGCAACATATTTACATCTCCCTCCAACCCCTACCCGCAACACCCCCACATTCACAACACTACCCCTTCAGTCTATACGAAATTTAATAACGCTAGTCGAGGAGAGATTACAAAAATATGGAGAGAAAGAGAAATACCATAAAGAAAAAAACCTCAGTAAAACAATCCGGTTTCAAACACCAATAACTTCGTCACCATAAAATTAGATGATCCTGATATTTAGGCCACATGGTCACCGATTCGGATTTTACACCAATGGTATATGAATAAGATCCCCTTTTCAATCAAATTCCCATTATCTTCCATTCCCCTTCCTCTATACACTAAGCTCAAACACCCATTCCCACATTAAATCTTTCCTCCCCCTTTGCTAACTTTTCCGCTTCACCATGCCCCCTGACTAAAACACCAACTCCCTTCTTCAACTTGCATCCGGCCTTACTTTCCTCCATCTTCCTCAACCACTCCCCCAAACACCCTAGCCTAATCACCCTCTACCCCCTTAATTTTTCATCCCTCTTCCTTCTTTGCCCTTACACGCCAACAAACACCCAAATTATTAACATGAGATTACTTCTCCCTCACCCTCTTTGGTGGACGCTTGGTCTAGCGTACTACTCTAGCAGTAGACTTGACTGCCGATTACGGAGAGATTGAGGTTCAAATCTCGGTCGTTTTTACTGAGGGTGGTTTTTCAAAATAGTTTTCCACACTTCCTGCATGCAAATGTGGGTACGATTATTATAAACATTGCCTGCCTAATCCCTAACCATTAGCGTAATTAGTATAAAACCTATAATCCTAACGGGTAATAAGACGTAGTGCTAGAAAATAATCCAAATAAAACAAACAAAATTTCTCTCAGATTTGCATCCATCCATCTATCCATACATCATATACCTCCTCTTATCTCCTTCCTCGCGTGCCCTAACCCTAACCCAAACACATACTCACCCCATCTCATAACCCACTAAGGAAACCCCCTTTCGTTATACCCTTCCTGGTTTTGAACTGAATCATACATCTTTAGTTAAAACTGAGCGTACCAGTGGTACACTTTGGCACTAATTTGTCTGTGACCTGTCAAATAAGAAAGTGACCGAATTTAAGAAATAAATCATCATATTCGGTCCAGATGCTACGAATATAATGGCTATGTTGATTTGATTGGTGCTTAACTAAGGAATTCTGTCGTATTTCATCCGAGGGAAAAGGTAGTGAGTGAATGCGCCCATGAGATGTCTGGATTTGTGTTTATCCGACTCTGTCTATTGTAGCTTTGGAAGTTTTCAACACATTTAAACCAAATTTAGAACCTATCAACAGTATAACATTGATTTATCATGGTATATAGCTAAGGCTCAATATTTCGGGGCCAGAAACCATCAAGGTTAAGTTATCGGTATGTTTTTTGGACATGTTTGGTGCCCATAAAAATTCAAATGGTATTTAATAACATTGTCAACATTATTTTTGCCTTCAACATTTTATTGCATGTTTTTACATAATTTATGTGTGTATATATCTTGGAAATGACAGTATAAATTTCACATCACATCAAAATGTATATATATATCAGACATAAAGTAGGAGTGATACCGGTATTGAAGAAGATAGAGGCTGCTCAGCTGAGATGGTTAGGATATATTTAGAGGATGGAAGGAGAAATAGTTACTATGCATGGTTGGAGATGGGAGCCTGGAGAGAATAAACCAAGAGGAAGACCGAGGAGGAGGTGAAGAGATGACGGGGAGGAAGTCTTCAAGAGGGAAGGGATGCCAAACATACGGCAGTCGAGAGAGGCGGGAGCAATGAATGACATACTGAACTGGAGGAGGATGCTGGTCCCGCTTATAGGTGAAAATCTAACTGGGAGGTGATTATAAAGAAGGAGATGAATATTTGTATTTATGCATATTATGTGTATATCGGTACGATTTAGTGTAATTTGTATGGCTTTTAGCGGCCATAAGACCTACAGTAGAATTATTGCATGTAAACAGTGTAAATAACTTAGAGTAAATGTGATAATGATAACTTATACATAAGAAAATATCCTTGGCATTTGGTCAGAGATGGCAGTAGTACCTCGGAGAGTATCATTGTTGTACTGCATATATTCTCCCACACTAACTCTTTCAGTTATGGAAAAACAGTTATAGTGTGAGCGTTTGATCTGTGTTTATTTAGAAAGGGTTTTTATATACTGTGTTTTCTATAAAAAAAAAGTATGTTTACGTATGATAGCGAAGCAAATGGAGATAATAAGTCACCGTGGGAATTTTTCCTAGTTTTGTGATAGGTTTACGATGAAATCTCTGATGAAGTATTTCTTCTGCATTAATAAACGTGCACAATCTTTGAATTTTGTTTACATGATTGGACAAAAACTGATCTCTACATGTGTGTTGTATTACCTGACCAACGAATCTGAAGATGTGGCTATCTTGGAAACAAAAATAATGCCTTTTTCTATGTGTTTAGTGTGTGTCGATAGCCACGTTGATGATTACAAAATTTTTATGAGCAAAATATCAGAGATGTAAAAAAAAAGAAAGACATGGTTTCATACATCCGAAAATGTTGCCTTCAATAAAGCCTGCTCCATATAGTGAATACCTGTCCGTGACAGTTCTCCATAAAGCATGGAATGAAGTAACTAGTGATTAAGAAAGTGCAGATTGTTTTTTAAAAATATACTGAACCATCCATTACTAATGATTTAGACTAACAACAGGGAGCTGATGACATGTTACATTTAAATAATCAAGTATATTTGAATGAAACAGTTCGTGACCAAAAGTATTCAGTAATTAAATATAACACCTAACCCATATACAAATAGTAAACCTATTCGTTATAATCACTCAGAATAATACTTGGGTCCTCTTGGACTTGTGTTAGAACCCCTATTATTTTATCGCTAGGATTATGGAACAGGAGACTGGCACAGCTCAATGCTACGGCAATACGAGCGTTAAATATTACTCAAAAGTGAACGTCAAGTGAGGCTGGTATATAAATCACACAGTGAATTAAACGGCGACTATCTGACCTGGCTGAGTAGAGGGTAGAGAAAGCATCTTAAAGGAAATCTCAATACTAGAATACACCGTGGTTCATTTAAAGAGCTACAGAATCTGATGTACAGTGGCTACACGAGAATTATATCCGTAAATATATTTCTTAAATTTGCATACACATACGACCGCAGAAAACGTGTTTCACGCCTGATTACACTTACATGTCAAGCTGGCGTTCATGTTAGGGTAGAAATTTTTATGGCAATCGTTCAAACTTAAGCAACACTTACCACTCATATGAACTCAGCCTTCATCTGAGTAAATAGGAATACTAATGTTGTCTTGTATGATTGTGTCAACAATTTCCCTTCGGCATTGTGTTTGGAGGGAACTTGGTGTCCTGAGAAGGATGCACATGCTGCCAACCACTTAGGGAAAAGATTCGGCTTTCATGTGGCTTATAACTTAGATTAAGGGGAATTCTAACAGTATCGCCGAAACGCTCTTCAAGCATACAGAAACTCTACATTATTTAACAAGTAGTTTATTATTTCCAAACATGTTTATTACAAAAAAAAGTGACTAGGTTTATTATATGCCAGTCTATGTTTTTCTGCTGGTGAATCCATTGGTGATTACGTGAAATAAGACACAAACTTGATAGAGCTCTGTAAAAATGTACAGAAATACTTTGAGTATTTGACCTAGTGCCTTTAACTCCTGAGTATTTTGTTGGATTGGCCAATAACTATTGCCTTCGATGAAAGTCAAACTGTTGTGATGAACATATTTTTTCATTTAAGATATTATCAATATGTGAATTATTACATATATATATATATATTTCAAAGTACACACATTAGTACATAACTTATCTGAGTGGCGGATAAAGAAACTACATACAAAGTATATTGTTTAATACTGAAAAACCATACATTTAAAAGGCTTTGCTACTTAATAATTTATAGCACCTCTTAAAGAATATTAAGTAATCTAACCAATTTATAAAGCAACATAACTATTTTACTTTAAAATTTATAAAAATTCATTTAGCTCCTTTCTATATGAAATGATTTAATTAATGATAAGGTTGAATTACCCTATTCTTAACAATGTTTCACCCAAAATGTTTCAAGTTTTGAGATAAAAGTTTGGAAACATAGATCATATCTTCCTCAGATAAAATATTCATTTTTAAAGGGGTGACAGATTTTTTTTTTAAGATAATGGTTTTTTAAGTTTGTGTTCACTGACTTAAGGGACATGTATTTACAATGAGGTATTTATTACGAGAACGGTATTAATGAAATTTCAAAACTACTCAATCCACAATAATAAATTTAGTATTCCTAAATTTTCTGTCGTTAGTGTATTAAAAAAAATACCGGGTCGTTTGAAAATAGTTGGATCTATGTTTTTCATAACTCACCTTGATTTCAAATCAAATACACTTCAAGCATAGTTTAATTTAATATTATTTAATTTTACATAGTTACTAAACGATTATAACTATGAAACCTACGATTTAAGGAATTTTTAAACCTATATGAGCACGTTAATATATTTTACTTTATTTTGGCATGATAAATATTATAAAATAACTAACCACTTCTTATACAAGTTGAGATTCTGAGCGTCTTTAATGTATCTCATTGCCCGGAAGGCATACCCCTTAACATCTTACTTCAGACGCACACATGTATTTGTTAAAAGCTTCACGTACCAGAACGAGTGAATATAACAGACTAAACACATTTCTAACGAACTAATCTTACAGTAGGCTTGTTCCCGTGACTAAGTGGTAAAAAAAAAGTTTGCTAGATATTTTGGTTTAATTAAATGCTGGGCCTAAGATCGTTTAGAATATAAATAAGATAATTAGTAAAAATCTTAATACTCTGTTATGCTACTATATAATTTATATGAAATGAAACTGCATTTTTGTTGTCAACATTGTTAACATTCTTCCAGAATATTAGTACTTCTAGCTTTTGCCTATGTATTCACTCACATTTAGGTCAGGGAAATTAAAAGCTTTTCCTGCGAATCATCTTAACTACCAATAATATTATTTATTATTATTATTGACCCCGCGTCTTACTACCCGTTCGGGTTATACGCACTTATGCTAATGTGTAATGGTAGGGTGATTGTGAGATGAAATGGAGGACCTACAGCTTAACGTGGAATAAGAACCACGTTAGAGGCCTGGCATTCCCCACATTCACAAGATGTCTTGTCAGAGGTGAAGGAAGGGTTTGGTAATCAGATAAATCTTTGCCGGGACCGAGGATTGAACCCCGGCCGCCAGCACAGAAGTCTGACACCTTACCCCTAGACCGCCAGGTCACCTACAATATAAAATTAATTAATACTCGTATGAGGCGAAGGAAGTGTTTTAGATGTCAATGATACCAAATAATAATTACTAACTTCAGTGAGGTACCCGATTATAGGGGACAACGTTTATCAACCGCAAGTTTTAGCATCAACTATACTTCTAGCTTCAACGTATATAATAAAAGAAGTGTACCTCAACAGTTGGCAACACTTTTCCAAAGATGATTACATTTAAAAAAGTTAAAGTCTTGAAATAATATACATCTGGTTCCAATTATTGGTACCATTAACTTATCGTTATTCATATATTTCTATTTTCCAAATATCAGATCACGATATTTGTAAGAAAGATTTAACATAACTTAATTTAAGAAATTTCTTGCATCATTTTATTTACCTCCATTTTGTAATAGAAAAATAATATGCAAGGCCTATAACTTACAATACACAACATACTATAGTAAAACATTTGTATTAAAATATACTAAAGTTATAATATATCAGAAAGGGCAATAAGTCAGTTTGAGTAGTTTGTCAATAAAGAAACAATATTTTTGGAATATGTACAACTTCGCCTTCTATCTTCATATATTTGTTTTACATAACTATCGATGCTGAAACAAGTGTTATATCCTATTACATAGATATATTTTCAACATTTTAATAATTTAGGGCTACCTAATATTATATTTAATTCTAGAACAACTTAATTGTCTAAGTAAAGACGCACTTTTCAAACTGTGTTCCCCCCCTCCCCCCTTTATCAGTAGGCCTACACTATAACAGTTATTAATTTTTCCATGACAGAAAGTGTAAGCTCAAAAAATATACAGGTGTTATAATATTTAATTTAGATTATTTGAGTTGAGGTTCGATTAATAAATGGTATTTATACCGTAATATATTACTAAACTTGAACAAACTATTTATGTACTAGTTTTGTCATTTCAGTGTTAAAAATGTTCTCAGATTTAAGCATGAATGATTTTTAGGAAGACTTTTAGAAAATAAAACAAGCAACTTGAAATTGATTGGATAGCTCTATAAACCCCCAAAAATAGTATACACACTAACTATTCTCCACAAAATGTATATGTCAAAAAAATGGGCGCTTATACTTAGCAACCTCACTAAGAAGAGTTGCCTACAAATTTATTATTATTATTATTATTATTATTATTAGCACCGCGTCTTACAACCTGTTCGGGTTATACGCACTTACGATAATGTGTAATGGTAGGGTGATTGTGAGATGAAATGGAGGACCTACAGTTTAACGTGGAATCCGAACCACGGTGGAGGCCTGGCATTCCTCACATTCACAAGATGTCTTGTCAGAGGTGAAGGAAGGGTTTTGTAATCAGATAAATCTGTGCCGGGACTGAGGATTGAACCCCGGCCACCAGCAGAGAGGTCTGACACCTTACCCCTAGACCGCCAGGTCACCCCCTACAAATTTAACCATATCAAGGGAACAAGAGGGAAGTTCAGAGGGTTAAAATTAATAATGGATTATGCTAAATTATAAAATGCATCTTTTGATATGGAAGGAGATTTTGAGACTTTGTATGGAGGTGATTAAGCCTAATGTAAGGAATTGATTATTTAGAATGAGTTGTTTGTCATATTTCTTCACTTCTGGATAGTTTACCTACTACTAATTCTCATTACCTGTCAGATAAATGTACTGGATAGTTTACCTACTACTAATTCTCATTACCTGTCAGATAAATGTACTTAAACATTTTATAATAAAACATCTAGACCTAAACTTAAAGGAACATAAACATTAAGCTAGGGCCTGTTTCCTATATAGGCTAAGGGTTTTTTCCAGTCTAGGCTGCAAATATACACAGAATTCACGTTTATGTGAATAGTAATTACTATGCCCGATTCCGTTGAAGTACGGAATGAAAGTTTCATTACACAACTTAAACATATTTCTCTTTTACTGTCTTGTCATCTAGTCGATCCAAATTTTTGACACATTTAGATTATAGATAATAAAGAAAGATTAATAGAATAAATGTTCTCGAATTTGTGTGACAAGAGTCAGGGAAGATATTTAGAAAACAGCACTCTCGCCATAACCCACTGGGATTCAAATCCCAGCCTCCTTAACACTGAAACACCAGATCAAAGAGATTGACACATTGGTCAGTGTTCTCCCATGAGGTGGATTAATATTTTACTTACATCCCGTGAATGTTGAAGCCTAACCTCCACTTACTGGGAAACAAAAATAACAATTAATCTTAATATTGATATTTCCCAATTATCCGTGGTTTGGTGTTGAATAATGCATTTGATAGTTTAATGTTTCAAAGAAAATTGGTTTTTGACATGAATGTAAGTGGACTGTAATTTCTCACTTTCTATTCCTAACGCAAAACAAAGGACAAATAAAATGGATGTGCAACTTTATATAACTCTAATAGGAAAATATTTGCATTCGAAAAGTGGTCAACTGTAATAACTTTTGAAGCTAAGTTTTTGTTAATATTCACTAATTCTGTTTGAGTTGTGGTCATAATAGCCAATCAGGTTTATTTTAAAATAGAATATTCCAATTATTATTTTTTCATCGCAATGCTTCCTGGTAGACAACGTAATGTGTATTTTCCATAGGAGTACAAAAATAACTTTTTTATTTAACAGATCACAGCAGCTACTGACGCTATAGAAAGCTATACGTAGATAACCATGAGAGAAGCAACTAGTATGAAGATCAATACAGACAGTTTTTAGCTTCTGACCTTGAGACCTATTTATCGCAAAGTTGACGCAGACGGGAAACTGAACGTGCCTGAATCCAATCGGGTAATTATTCAGGATGAGGTGAATCCTCGAGATAAAAGAGATTCCCCTTAACTCCAACCAGTTAGTGTTGTGGCTTTTATTACGTATCTCTGCAACGTCTTCACCTGTAGACGAGTTCCATTACAGAATTTGAGAAAGCTACAGTTGCGTAGTTACCTTAAAGGAAAAACTATTTTTAACTTTATTATGAACGTGGAAAGTCGATGGGCTGTCGAAATATTCCAAAATTCCGTTGGATAATTTGTGTTGTCATCTTTACCGACGACTGCCTATATGGTCTCATACAACATTTCTGACGCTCCTAGCCCAAAATAGTGTTGTTGATTCCAGAAGGATGAATTTTGGGAGCTGAGATGGCTCGTTCACAAATCCAAGTGTTTTCCTTCTCGTGAATATTCTGCAAGTCGGTGTATACACTCGAACCTATTATTCTAAGTAAGAAACAGTTTTACAAATTGAATATGGCATTGCCTCAGTCATAATGCATTCTTCTACTTTCAGCAACGGATTTGAAAATTTATGAAATCGGATTAAAATACTACAAAATAATCGTCAGCTACCTTACGCACACAATGTAAATAGCTCATATGATATTACGATAAAGATAAAAATATTACTGTAAACGCCCAATAAAAATTCATGGTGCTTGATATTTCCAATTTTATACCAATATTTCAATAAAAGATACTATCAACATTACCAAAATCTTTACTCAACAATTTTTCTTCTAAATGCATCCAACAAATCATTTCAGAATTACACACAGTTCTTAGTCAAGACTATTTTCAATCCAATAATAAATTTTACTCCCTAAATGGTGGCCTGGTAGTGGGCTTTCAAATCTCATGCCTTATATATGAAATAGTCTTGAAAAACAATCATATAAAATAATCAACCAACTCAAAAACCAAACAAACATACAATTCTACAGTAGTTGTGTTGATGATATTTTCATAATCTTCGAACAAATCCTTCCTTCTCCAATGTTGTATTTAATTCAAGTTTTAACTTATATACATCCTATATTAATAGTCAGCATTAAACACGGAAACAACATCAAATACCTCAACCACAGAATTTCAAAGAACCTAAAACATAAAATTTAACGTAAAATTTACAGAAAACCCACCAACAATGATGCTATCATTCCTAAGTATGTTAACCACCCCAATATTCACCAAAAACCACTTTCAGTAGTTTTATATACAGAATACTGAATATCCCAGTGAAAAAATGAATTTAAAAAAGAATATGGTCATCAAACAAAAATCAACTTTCACTTACTAAGCAATAAAATCCTTTAACAACATATTTTTCAAACTATCAACAAATCAACCGTAAGCAATTCAAAACTTAATAACAAACACAACTGCATCAAATTCAATTTCAGCAATGGATTGCGTCCCTAGTTTGAAACATAAGACAAGAAATATACGAACTGCGTCCAATTAATTCTAAGTAGACAAATGAATTGCGTCCCAAGTTTTTTGGAGGATGGTGCACCTGCATATTATGACCGTGCAGAAAGACGCCATTTGAACAAATACTATCCCAGGCGATGGTTTGGATGCAACGGACCTGTTTCATGGCCATTGCGGTCACCTGATCTCCTGTGGAATGCAATCGTGGCTGCTGGAAATATTATCCGGGCTATGCCACACATCTTCCAACTAACACGACAGTCGTGGTTGCGGGTCGGCTGAACTGTGTTGGGATGAGATTGTGGACACTCCAAACATCCTCTATGAACGTGCAATTTTCCACTAAGCAGGTCAATAAAACACTCTTAAGGCATAACGGTAGTCTCTGCCTGACATTTCCCTGTCAGTTTTACAATAAAGGAGCGGTCCAGGCGATATGATGAAATGAAACTTTTAGTTAACTTTTGAGTGTAGATTCCACTACACCAATTTATTTTAAACAATTACAAATCACCGTGTATATAAATATTTTTCTATAATTCAGATAGGGAAAACAGTTTAGAATATAGTCATGCACAATTTTTTTATGTTGCCATTGATATAATTTGATTATGTTATTAGTATTGTGTTATGTACTTTATTTATAATATATTATAATGCAGGTTGTAATTACTTATACTATTTGCTATTGAAGGATACTGGTTAGTAGAACATTATCCGACGTTAATAACACTGTCTACATATATTCATTTGTCCTGTCAAGAGTTTTGCAGCTGTCACAGCTTATTGCTTTCATTAATACTTATAAACTAATCATAATTTACTATTTAATGGCATTATTAACTCTATTTTTCATTTCCGCACGTACCAAAAAGTATACCACCCATCTCTATCTTCAGCTAATTCTATCCAGTCCACTTTATTACACCCAACTCTCTAATCTTCATTCAAATCTTACCCTCCAAACTGTGAATAGGTCTTCCCACTTATTTCTCTACATTAGGCTTGACAGTAAACTAGTAAAATAATACTTTTAAATATCTAATATAAATATATATATGTATGTATTTATGTTGTTTGCTAGCTCTTTTACTAAAATTCATTTCTGCCACGTGAGTTGGGCTTCGAGTTTTACAAGTTAATGTGATAATATATAGCCCTTTGCTATGTCGATACACTTCTGTTTGTTAAAGGGTAAATTACCTGTTCATAACATATATATAGCCCATTCGATAATGTTCTAACACAATTTAAACTGATATAATGAACTACATGACAGATCGTTTAAGTAAGGCTTTAAATGGCTCTGCAAACACACTTGACCGAAGTTCTGTCACCAGAACTAATTTTAATTACCATGTTTAAAACTACGGTTAATGATCACTTTATCTAATGGGTAATGATTAGGAGGGTAGATAAGAGAAAGTGAACACGAATTACCGTAAAAATAGCAAACAAGAAACATATATTTTAGTCAATACAACTTTAATATATACTTTCTTACTCTATGGGATTCGGAGCTCTAAAGTTCATTGCCGCACTTACATAAGTATGCCGCCTATCCCTACCTTGAGCTAGCTCAATCCAGTCCACCTTATTAAACCCTATCCCGATCTATTTATATCCAGTCCGCCTCATTACACCCTATTTCTTTCAGATCCCTTCAAATGTCGTACTCTCATCTGCGTCTAGGTCTTCCCAATGGTCTCTTCCCAATAGGTTTGCTAGTCGATATTCTAAAAATTGTTCTAGATTCTCCCAAAAGCGGTTCATATCCTGCCAACTGTAATCTACGAGACTTGATTATCCTAACAATGTCTTGTGATTAATACAGGCTATGTAAATCATCATTATGTAACCTCCTAGACGCCCCATTATCTTGATAATACATTAAATATATACAGGTAATACCGTAACATGTGGGACTCACTTAAGGGATACACGTGAGAGACAAAAACCATGACTATAGTTCATAGAAACATGTTTCCCCATTTGACCTTGTTTCCGAGTCAGAAACATGTTTGTACGCCAGTAATGTGGAGCTACTTAACATTATAGGAAGTGCTCAAAATTGATACCTATTTCCTGATTGCAAACATTGCAAAGCAATATACTTTTGAACGAATATGGAATTCTACAACACGACGACTGTATGTATGCATTTAGGCCGAAGGGGGTCATAACTGGAGTAAATACATCAATATAAGTAGCTCAGAAACCAGGTAAAATGAGAAACATGTTCCTATACACTATTTTCTTTGTTCTTGTGCCTCCTGTCCACCACTGAAGTGATTCTCACATGCTACAATACAACCTATATATATATATATATAGAGAGAGAGAGATAGATAGAGAGAGAGATAGATAGAGAGAGATAGATAGATAGAGAGAGAGATAGATAGATAAAGAGAGAGATAGATAAAGAGAGAGATAGATAGAGAGAGAGATAGATAGAGAGAGAGATAGATAGAGAGAGAGATATATATATAGAGAGAGATATATATAGAGAGAGAGATATATATATAGAGAGAGAGATATATATATATATAGAGAGAGAGATATATATATATATATAGAGAGAGAGATATATATATATATAGAGAGAGAGAGATATATATATATATATATAGAGAGAGAGATATATATATATATAGAGAGAGAGATATATATATATATATAGAGAGAGAGAGATATATATATATATAGAGAGAGAGAGATATATATATAGAGAGAGAGAGAGATATATATATATAGAGAGAGAGATATAGATATATATATATATAGAGAGAGAGAGATATATATATATAGAGAGAGATATAGATAGATAGAGAGAGAGATATAGATAGATAGAGAGAGAGATATAGATAGATAGAGAGAGAGATATATATATATATAGATAGAGAGAGATATATATATATATATATATATATATAGAGAGAGAGAGAGAGAGAGATATAGATATATATATATATATAGAGAGAGATAGACTTAATTTTGCTATAGTCTATTTAGCAAAGGCTTTTTATTTTATTGAAACCGATTAGATTGTTTAGAATATGTAACTCTAAATATAGGAATGTGTATGGCATTATAGATCATACTGTTGATTAAACAAGCAATGCGACAACTGGAATAAGAAAATTAGCTGTTTAAGAGGCAGCCGAGCGTAATTGGTAAAATTCCTAACTACTCGACTAAAGAGATAAGAAAGTTTGTGACGGGGGAAGGTCTTTTTGAATTATTACGAATACCAATGTTGTGTGGCCGTAAGCAATTAAACTAATCCCCAAGCGATATGGTGTATATTTAGCAAGGGTGTAGGGGAGTTGTTGGGGGAGTATGGAAGGGGACCTGGGGGTGTTTAGGCAGGGGCCTAGGGGGAAGTAGGGTGATCTCCAACTCTGGCCAAGGCAGCTATCTTGGAGAATTGAGGGGGAAAAGAGGGATAGCTCTCTCACAATTAGGGGAAATACCGACAAGAGTTCGTCGCCATATAAAACTTTCTACTTGGGATTACTCCAAGCTAGAGTCATTTCCTAACAATAATCTAAAAACATACTTTTAATTATATTTTTAATTAAATAGCACAGAAATGTAACCATTAATATGGCGAGCGTACATACATATTTAATGTCCACATTTAAAAAAAACCACATTAATTGGCACATCATTCAAACTTCATTCAAAGCCTATTCAATAGATTTCTAAGTAGATCTGAGAGGAGCTTGCTTTATCATAGTGATTCTATATCATTTATAAATCTTCTGTTTGACTTGAAGCTTTTTTAATTGCTGTTAGTATTTACTTAATCAAATGTCATATGACGTATAATATATTTGTTGAATACATCACATACTTCAATATTAAATGTCGTATTTATAGTCAAATCTCAGCAGTCAACCAATCTCTCAGTATACGAATACCCACAAGTAGTTAAATTCAAATAGGAAATTGACAGACGTACAATTCGTGACTACACATATGGTCCTAAACGATCATTTCAAGTATATTTATTATAACACATGGTGCAAATTATAAATATATATATATATATATCATATTTTTTTGAAAGTTGAATTTAAAATAACTGCACCCACATTTGTTTGGAAGAAAGGGTAGAACCATTAAGAGCTCTCGGTATACCTGACCGGTATTTGAATCCAGATATCACCTTCATCGGCACTTTAGTCTACTTACGCTTAGGGTGACCTGGCGATCTAGGGGTAAGGTGTCAGACTTCTGTGCTGGCGGTCGGGGTTCAATCCTCGGTCCCGGCAAAGATTTATCTGATTACCAAACCCTTCCTTCACCTCTGACAAGACGTGTATTAATCACGACTTGTGAATGGGGGGAATGCCAGGCCTCCGCCGTGGTTCGGATTCCACGTTAAACTGTAGGTCCTCCATTTCATCTCACAATCACCCTACCATTACATATTAGCGTAAGTGCGTATAACCCGAACGGGTAGTAAGGAGCGGTGCTAATAATAATAATAATAATAATAATAATACTTACGCTTAACATTCAGCCACCGAAGCGGGTTATTATGAATTAAAATTTCGACACCTTAGTAAATTTGCTAAGAAAAATAAGTTATGTATGTTGTATTATGAGTAAATTGACTAGGTTGCTGGCATATTAAAAAAAGGGATCAAAACCCTCATAGGGGGGCATGTAGGCGTCAACCTCGCCTGGCTTAGTTTACTCTTGATGCAAAGTTCAGGGTTTTCAATTCTGGTCGGGTGTACTCAGTGTTTTCCCTAAATGATTTTCCACTCTTCCTTTAAGTAAATGTGGGTATATGTTTTCAACTTATACCTGCTTTATCCCTACCCCATAATAATAGTATAAATATGTGTAAAAACCCAAATAAGTAGTAAAATTTTCTTCTAAATTAAAAAGTATTAGTGGTACTCTACTGGTGGGGAAGATATATTTGCCATAAGATAAAATTCTAGCGAATAAAATCAATTATTTTGGCATGAAGCTATTTAGATATTGATTTTATAAGGCAATTTACCTAAGATGAGGGCGAGGCTACGAACCACTGAGAATCTTATTCGCCTACGTCTTATTAATATGCATTTGCGGGCAAAAATATTACACATTCATCTCTTGTAATGGGGTTTGTCAGTGATCATGAGGCCAGACGATTACCAGCTGGTTGTATTCTAACAAGGGTGTCTTACATTAATGGTTGGTTTCCAATTTACCTTCAATCAAATGTGACTACACTTCCTCTTAATCATACTTCTTCAATCCTACCCTATTAGTGTTATTAAATGTAGATAGTTTGAATGGGTATAAAGACAAGATGTTAGTTTTTTTTTTGTATCAAAAGTATATTATTTATAATTTTCACTCATCAATTGTCTGTTATAATAATAAAATAAAATATATTTTAATCGGAAATTTTTACATTTGTAAATTAATTTGAATTTACCTTTTTAATAAATGTTACAGTGTAATTTGTTCTTTTCTTTATTTTGTTCCCACATTATATTAAAATATAAGCATACTATTTTATCTTACGGTGTTTCAAAGACATTCTGATAAAGGTTTTTCCATTAGCGCAATCGAGATTAAATAAATACATAATTGTTGGTGTAGGTTTTCGATTTCACGGAAGAGTTTGTGAGTTTCAACCATGTACCGTAATCATCCACGATTAATTATAATTTAATGGAATTAAAAAAAAAGTCACTTGAAAGGGATTTTGTATACCGAAACTCATCATCCGCTTTGATCTTGTCATAATTAAAATAACAATGTGATTTTTATAAATAACATTAATAAAGTCTACTTTTTAAAAATGTGATCATTGACTGGAATCGTAATGGCTCCATCTTTCAATATAAATGAATGTCTACATCTCAGTTTTCATGGAAATCTATTTGGTTGTTATTTTACAATATAAGTGTAATCACCTATTTTGATCATATCCCTCGTAAATCTTTGAGTAACGGAATAACTTATAGTAAAGTTGTTTAACTGCTGGGAGTAAAAAACTTGTTGTTTTGAAATATATTTTTATAAAACCAGTAGTTTCCAAGCTATAAACAATTATATATTTCTCCAATTAAGGTTTGGGAAATGTTTAATTGAAAGTAATGCTCTTTGGTTAACCTAGATATTATTACTTTCTCGCTATCGTACAGGTAGAAAAAGTATTGTGATCGTCACAAAATTGAACTCGAGAGTTTTATGAAACAATGCCGTTTCATGACCCCCCAAATCAGAAAAAGTGGTTTTTGAATTTCCATTTGTCTGTCTTAACCTCCAACTAGAGCCTCAACTAATTTATCGATCGGGCTAAAACATGGTTTCTAAGGTTTTCATAGAATGGCCCAGAGGAAATTTTGGATTCAAGATATCTAACCCTAAAATTAAGGGTATATTACTGAAGATCAAAAATAGAAAAAGTCGATTTTGGCAAAATCGGCTCTAACTATGTTGATTAAATTTTATTTCAAAAAAATATAAATATTATAAACAAAATGGCTACACTAAAAATTTCCGAAAAATGACTTTAATGGACCCTGTTAGATGCGTAAATTCTCACTTTTTACCATATCTCCGAAAATATTTTGAGATATGAAATTACTTATCATTGTAAATATGTAAATCTATTTATAATACAAATATTTAATGCGCAACAAATTTTTATAAAACCAATAACTTTAAAGCTATACGCTAATATATACATTGTTGAACTTTTAGGAAACTATAGGTAAAGTATTGCGGACGTAAAATAAATCTAGCCTGAAATGTTATTGGATGTTGACGTCTCATAACACCCCGAACTCTTAAAAGTGATCTTTGCAATGCCAACTGTCTGTCTGTCTTTTTAACCTTAAAATTAAGAGTAGTTTAGTAAAAAGCTAAAAGAAAAACTATAAATTTTCTCAAAATCAGCTCTAACGATTTCGATTAAAATGCGTATCTAGCCGTTGATTAAGATTATAAATAAACTGGATATTCTTATTTTCCCATGAAACTGACTTCTAGGGTACTTTACAGGAGTGGAAACTTCCGTATCTCCGTAACTATTTGAGATAATAAATAACCTTTCAATGCAAAGTTGTAGTACTGCTAAAAATAAAAAACTATTATATGAAATATATATTTATAAAACTAACGGTTTTTTAGATATTGGCAAATATATTAATACAGTTTTGTGAGCTTTAGTTATAAAGAGATACTACTTAAGTTTTAAACAATAACTCTCTAATGCCATAAAGTAATTAAATATAAGTAAATCTCTCAAAAAGTTGAATTTGTTTTCCCTTAAATCTTTTATGTGAAATGTTTGCAAAACAATGATCTATCTCAATTTCAGACTCAATGGTCAATATTTACAATTTTTATTGGTCAAAATTTATAAATGAGGAATTTAATAGCAATGCGATGGAATGAAGATTTGCAACACATAATAAAATGTCGAAGATGTTAACCGGAAGTTAAAATTTTAATTCGAAGTGTTGACCATTGTGGACCCAATATTGATTTTTTTTTCGGTCCAAACATACATACATTCCTTAAAAATGAAATTAAAACCGGGACTAAAGAAAATTTTTCACATAAGTATCGTGTAATTTATGCTTGAGTTTGCTATTGTATATTATTTCGTTTCACATATAATACGAGTTTTTATTAAATATCTCGATTTTTAAATAATAGTGCGAGAATGTCCGTACGTAATTCCGTACCATTTATTTTGCACTCACTGTGCATGAAGAGAGTACTATTATTTTCTCAAGCTTGATTGAAGTTAGTTTACTTTTGTTTCAAATCATTTATATTAGCTTTTATGTCTATTTAAAATGCATCATTTGTTTAACAGCAGCTTATTTTTTAATGTTAACAACTGGTTTAAAGGTTTAGCCATTTTGAATAGCTTACGTAGAAATTATATATTAGGTCTACTGTTTAAGCATCTTGTACAAAAGCTATATTTGTTGTCTCTAAATTTTAAGTAGCAAAGTGATCTGTTGTAACCTACAAAATATCACACAACATAATCACATAATATGATTTATCCTTTAATTTTAAGTTGATATCTTCTTTTGATAATAATTCAATATAAAATACCAATTAATACTATATTCATTATGGCATTACCTCTATAGATGATAACCGTTGTTTACGTAGTTTTAGACGTCAGTCTCGCAATATATGTCAATTACTTACAGAATACGATTTAGGTACTCAATTGAGTACTAAGAACATCAAATGCAGGTAATTTGGAATAAGCTAGTAAATAATAAACCTTTTGAATGAACGCCAAATTAATAGAAAAAGCCTGATTGAAGAACTATATATAATAAACATTGTGCAAGTGTTGTCTGGCCTAGGTTTATAGAATACCCTGCCAAATTTTGTTAAAGTTGGTCCGTCCATTTGGCGGTTATTGTGGAACTGACACAGATTTTTGACAAGCCACCCTCTGGAAATGTATAACCAGATTGAAAAAATCATGTAAAATACAGTACATACATCTTTTATCCTAAGCTCAAAGACTGTCCATACCAAATTTGTCCACGCATTTGACAGTTATCATGGAACAAATATCAGAACATATAGCCAGATGAATAGCTAGATGTTAAAGTTAAAATATAATATTGATACTCTCGGCTTGTTATAAACCAATCTAGTTTCCTGAAGAAAGTTTAACACCAACACATGAGGCCTAAACTTACAGCTAGCTCTACTGAACACAAGAGGTACCTGAGGAGCAAGGGACCAACACTTAACTAAAGATATATTATTATTATTATTATTAGCACCGCGTCTTACTACTCGTTCGGGTTATACGCACTTACGCTAATGTGCAATGGTAGGGTGATTGTGAGATGAAATGAAGGACCTACAGTTTAACGTGGAATCCGAACCACGGTGGAGGCCTGGCATTCCTCACATTCACAAGATGTCTTGTCAGAGGTAAAGGAAGGGTTTGGTAATCAGATAAATATTTGCCGGGACCGAGGATTGAACCCCGGCCGCCAGCATAGAAGTTTGACACCTTACCCCTAGACTACCAGGTCACCAACTAAAGATATAGTTTTATTACATTTATTATTGTAACAACAATTTATCTATAATGAACAACAGATATAAAAATATGACTCACTGAGAAACATCAACTTAGGTTGTCCCTCGCCATGACCTTCATTCAATCCTTCTCTCAATGAGCAATCAACCTAAAGACGACCCAAGAAAACCTGCCAGCTGTTTCCCAATGTTCTAGTAGGATGATATGACGACACATCCTGACCAGAATGTTCCAAATGTTCGATTTGGATTAATTGGCCGCCTGTTGTACAGAAACGCCACCTGAGTGTCGACGTACGTTTCATCCCTTGATTACCTCCAGTTGTTCCCCTTACCATAGGTCTTCTCTATCCTCCTCTGGGGCAATTATTGTACTTTGGACTCTAGTAGTGCCAATTTAAAACTACTCTTGGCAAGGATTCCATTCGAGAAGGAGCTAATTCGTTGGCTCGTACGTTAAATTTAATTTAATAATAATTTATAGCTGGTCTATATGTTTATATATTTAACTCTACTAAATTGCTTTTTGACTTAAAATTAATAAGATAATACTTTTTAATATTTGAAATCTTTTAGTCAAAATAAATTTTTAGATTAATACTTATTTATTTAAATCAAACTATTTTTTAAAGTTAAAAATGATCGAAATCTATTGAATCTATGTGGTATGAACTATGTTAAGATTTCGGATAGGGCCTTTTTTGTTAGTGACTTAGTTTATGTGAGAGTGTGTGCCAAACACAATATTGTGGTTATCTCTACCTTTTGGATGTGCAACATGTTGAATTGTTGGAACTTAAACTTTTTATGACCATATATCATTTCTAGAAAATATTAATTAGATATTAGTCTCTGTCTGTAAAACTTGTTATTTCGTTTTTCTCTTGGACGGTAGCTACAAATATGTTGGGGAATATAATAATATACTTTATATCTGATATACAATTAGTGAGGAAATATTAACTTTTATTCTCTGTCTTTAAAGACTTGTTATTTCGTTTACCATATCTAAATAAAATATGTTCGGAAATATAATAATAATAATCTTTATTTTTAATATAATATTAAGGGAATTTGATGAAGATCTTTCTGTTAATTTGTTACTGGCACTCAAAATTTATACAAGATAAGGTTATTTATGTACAGTGCCTACAGTACCACCTGTATATTGTCCGAATTCTTTAGTAAGGCCTTAAAAGTTCGTACTCAATTTTGAAATATTAATATATATGATTGTTTATTGAATTAAATCTATTTCTCAACTACTTATTAATAATGACTTGCCAATTAAAATACAAAACCATCTCCCTTTAATGACAGACAGAACTAAAGCAAACAGAATGAATGGTTTTCTAAACTTATTAATAATATCTAATGTTGCTCTACTATTTAAATTCCTGGTTTAACTTTTATATTGCTTAGGCCTCTGCAAGATAAATCTTTTATACAAAAAATTGCTTGTCTACATTGACATTCAGCTCTGTCTTTTTATGTTTTTCTTGTCCCATCCGAATGCTCCAAGCTGTCCGTTTCTATTATTATATAAAAAAGGACAACAAATTATCATTAATTCTTTGAATTTAAAAATGACACCTGTTCACTGAAATCGAACAATAATATATGTATGTAATGTATGTATGAATTTGTGTGTGTGTGTGTGTGTGTGTGTGTAATTGAGATTTAATTAATTGTATGTATTGTACTGTATGTGTTTTATATCAAATATCTTTGATTCGATTTATTGATCTATTTTCAAATTTTATTTTAATCATTAAATCCTTTGTCAAATAAGTTTAAATTATAACAAAATAACATTCCAAAAAATAATTTAGAACATTTTTAATATGATAAACTAAACCCATTTCACTAGTATGAGACTTTATTATTTTGTAAAAGCATTTGAATGTTTAACCAAATAACTGAATCATTTGATTCATTATTAAATTTAAGGTACTTTAATATTATTATTATTATTATTAGCACCGCGTCTTACTACCCGTTCGGGCTATACGCACTTACGCTAATGTGTAATGGTAGGGTGATTGTGAGATGAAATGAAGGACCTACAGTTTAACGTGGAATCCGAACCACGGTGGAGGCCTGGCATTCCTCACATTCACAAGATATCTTGTCAGAGGTGAAGGAAGGTTTGGCAATCAGATAAATCTTTGCCGGGACCGAGGATTGAACCCCGGCCGCCAGCATAGAAGTCTGACACCTTATCCCTAGACCGCCAGGTCACCCAGGTACTTTAATAAACTTTGTCCTATGAGCGCTCAAATTAACATAAATATTTAACTGTATTGAGTGAGATATTCCGTTCCACTAATATTCAAAATATTAATTATTACTTAAAATAGAAAAGGCATTTTATTAAATATATAATATAGATATGGAATACTAACACAGCTGGATATTTTGGTGCTCTGTATAGTTCTATTTTAATTCTCTCTGTGTCATTTGAACACCTGAATTCAGAAGAATAATATATTGCATACCCTGCAGAGATTTAACGGTGGCAGTCCAGTGCTTCTAACTATCGCCTCAGCTCTCTCGACACAGCAGTGATTATAGTAGTAATAAAAGGGGATATACGAGTTGGAGGAGAATGTTTGTGTTGAACGTTCCGGTAGTTTGAATCAGGGAGAACAAATACGACACCACCATTTTGGTTAAGTAAGAAATAGCTGTACTTATATTGCGTTTCATTTTAAGATAGACTAGCGAAAGACAAATTTCAAGGGATTATTCATGGACTGGATCGATTATACACATAGACTCTGTTTGGATTATATACAACGGAAAATGAAACACTTTTGTTTCCCTTACATAATTTGTCTTTTCTTGCTTTATATTTGTCTTTAGATATTCTCTCCACTCTACATAGATTAACTTAATGTTAGTCTATTCAACTTTAGGAGTATGTCTCTTGCATGAAAAGAAATATTCATACTTCTTATTTCCCATTTATATTCGGCTTTTAAAGACATTATTTGTTTGCGTCATTAGTTAAATTGAGCTGTTCCTTTCTAAAAACAAATAAAATATTGTGGCCATGACATGTTAGAGAAGGCTAAAACGATGGCACATTCTTTCTTGGGTGGCTGGTTCAAATCTTGGATGTGATAAAAATTTGACATGTATGCTATATATATATATATATATATACAAAAAGGAATAAAATGTATTTAGATAAATACCTTAATGCGTGGTAAGGACTTACCGGTACCATTTATATATATATATATGTATGTACAAAAAGGAATAAAATGTATTTAGATAAATATTTAAATGTATATAAATATATATATTTATAAAAGAAGTTACATATGGAAGGGTGGGCCTCGATAAGTCATGGGCCACCACGAGACAATTCAGATTTCCCTCTCAATTCCAATTTATCTTGAATAAATTCTAGTGGCAGACTCGAGAACTTACTCCCTAGCCATAAATTTCTTTGCAAATGGCTGCATGCAGTTGATTCCAAAATACTGTTTTCAGTCTATATTTTGTGTTGAAATGTTATTTTTCAGGATATATTTTAACAATTTGATTTGCATTCTAAAATAAAACAAAACTGTAAGTGTTTAAAATGAAAATATGCTCCAAATGTTTTAACTAGCCTTGACAAAAAGAAAATACTTTTTTATCTTAATGTCGAAGTAATTGGTTTTATCTGCCTTACTTAGCATATATTAAAAAATATTTGGCCATGGATAGGATATGTTTCATTGTGGTTCATGTACTGTACATACTTTAATAGTATATTACTATATGCTAGATTTAATTAACATTTCCGAGTTAAATCATATTAATAGGAATACATTCTTGAAAAAACACTTTATTATAGTATATAATTCTTACGTTATTTCTTAATACGCCTAAATAACCAATCAAATCAAGAGGAAAAAGAGGAATAGCCAAAATGGAACTTAAAAAAATATGTTGAATACTGTATGGCCAGTTTTGCTAGAGGAAGAAGACAGAAAATTATATCTTCAGGAATCTACTTCTTTGAATGGGCTATTTTTTCAAACTTTGCAAAGATATGTTAGAAAACAAGTGAATAATACTAACCCTGAAATAGTAAGTATAATGGTCGATAGCTACAAACATAGCTTAATGTTTTATTTGGAATAGGAAAAAACTTTAACAAACAAATAAGTTCACTGTTCTAAAATGTACTGTGTAAAGTCAATAAAACATTTTCCGGAGCTAGAGCATGAGATGGCAAAGATTTATTAAAAAACAAAATCTCTTTCTTGGGATATAAAACCAAAAACCTGGAATTGATAAGCTCCAAGGTTTCCTAAAGATATCTAGCAATCAGAATGTTGCAGTACTTCCCAAAAAACTTCCTTCAACAAACATAATGTCAACCTATCTTTCAAAAATATTTAGAATGCGTACAGTTTTTTTTAAGATATTTGCGTGTGGAAGTCGTGGGTATAATTTGGATAAGATTGGAACCACCACGATTCAAAAACCAAAGTAGTTAATAGCTATAGAAAGACATCTTGTGAATGTGGGGAATGCCAGGCCTCCACCGTGGTTCGGATTCCACGTTAAACTGTAGGACCTCCATTTCATCTCACAATTACCCTACCATTAAACATTAGCGTAAGTGCGTATAACCCGAACGGGTAGTAAGACGCGGTGCTAATAGTAATAGTAATAATAATAATTAATGTTTTGTAAAAAAAAATACTGCTTGATGCAGCACAATTGATTAGTTAAGCTACACTCCAGGAGATTTTATAATACCTAAAGTAAAATCCTCTCTTATCTAAAACCTAAGCTAACTCTCCTTAGCTAAGTATAAGCCGAGCAGGTTGTATAACTCGTTGACCAAAAAAGTAAAAAAAACCATTCTAACATATTTGAAATATTAATTAAAACATTTTACTTTCCATAGTCTGACTTAATTTTCATGAACTAAAATAAATCTTGTTCAAAGATTATAGTTGTTCACATTCCTAATCTTGTTTCATTTCGCCTCAAAGTGAAATTTCTAAACATATTATAAAATTATTAATAGATTAATTTTAGTTAGAATATTTTTGATGGGTCAAAATTAATAGAGTTTGGCAAAAAGGACACTACTCCAATTGAAGCTCAAATTGAGTAGTACTTTGATAAAAGTATCGACATTTAAATTTGACAACAATTCCTCAATTATTTCCTGGATTCCATTTCCTAGATTCATTTTATTTGATTCCTTTTATTTATAGTATTCACCATTTAACAAGTTATAGCTATATCATTCGACTGGTATTAGTACAAGATGGATGAACAAATTAAGAAGAGTGTTAACGAGTTTCAACCACTAGATCATAAATAATTTTTCAAGAATAATATTAAAAAAATTATAAAAACAAAAAAAAAACTATTATTAACCACTCTGGATATCCACATATTTTTACTATTATTCTAGTAGGTAGATTGAATTTAGCAAAAACTTACCAAATTAAGGTGGCGGGAGAGTTGTAAAACGTTGAGTATAAAACACTTCAAGTATATAAAAAAAATTGAACCCTGGACTAACTCTCCCATTAAATCCATTCTACAGCGTTATTGGATGTTTTAAGCTATGCAGCTACTAATTTGTATTGATAAAAAAACAACATTTAAATGATGTTTCAGAATATCATAAACACTTATTTATACAAGCCTTACAGCATGAATTGTGCTTTTCAATAATTTGTTGCTTTATTACTTTGTCTGCAATTTGATCTAAAGATTACTTTACTCTACTTAATATAGTTAAAAATATATGATCTTCCTTCAAACTGCAAAGTGGTTTCAATTTACCAACATGGTAGATATATTATGGCCCAATTAGTTAAAGGTTTTACTATTTTTATAATATAGATTAATAGTGTATTATAGATTTATATTAATATTTTATTAGAAACAGGTCAAATATATGATTCAATTTGCCTCCTAGTTATCGTACAAATGAATAAAAAACTGAAGGCGTTACATTGAAAACAGTAAACTAAAGATATACAAAATACTTTGCTATAAATGAGTATTATCATTTTACAAAGCCACTGTAAAACAAATTAAGAGTCGCAAGGTTTACATAAATCGTTTCAAATTCACAGAAAAAAAAAGAAATTTTATAATAAATATTAAATTAGTTTATAATATAATATATATTAGAGTGTTCTTACACGAATCGTTAAAATTAGTTAGAGAATATTAAGTTGACTAAATATTTCAAATTAATGTAATTAATTTTAATAGACTTAATCACCTAAAAGAAGAAAATGAGTTAAAAGAAGGTAACATTATTAGCATTCGCGTCTAGAGAAGATTGTAAATTCATGATGGAAAAATATGTTGACGCAACCAGTTTGGGTCGAATATCTCTCTTTCTCGAACAAGAATCAACCATATTGACCTTGTACCTCACCCTGACAGTTTAACGATAGATGAATATTCTGCAACAATATTAAGAAATAAATTATATTTATATTGATGAAATTGATATTGATGATCATGAGTACAACCCTCTTCGGTGGTCGCATGGTCTAAGGCAGGGCTAGCGAAACCTTTCCAACAATTGTCCTACTGAATTTTGGAATAATATCATGATCTACTTTATTTGGCAAAAATGTATAAATCAAAACTTTTGAATATTATCAAATTAAATTAATAACTCGAAACAAATTATAAAAAATTAAATAATACCTACATTTACAAAAAGGAAAAGTTATTAAAGTTTCAAAGTGATTGTCCCAAAAATTATTAATTTCTATAACTTATAATCAAAACATCGTAAGTAACATATTCGTGATAAAATAATCAATAAATTGATAACCAGGTGTGCTAGAATCAGAAACCTACGCAATATTTTCCATACTAGTTTGAACTATGTTGAATTCTGCTAGCCAAGTTTTATAGTTCAGTTCATAACGTGTTGTTATAGAAGGAAGACAAGATTAACTTAAGTGTAAGCTAAAAATATTTCTGACCATTAACTTCCCAAAGTTCAATGTTACATGCCACTGAATGACGTGGCTGTCGTCTATTTCTTTATTTGAGGTATTTAACGTGCACTTTATAGACCGACTGTTAGTACTCCTCTCAGCACACAAGAATTTATATGAGCAAGAACGAAAGTGTTAACCAATTTTGTTGGGAAATATATTTTAAAAATTATCTTCAAGAGTTCTTTTAAATGCTATAATCTATATGGGACCAATACCTTTAATTCCCATCCAAATGAAGTTGTGCTATGGATTTTTATCGCTCAAGAAATAACCATCGACCAAGGCTGGTTTTGAATACACGGACATCGGATTCTGAGGCGAGAATTTTACCCCAAACCACCAAGGTGAACTATGTGGCTGTCCAAATATAATCTACTTCAAAAAGTTATATGACCTTAGTAAATATTTTATTTAATGTCACCCGCCTCGGTGGCGTAGTTGGCTAACGCGCTTGTCGTGTTGAGCTCGACCGCTGGGGACGGGGAGATCGAGGTTCGAATCTCGGTCGGGTGAACTGGGGGTGGTTTTTCCTAAATGGGTTTCCACTCTCCCTCCACGCAAATTCGGGTTCACATTGTAACGATGTTCCAAACA
The DNA here is from genome assembly GCA_901482245.1 of Timema douglasi. Lineage (NCBI taxonomy): Eukaryota > Metazoa > Arthropoda > Insecta > Phasmatodea > Timematidae > Timema > Timema douglasi. Next base: position 457,763 of record CABEEJ010000014.1, on the reverse strand, counting down.
AAGAATATGCAACACACTACAACCTAGTAATATGGAGGTTGTCTAACTCACCAAGGCTCACCAACTCTCACCAGCTTTCGCCAAGTCCAACCGATGCCTCTCCCCGTCAAATGGGACACACGTACTCGCTGCGAAGCATCCACTCTCCTGGCCTGGGCAACTACGACTGACTGAGGGGCGAGCCAAATCAGAACCTCAAACTCCAAAAGAAAATACTGTTGCCAACTTGACTTGGCAAACATCCGCCCCTGGAATGTTCCAGCTTTTACTGGTACCTCCGCGTTCAGACCAGAGCGCTGTTCTCTACCCTTCCATTGTTCTATGTGCCTCCCCTTCTTCCCCCCTTTACTGAGAACTTGTTTGTATATAACAACCGCTGTAACTCCATAGTTTTACTCATTGTATCACTGGCCTTACCAGGTGAGGGCGCTTGATTGGAATAATATTAGTAAAATCTATCAAAATTCTCTTTGGATCTAAATATGGGGAGGGAATACTTTTCCAAATTACTGTTCGGCAATACTTTAATATATTATTAATGGGGACCTTTTATTTTGATCTGACGTGGCTGGTCCACGATCAAATGTTGGTAACTTTCTGGGGAGATTCATATTTTGGTTAGTTCTATTTATTTACGGTAGGCGCGCCCGAACCTGTATTCTGGTTCATCTATGTAACATTTAATATTGTCTAGGGTAATTTTTCGGGGATATGAGTTTGTTTAGAATCAGATACATTTTGTATAGGATAGTTAATTTATGTTATAGGCGCAACGGGAGATTGGGAAACTTGTTATACTTCTTCGAGCATTGTTATTAGTTTAGGCTATTTAGTAATTTAGGATAGGTCTCCAACGGTCATGGTTGGGACTTCAACTTATGATATTTAAACTAACTATTTATAATATTTTTTATAGTAATGCGAGACTATGTTTTACGAGCTTTTTCTTGTTAAAGTAGATAAGGTTAGCGCGCGCTTGGGCACCAAATTTAAATGTTCATTTCAAACTATCACTCTACGTTCTTGTAGGACAAGAAGTATATTGTATGTCATGACGGCTTAGTCTGCACCTTGACAGACTAAGCGAAGGCTGGTTAAGCCATTAATGTACTCATCATTCAATTTATCATTGTAATTTATCAAAAATAAAATATGTTCCTCTTGTGACCTCATGGTTATTATTTTTGGGGCCCGCTTCCTGACCTCTGTGTGAGCGTCACAACTTCCTCTAATTCGACCTCCCCAATTCCTAATCCATTAGAGTAATTAGTACTTAAAGCGTATAACCCGAACGGGTAGTAAGACGCGGTGTTAAATATTATTATTATTTAATGTCCAATTTTTCATGTTAGCGTGCCACCCAAACCGTGTTGCCATGCCATTGATTTGCCATCTGTGGTCTAAATTCATCCCTCTCTCGCTAGACTGGACTGCCAATGACAAGGATATTGCGTTAGAATACTAGTTGGGTGTACAGAGTATTGTTTTTCCTAATTAAAATTTTACTCTCCCTCCACAAAAACGTAGGTACAGTTCCTCTAAATTCAACCTTCCTCATCCCTGGAACATTTGCGTTGTTAGTAGACCCACATAGTATGCATATAACCCTAACGGTTTGTAAGAAATAGTAACAAATGAATCACTAAAGGAAGGAAACTGAGTTTTGGGAGAGACCACCTCCACCAATAAAACCAGCTCTCGACATTCTCAGTTTGAAATAGCCAAACAATATCATATAAATGAAGTGAGCTTGTGCGAATGTTTGGTCAAGACACAGCTAATGATAAATGTAAAAGATTTCACTAGACAATATTGTCAAACGTGTCATGTGGTATTTTATATTTCCAGCTGAGGTTTAATAACATGTAAATGGAAATTCACTTTATCGTACTAATATTTTTTTGTGTTTAAAGCTTTAAATATTCCTCTATAGGGCAGTGAATATAGATTGATTTAGGATGTCAACCAATCTCCAAGACCATTAAAATAAATAGTATTTGAAGATTTTCGATTGGCTCCACGCGGCCTTTAGTACATTTCCTCCAACCTGAAAGGTATTAAATTATTATTCTTTTTCTAACCATGGTGCTACTTATAAAATAGGTCATGATGTAACCAATTTATAACGCTACTTAGGCCTATTATTTTAAAGGGACACATCCTCCACACTGCAGTATTTTTTTATTGCAATGGTAGCTCTGGATCAAGAAACCCAATAAAAGTATCTAAACTATATTATAATTTTCTGTTCATCCTATTAATATATGATTGTGTTTATTTGGGTAAGGAGAGATCTATTTTCTTGTTAATTAATTATTCATTTCATAAATTCTACAGTTGGATTGAAACAACGTAGAAATTGAGCGAATTTCACATTTTTTTTTTAAATCATAAAATAAAATGTTGATTCCAATTCTATAGTAACCTGTTAATAAATCCCACCTTTATTTTGACCTGAGCTAACAACAACACCAATCTTTTTATGAAACGTGGTATTCTCGGATGTCTACAACACCCTTTAGTGATCCACTAGCAGCTCCTTTAAGTCTAGAATGCAATCTTTTACTAAAACCAGAGTGTACATTGTACTATATACATCCTGATATATTAGGCATGGGCTTATCTTTCTCTAACTTACTAGCTTCTCCATAAAAACCATAAGCCTAAGTATGAAACAACTCATCATAATTGTCTCGTAGCTTTTGTTTTCTACCAGCTAATGAGTCCGTTTGTGAGTAAGGTAACAATTCTGTTTAAGATAAAGTGAGTTTATCATGAGTATCGTTCCTTTTTGATAAATAAATAGCTTTGTGGCTTATACTTTCATGAACATAAGACCAATAAATGTATCAAACGAATAATTTAGTTAAGCTGCTGTATCTACTGGTGGTAAGATATTGGAAAAATAAAGTTTTATTTTTACTTTGACTTTTTCCTTATAATATCACTAAAATCATTAGGCCATTTAATTTTTAATGTAAATCTATGGTAAAAATTGATTAGCTCCATTTCAAAATAGTTATTATGCCATAATTGTGCTAATACTATTGATAGATAGGACTGCAGTATATTATATATGCTATCATTATGTATGCCAATTACTATTATTATTAGCACTACGTCTTACTACCCGTTCGGGTTATACGCACTTACGCTAATGTGTAGTGGTAGGGTGATTGTGATATGAAATGAAGGACCTACAGTTTCACGGCGGAGGCCTGGCATTCCCCACATTCACAAGATGTCTTGTCAGAGGTGAAGGAAGGGTTTGGTACTCAGATAAATCTGTGCCAGGACTGAGGATTGAACCCCGGCCACCAGCACAGAAGGCTGACACCTTACCCCTAAACCGCCAGGTCACCGACCCAAATTATTATTGACCATCATACTTGTTTACCACTAAAACACAAGACTACAAAGTTGTCTCTATATCTAATTCTAAATTATATATAGACACACTATTAGGTATCTGAAGGCTTGATATCAACCATCTGCTTTATTATTAAAACACGTAAGAATTTAGTTCTAAATAAATTTATTCAAGGCTTCATAATCTGAAACACTTATCCAAAACTAATAGAAATAAACGTTTAAAATTTTAAAAAGGTACAATACTCCACACGGACTTTCTCACTATATTGTTTAAAAAATGGATATATATTTAATCAAAATTCGTAATATAATATACACTAGCAAACCCGAGAAAAAATGGCGCTATGCATATGTAAAGCAATTTTTGACTTATAGTTTTAAATTCTATAATTTTATTTTTAAAGAATTAACGTCTTCATTTGTTTATTTGAACCAATAAAAAATATATATATATTGGGTCCCTAAGGGTAAACGCTCAGTATTAAAATTTTGACTCCCGGTTAAAATTATCGTCATTTTACTTGGGGATATCTTATGGTTATCGCATTGTTATTCAATTTCTGTTTTATGAATTTTGACTTATAAAATAGGTAATTATTGACTATTGAATCTAAAATGAGAATGATAGAATCGTTATAGCCGATTTTCAGAAAAGGGAATTTTTCTCTTTTCACCCTTTATTAAACTGCTATTTATTCTAGGGCAGACAACAACATAGAAAGACGGCGTTGCAAAAACCACTATTTAGGGTTCGGAGGCTCATGAAATGTTGATATCCATCAACATCTTGGGTTGGATTTTCTTAGACAGTCGAAATACTTTACCTTAAATTGTTGACTAATTTAAAGAAATATATATTTGTGTATAGCTTGAAAACTTTTGGTTTAATAAAAATATATTTCAAGTAAAAGATATTTATTATAGATAGATCCACATGTATGCAATGATAAGTAATTTCATAACACAAAGACTTACGGAGATGAAATTAAAATTTAGAATTTACACATCAGACTGCAACCCTTAAAGTCAGTTTGACGAAAATTTGAGAGTAGCCATTTGGGTTGTTATATTGATCAAAGCTTGGAAATTAAATTTAATTAAAATCATTAAACCCGATTTTGATAAAATCGATCTTTTCCATTTCTGCCTCTTAGGAAACTACCCTTAATTTTAGGGTTGGATATCTAATTCCAAAAATGCCTCGGGGTAACCCTATTAAAACTCTAGATACCAATTTTCAGCTCAATCGGTAAAATAGTTTAGGCTCTAGCCTGAGGTACAGACTGACAGACAGATGGCATTGCGAAAACAACTTTTTAGGGTNAAGGGGGGGGGGGGGGGGGGGGGGGGGGGGGGGGGGGGTCATGAGAGACGTCGACATCCACCAAAATCTTGAGTTGAATTTTTTTGACAATCACAATACTTGCTCTGCCTGTAAGGTAGCGAGAAAGTGAAAATATTGATATTGGTTCCTCAAGGGTCACACTTCGTATTAAAATGTTGACTTCTAGTTTAAATATCTCAACATTTTAATAGGGGTTGCACAAATTATGTTTATTGAATTGCTATTAAATTCCTAATTTATAAACTTTGAACAATAAATTAGTTAAATATTGACTATTGAATCTAAAATGATAGAGATACATTATTGCTGTACAAACATTTCCCCTAAGATGTTGAAAGAAAGAGAACATACACTCATGAGATACTCATTTCTTACTCTATGGCAGTAGGGAATACTTGCGTTAAAATTTAAGTAGTATTTCTTTACTACTAAAGTTCATAAAATTGTATTAATATATTTGCCAATATATTAGGAACTGTTGTTTTTATAAAAATATGTTTAATATAATCTATTTTATTTTAAATAGTGCTACAATTTTGCAATGATAAGTTATTTAGTATCTTAAATAGTTGCGTAGCTACGAAAATTTCCGCTTTTGTATAGTCCCCTTAAAGTCATTTTCATGGGAAAATGAAGGTAGCCAGCTTATATATAATCTTAATAAAACACTAGATACCATATTTTAATCAAAATCTTTAGAGCCGATTTTGATAAAATCAACAATTTTTCTTTTCCGTTTTTTAAAAACTACTAATAATTTTGTGGTTAAAAAGACACACAGAGAGACGGAATTTCAAATACCACTTTTGAGGGTTTGGGGGGGTCATAAGACGTCGAATGTCATCAAAGATTCAGGTTAGATTTTTTTATTACGGTTGCATTACTTTACTTTTAATTCTTTAAAAGTTAAAATATATATTTTTTTTCTTATAGCTTGAAAGTTATTGGTTTTATAAAAATATGTTTCGAACAAGATAATTTTGTATTACAAACAGGTCTACATATTTTCAATGATAAGTAATATCATATCTCAAATAGTTTTGGAGATATTATAAAAAAAAGAGAATTTATGCATCATATGAGCTCTTAAGGTCATTTTGACGAAATATTGAGAGTAGCAATTTTTATTTGAATATTTATAAGTGTTTGGAAATTAAACTTAATCAAAATCGTTAGAACCTATTTTGAGAAAATTGACTTTTTCTCTTTTTGCCCTTCAGTAAATTACCCCTAATTTTAGAGTTGGATGTTAATTCCAAAAACCCTTTGGGGCTACCCTAAGAAAGCCCTAGATACCAAGTTTTAGCCCTATCGGTAAAATAACTTATGATCTAGTCGGAGGTACAGACAGACAGATGGAAATTCAAAAACCACTTTTTCAGATTGGGGAGGGCCATGAAACGTAGAGATTGTTCAAAATCAAGATTTTGATTTTTTTTGACTATCACAATACTTTTCCTACCTTTGAGATAGCGAGAAAGTAAAACCCTATATTCAAAACTTGCTGTATCAGTGGTCACGCTGGATTAATGTAAAATTATTATAATCTGGCTTGCAAGTAAAGGTAACACCGGCTTTCGATTCTCAGTTTAGTAGACCGGAGGTTTTGTATCCTAAATTATATTATATTCTTTCTCCAAGCCATTTTAGATTCCTTAAAAACTCTACATTCCTTATCCCTATACAAATAATCTACTTAAAATTTTTATTGCATATATGGAAAGTGAGATGAGATGGGGAGTGTAGTAAACAAAATATTTCAACATATTATAGAGATATGAGTGTGTTTCCATATTTCTAAACTTGATTTACATATTATAGTATTATTCACTTCCTTATCTCAAGATAAAACATTAGAAAAGTGATTTTATTAATCTTTGATAATTAATCATCACGTTTTAAGTGATTCCGAAAAAAAGAGTTAATTGTACAATTCTGTTTGTACCCCTGACTGTCTGTCCTGTCCACCTGTTGGTCCCTGAGCAAGGATCGAAAATACTTCGAGGATTTGGTTCAAACTTGTTATTTAGATATTTTAGACAAATACCTCTGAAAATATTTTAAATTCTGATCCTAGCCCTCAAGTTAAAGGTACTTTACTAATGAGTGATTTTCTTTTTGAATCCAATTTTTTCTAAAATGTCTTAAATGATTTTGTTTAAAATAGTTTTCTATGACATGTTTAACCTCTTAAATAATCCTATGTTTTTGGGTAAAAATTCGTTATAGGGTAGTTAGCTAAAGAATATATATTTTTTTTTTTGGTAAGGGAGTGGCAATTTGGTTCAAATTGGGTACCTCTATAGCTTTTTTACAATATAAATAATAATGAGTATTTGTTTTCTTTTTTAAAAAATCTAGTGGTAGAATGCTGATGACTAATTTTCTTTTAAATGGCTTCAAAGATTTTGTTTAAAACGGGTTTCGGGGTACTATTTAACATGATAAATATTAATGAACGTCTATTTGAAGAAAAAAAAATTATTTTACTTACCACAAAATATAGATTTTTTTTTTTGTAATTTTCCATGACTATTTTGTTCAAAATGAGTATTTGGGAATAGTTTTTCATGTTAAGTAAAAATTTGTTTTTTATTTCTACAAATTAAAAATTATTTTATGGTAGTTAGCAAAATTTTTTTTAATTTGAAATTTGTTTAAAATTTTTCAACTATTTTGTTTAAAATTTATATAAAACCGTTTATATTATGAGTAACAATGTGTTTGTTTTTATGTGGAAAACTTACTTAAAGGCATTTTATTAAAAAACCTATTTAATAACATTTTATTCCAAACTATAAAATACAATATGAAAAAGAATTTACGATAGTGTGGTGCAATTTATTTTTTAAGAAAACATTTTCAAGCTAGTATTTTGACTTCCTAGGACTGTACATGATCTTTAACGTAACATCTCATCTAATTTTTTTTTTCTTCTTTTTCTCTTCCTTCTTACGACAAGTAATTTTGTTGTACCTACAGGAAAAGTCATCTACCTTAGTTGATGTTGTAGGGCTGGAGCAAAAGCTATTAGCGGATGGAAGTCGGTGGAAGGGTAAAGAGAGTAGTGACTGGGTTGGAGCCGTAAGAAGGCGCAAGCAAAGAGATTCAATTCCTGGAGACAGCCAAGCTGTAAGGCTGTACGTTGGAGGCGAGTTACTAGGACCACCTCAGAAAGAACANCCCCCCCCCCCCCACACACACACACTTTCGGGAACTGAGCTGCCAAAATTGCTTGCTACGCTAACCCTCCCTGACATTGGGAGTAACTAAAACCTGAATAGCACAAGAAAGTTTCACAAAACTTGATTCAAAATTTCAAAGAAACTATTATTTGTTTCTCACACAAAATATTGGTCTATCGTATTGATTTTACTCCCACACAAGTAATGAAAAAATACTTCTTTTCTATCTGTTGAGAAATTTTTATATTTTTGCGGTTTTAGAACCATATATTATTAGGGTATAATAATAAGCATTAGATTTAAAATTTTGTTTTATTTAATAATATAGGGGTAGGAAAATATGAAAATTAATATGAAGATTTTTTTAAAAGATATTAAGAATATGATGCATATTAAAATAACAATGTCCCCAACAAGCCAAATTGAACCACGGCCACATCTTGGGAAATGGTGGTCTTCTTTCAGTTTACAACCTGTAGCATCTAAACCATTCCTCCTATTAAAATATAAGTTTTATCTAATGTTGAAGAGCGTAAAACCCTCTACAAAATAGGTAATTTTGTTTATCCATACAAAACTAAAGCCTTAAACTAGCATTAAAAAAATACATTGCACGTCCCAAATCCCTCACAAGGCGGGTTTAGAACAAACTTTTAAACTTAAGTATGTATATTTTTGAATAAATAGCCACACTGTTATAGTTTTTTGCAATCCTATGCAATTACATCAATCAGTGTAGCTTACAGAAACTACACATTTTTTACAATTCAGAAATATACCATTTTAAAATCTATTTCTTTGAGTTTTCCGTGCTTTTTTATTCTTAAGTGCTTCTTAAGTGGTATTGGCCGATCTTCCTTTAAATTGTTGGCGTTAACTATCATTTGTCTGATTACCAAACCCTTCCTTCACCTCTGACAAGACATCTTGTGAATGTGAGGAATGCCAGGCCTCCACCGTGGTTCGGATTCCACGTGAAACTGTAGGTCCTCCATTTCATCTGACAATCACCCTACCATTACACATTAGCGTAAGTGCGTATAACCCAAACGGGTAGTAAGACGTGGTGCTATTAATAATAATAACTATCATTTGGGTTGTTAATTTTTTTATTTGTTAAAACAAGTGAAAAAGTTATATTAAAGAAAGTTTACGTTCTACATATTTTAATTCTACTCTTATTTTCGTACGATTGACACTTTTTAATTTACGAGCGGAAGAGTAAAAAAAAGGGTGCCTTTTTGCATTATGGTAGCCGTAGTGTGTCTCGGGTATATGAGACATATATACAGGCTGTGTTTGGAAACTCATAACCTAAACTGCACATATAGATTGTTTGAACCAAAAGTAATACAAAATCCCTGTAACAGTTAAGTTCGGAAAACTATGATATTACCATTAAACTTTGTTAAAATGGATGAATACTAAATATAGGCTAAGAAAAAAAACACTTTCTATTGAATTTAGCTTTAAGCCTGCTCTATATTTCAAATTTATTAACTACCTGTACGTCATTACCCACAGTAAGATTAGAAACGTGTATTTTATATAATATACTTATTTAATAATGTATAAAAACCAAATATGAATTAAATAATATATTTTATTAGTTTATTCCTGTAACAATTTGAGATTTATAAAAAAAACTTGTACACCACTCTTAATGTTTTGTGTATTTATAACTGTAAGTATTACTCTTATTTCTTGATCTAAGGTAATTTTATCACCGAGAGGTTATACAACAAACAGAATCATACTTACAAACAATATTAGCTTTTACCATTAATAAAGGTGTATAACCCATTACACTTATAACATGAAGACTCATACCAGTGAAACTCCCCTACAAATAAACATATCACTAATTAAAATTATATTAGTAGGTGTAAAAATAGTTTAACTCCATTACCATAATAAAAATTTTCTTGACCCTAAGTCAACTTCCCTAACTACTCGACCTTGAGGATGTTGTTCAGTCTTTCAAATGTATACATTTTCTTTTATATATAAGATAACATACACTTATTATAGTATTCTCTCTTTTGTTTGTCACAGAGCAAATAACACGTAAGATGGATCAACAAATTATATTTATAGAGAATTGAGATGTTAAGATACTCAGAGTGCAGTGCGTAAACTCGTATTTCACTTGGTCATAATTGATGAGGGAGGTCAATATTAGAATCCTGTAAGCGTATAAAAGGAGTGGATTTACATTTACAATCTTCACTGTGGGTTAATCATTATTTTTCTACGATTATATACTACATTGGTGTTATCCCAGATAGGCGAGTACCACTTAGGCGCCTACAAAATTTGATCCCATTTCTAGTCCTGCTCCCACGTAGAATTTGAATAATCCCACTTTTGTGCCTAGCTTAAGGGTTAAGGTTGAAAGGAAGATAATAAATAGAGCAAATAATATGTTTAGTATGATAGTCAACTTTATAATAAAAGAAAGTTTTATGAATTGCCAGATATGTTATGCATTGATCTATAGAAATCCCATTTTTATTCATATTTTAAAACTATTTTTAATATTTCACTCTCCACAAATTCATATTTCGTAAGTCGTCACTTGGGCTACACGTGATGTTGAAGCCGAATATTTATTGTTTCAATAGCAAGTGCTTTCTGCTTTAAGATGTGAATTAAATTTACAAAATTAGATTTCACTTTGAGGATTTTTTGAAGTTATACTTCTTTAGGCGCGTTATGAAAAAATGATGAGAGTGAAATTTTAAGATGCGCGCGCATCACTGTAACACAAAAGTAACAGATTGAAGCTAAACTGCTCATTAAGTCTCGAAAAAAAAAAGCTACCAACAAAATAGAAATAGAACCTCTGTTAGTCGCGCATGTTGGTACGCTCGTCGCCTCTGATCACTGTTTTCATGTATATAATATTTATCCACATGTTTCTAGTTTCTACAGTCACAACACGTGTTTTAGTTTCATACAAGTGCGAATTATATATGTGCTAATAAATTATATTCAGTAGGGATTTAAATTGAATATTTTGATTAATATTATTTACTATTCGTAAATATTAGTGAAATATATTGTGCTTATAGACTTTTTCAAGTGCTCCAATATAATTGTGGTTAACTATCCGTATGTATTATTTATTGATATAAATTATTTATTTAATTTTTCAAATTTAAACTGAACTTTATTGACTGTGTTGACTATCCTTTTCCAGTCTTTTTATCATTTTATTTTAATTAATTATTTGCATGCAATTAAAAACTATTTTTTAATGATGCCAAAGAAGTATAACTTCTCACGCGCGTACATAAGTACACACACAAATTTTTTTTTTCAGGTTTAGAATACCAGCTTTCCAAACAATTCGTTGTGCGATTTCTCTCTCTATATATATATATATCAATTCCAGTGCCCAACATCTTTGTTCATCCAGTTTTATACGAAATGAAGGTGAAAATAAGTGAAGGGTATTCAGAATCTATCGTCTACACAAGGAGGGCCAGGAATGAACATTTCCCCGAATGAACGCAAAACGTTTTATCCCTAGCGTACTTGTCTGTTAAATGTAGTTTTTAATAGCACGCTTAAGACATGTATTGAAATAGAAGTAGCACATCAATATTTTACAGTCAGCATATGTATTTTTGATACTGCAGCGTCACAGTCATCTTAAATTGCGTTGGGACTGAACAGCCGATTATTTTGTTTTAGTTGTTTTGTTTTGGAATAGTCTGATGATTTCTAGAGCTTCGTTTATCTTTCGACCGTCACTTCTTATATCTACGTAAATTTTGTAGAGTTTATACAACTGAGAGAAACTCGTTTTGAAGGTTCCATCCCCAAAAAAACGTTGAAAATTCAAACGCCTCTGTGCATTTAAACAAAGTTAAAATCAGGATTGTATCATAAATTTTAATGTCGTAAGTAAAAAGTTAGAATCGTCAGGCATTAAAACATAGGCTTCAGGAAAAGGATACTGAAATTTGAATTATCACCCAATATTTTACCACTGCTCTTTGATTTAGTTCTCTTGCCGCACAAAGTAGTCTTGAAATTAGAATACGATGGGAGACTTGTAACAAAGCCAAGCTATTTGTCACTGATTCGCGAACATTATTTTCCGTATATTGCAGGTGTCTTAGACGTTACCGCTGACAGTTTTACAATAAGGTGGGTGACATCTTGTTTACAAGAATGGGTTGATGACTGAATAAATATAAACTATAGACGGTATGATGTAATCTTTCCCATGCATTATGGGTGTTATGTGGTTACGCACTCCAAGTTTACGGTATTCTTGCAAACTTTTTTCTTTTAACCTTAAGGGACTAGCACTGTTGGTTTTTCAGAATAACTGTATTTTTTTTCCTTATTCGTTGATAATTAAAAGTAATTAGGTCGGATCCCCTCCAAGTATTCTTCAATTAGTTCTTACTGCGTATTATGACATCATCAAACATTTAAAAGTCTTTTAAACCTCGGTTTTTATAACAGTTTAACATAAATGTAATTTTATTTCTTTTAGTAAAATTCACAAAAAATGTATGTATTTTAATTATTATTAAGAATATTATAGCATGTTGAAAAAATGCAACGGCACCAGTATCCATGTTATTTTTTAACGCTAGTCCCCAAAGGTCAAATTCAAAATCACCGAAGACGAGACAAGGTTTGACTTTTGTAATTTCAAGGAAGCTAATCATTCGGTCACCCATTCCTTCAAGCGATCACTGTTGGCCAGATATTCATGATAGACAGAAGCCAATATGGGATAAAAAAAAGTGCTTATTCTTACCTTTGTACTTAAATTGGAATGTAGTCAAATGTTTTGGTAGGTGCCGAAATGGGACTAAAATATCAAACTCGGTTAAATATTTACTAGGGTGTCGAAGTGGGACGCGCCAAAGTGGGACTAAACTAGTTCGTTTTAGTAGTTAATAACTCTCTGTGTGAAACTATTACACAATAATGACTTAACGTGCTTGGTAGAATGAATAATGTAATGTGTGTCTACCGCGGATCGTTTGATTTGAATAGTTTATGTAATGGTGAAGGGAAATAATATTATAAATTGAGGACCAAAGGTAGGGAGGGATGGGTGAACTCATTAAATATGTAATTGCCAAATTTACATTATTATCTTGTAAACATAATATGAAGTGAGAAAGACGTAATAAAGAAACTCCATGGTGTGAGCCCACAAGCTAGCTATACCGACCGAGTGGCCTCCGCCGTAAGCGTTGATCGTTTGCATTTGAATTTGAAGATAGAGGGTGCTATAGGGTTAGCACAACGGTCCCTCCAAACGTTAAACTCAGTTTTCTAAACTGAAGCTGCTACTTCTTTGTTCAAGTATCTCCTCATTTGTCCTCATGAGGCTGAGTTTGACTCAGTTCCAGACCCGCTGAATCATTGATAAATTTTGGAAGTGCTGGCTGGGGATTGAAACCGGGGATATTTGGATCTGTAGTCATGAACTCTGACCATTAGATCACAGAGGTCATTTAAAGAAATAGAAATAATAGTAAGACACTTTAGCTCAGTCGGTAACGTTTCTTGCCGGTTTATCTAAGAGTCTCGGGATATATTCTTGGCCTAGCCCAAACCAATTGTTAATTGGTGAACTCGGGGGTCCATCTTGGTGTCTGGAGGAAAAGATGGTGTGTTAGTTTTTGAATCCAGTTAATTTTTAAGTCATATACTGATATAATTAGTGGATTCTTAATATTCAATCTGGATTTAATATTTAAAAAAAAAACCAATAAAATTGAAAACATTTACATTACCAATTGCAGACAATATTATTCCTATTTAAAAATAGTTCAAGCTATCACTTATTTATCGCTAAAATCTTCTTAAAATTTTGTAAATTAAAGTAGGATGTTTATCTCCATAAATTTAGAAATTAAACGTTTGTGTTTTAAATAAAGGATTACATTCGCGCATAGCTTACAAGCTAAATCAACCTAGGTTAGCATTAGATAACCCCTAACAACTTGTCTTAAACATAGGATGTATTTTATAATTGTATATTCGAATAAAAAATAAAAGTATTTATAAATACTAAAATTCTTTAGACATGACTTATATTAAACCCAATACTTTATTCGAAATTCCTGCCCGATATAAAATTTGGACGAGCAGGCAAAATTTTGTGTGTTTTTTCAAATAATGGCTAGTGAATAATTTCACTATGTTACCTTGTTGTGAGACTCCTCGTAACCTTAGTTTTAGTCGATTAAGTATTTAATATTAATGTAATTTAACTTAGCACCGCTTCTTACTACCCGTTCGGATTATACGCCTAAGTACTTATTACGATAATGGATTAGGAATTGGGAAGGTTGAATCCAGAGAAAGTGAACCCACATTTGCTTTGTGGGAGAGTGAAAAGGCATTTAGGAACCCCCGCCCCCCAGTTCACCCGACCGAGATTCGAACCTCGATCTCCCCGTCCTTCAGCAGTCGAGCTCAACACGACTAGCGCGTTAGCCAACTACGTCACCGAGGTTGATTCAATTAATTAGATATAAACTTAGTGAGATAGCTAATTTTCATCAATTCTCAAATTAGTTTAAGAAACTTTTTCATTTAATATTATCATTTACTCTCGATGGATCATTTTTTTCATGAAAATGTAACCAATTTTTTCAAATATATTTTAATAAAACATTTTTACTATAAAAATTATTTCAAAATCAATCATCAATAAACAATTTGGTGGTTTCTTTGTATAGTGCTCAGCACCATGGCTACTAATCTAGAAGTCCCGGGTTTGATTCCGGTCGTTACCATTGATATTTTTACCATAAAGGGAATAGTTTTTCTTATGTTGCTAATATCTGGTTAAGTAGGCTTAACTCTCATGCAGGACTAGATGACAGGGAAATCGGGGTTCGAATAAAAGTCAGGCGTACTAATAGTGGTTTACCTAAATTTTTTCTACTCTTCCTCCACGCAAATGATAGTACACTTCCTCTAGAATAAACCTTTTCACTACTTACGCACTCTCGTAGCTAGTATGCATATAATTTGAAGAGGTAAGACTCGGTTCTTGAAATAAATAGGCTAAAGATGGTTTTAAGACTTCTACTGGCTTCACATAAACATCATTATCATCACATCAACTAATCGGGACAAAATAACCACATTTGCATGGTGACCCAACCTCAGAAGAGTGTTACCTCTCCGCCACTGCCAGTATAAAACCAGGAATGTCTAGTCGACAAAACCCTGTGAAATACGCTAAAAGCTATATATTAAAGTAAACTATTTTTAATTTAAAGGCTAAAATAACAAAAAAAAAACTTATCTTAATGTGTGACCGTATAACATCTCAATAACAAGTGCTAACTAATTCATCTAACTCTATTACCTAGAGTCCAAGAGAGATAGTCACAAAGTAGGTACATGGGGACAGCCAGAACTTTAATCTGCCCTTTTGGGTACATGGGCACATAATATGTAAAGATTAATATTAAGATCAAGGTAGAAAATGTTATTACGATTATTATTTTTATTATTATTAATATTATTATTAGAGAAGAATGAAAAAAATTGAATAACTATTATTATTATTATTATTATTATTATTATTATTATAGAGGAATGTAAACATGAGGAATATAAGTTAGGGTAGAATTCATGGAGTAAAATTGTCGATACGAAGCTCTTTACGATTTAAATATTGATACAAAAACAAGTGTATGTATATTTATATTTTTGTTTCTTTTATTTTTCAGGTAAGTCAAAAGTATCCACATATTATGGGGTGCTATTATAAAGGTGAAGAGAACAAATTATCAAAGAACAAGCCTCATAGTACTTTGAAAGAACACAATGAATAACCCACCCAAAAAAAGGTAATACATGTAATTCTTTATTATCTATGCTTGGGAGTGGTTAGTATTAAGAAAATGTGTTTATAAGCTCTCTGGGCTATTATTTCCTGCTAGCACAGATTTGTCGATCGATATTATGAAGTGCTAAGAAATTAACTTGTTCGATCTAAGTGGTGCTATTAGGATCTATTATGTGTGGCAATTTCCATTGGCACGTGCATTGGTAAATTTACTATGTGTTATTTAGAATTATTATTCGATCCTGAAGGATACAAGTGATTGTGATAGCTATCACGCTAGTACAGTTAGTAGATTGTTTGCGTAGTGACTCACTACTATCAACATGCTATAACATTTGTTCGAAAACACGGGTAATGAGAAATAAGCCATATGTAGAATAAATAATTGGGGATCATCAGTGTGACTTTTGACTAAATAGATCAACAATGGATCATATTTTTTACCATTCGAAAAATATTAGAAAAAAATAAAATAAAAGAGGATTGTTTATCAATTATAAATTGATTTTTAAAAGGCCTACTATGTACTTAAAAGGAATAAAGCATATGCAATTTTAGTTAAATTTGCGATACGCAAAAAACTTGTCAAAATATTTGAGTTATGTTTGACTGATAAGCGTGGCAGGAGGATACGGTTTGGATGTCACTTATCTGATTGTTTCGAATTAGTGGGTTGAAACAAGATCAAACACTTTCCCCATTAATTTTTAATCTATCCTTAGAGTAGGCCTATAATATTAGTGTAATGTAAGAAAACGGTACAATGCAGCTATTTAGGATATGAAAATAATTGAGCTATGTTGGACAATACTAAGAAAGCTGTTTCAATAAATGCAGAAACTTAATTAGAGTCTAGTAAAGAAATATATTAGAAGTGAACGTTGCAAATACTGGGTATAGAATCACACAGAGAACACATATTGAGGTTGATAATTTAGAGATTACTGCGAAAATATCATTTGACAGGGTTAATGAGATTAAATATTTATGAACAGTTTTAACAAGCAATAACGATATTATATTGGAGATTAAGAAAAGTATACAGTCAGGATATGCATACTATTAATCAGTCAGTAAGGTGTTGACATCTTGCTCGATGTTCAGGAATGTAAAACTCAGAATATACAAAACAATAATTTTACCGATTGTCCTCTATGGTTGTGAAACATGGACTCTTACCTTACATAACGAAAACAAATTTAGGCTATTCAAAAATAAAGTGCATAGGAAGATATTTGGTCCAAAAAGAGATGAGGCTAGTAGGGAGTGGAGGTGGTTACATAATGATTAGTTACATACCCTGTATGTATAACAAGATATTTTTAGAGTAATCAAATATCATAGATTAAAGTTGGCAGGATATGCAGCATTAATGGGTGATTCTAGAACTTTTGTAAGTGAAGCAATAAACTTTCATTGCACCTTATCTCGTTCAGGTAAATTCAAATGTTATCCTCTCTTCTGCGTCTGGGTCTTCCCAATTGTCTCTTCCCATTGGGTTTAAAGGTCAATGTCTCAAACACTGTTCTAGATTCTTCCATTCACACTTAACTTACTGCCCGTCGTAACCAGCACCTTGTTGTATTGATATGTTGTCACAGTCGCTGTCTCTTGTTGGATTGAAATCTCGTCACTCTTCCAGTATCATGTTGAATTGATATGTTGTCACAGTCGCTGTCTCTTGTTGGATTGAAATCTCGTCACACTTCCAGTATCGTGTTGAATTGATATGTTGTCACAATCGCTGTCTCTTGTTGGATTGAAATCTCGTCACACTTCCAGTATCGTGTTGAATTGATATGTTGTCACAGTTGCAGTCTCTTGCGGTATTGATAATTAATTGTAACAGTCTCATTTTTTATTGATATGTTGTCACAGTCACAGTCACAGTCACAGTGTCTTTATGGATTTATATTTTGTCATATTCACAGTGTCATGCCTGATTAATATTATCTCACAGTTGTAGTCTTTTGTTTTATTGATATGTTCTCACAATCGCATTCCCTTGTTGGGTTGATATTGTTTCAAAGACGCAGTATATATATATTTATCACAGCAATAGTGTTTTTCCAGACTGATTTTATTTCACAGTCACAGTGCCTTGCCAGACTAATATTATTTCACAGTAGCAATATGTTAATCCTACACCTTAACTCGGTCAGTATCGTGTTTGTCTACTGAGGTAAGGGTTCCTGGTTCGATTCCCAGAATGGTTGAAATATTTTCCATTAGTGAAATGTGGGTTTACCCTTTCACGGTGATGAATTAAGGGCCGGGGACTGGAAGAAGTGCCTGTCTTAGTCTTAAGTTAGATTATAAGGCTTATGAAACTACGACAGGCCTATAAAGGCGGTAGTGGAAAATATATGGCTTGAATAAAAAAAAACTGATTCAGGCCACAGGTTGGAAACAGTAGGGGATATAAAAAAAAAAGTAGCCTTTTCCTGTAGTCTCCTGGATTCCTGAATGGTAAGGTAGTAGCATAGAGAAAGGAATTTATCTATGGTAATAGACACGCATTTCAATAGTGTGCTGTCACTGGGAAGGTCGAGGGCCAAGTTGCTGCTTGGTGTACTCTTGGTGGCTTTTCACAGTGGGTTTTTATTGCAGTTTTCATAGTCTCCCTCCATGTTAAGGTTGTATAAATTTTCTTTAAGCCATTAAACCCACTTCAATCGTCACATGGTCTGCAACGTCACTTTCACAATATACTAGACCGACAATAATGGGTAGATTGGTGTTTGAAACCATGTGGGTGTTCTCCTAAATGGTTTTCTATTGTTCCTCCAAGCAAATTCGAGTTCACTTAATCTCAAATCATCTCCTCTCATCCTTGACATATTAACATAATTAGTACATAGGCGTAAACCATGAGAATTGCTAAAAAAAAACACTTATCCATGCTAATCACCCTATCTCCCCCTTTAGTTAATAACCGTTAAAAGTATAAATATATTTTAACATTTTTAGTCATTGCATGGATCGTTCAAAATTATATTTTTATGCATGTATGAGAGTAGTATGACGTGAGGGTTGCCAGGGTAAGTAGTGTTAGTTGAAACTGCACTTTGGATATGTCCTCATCACTCATTAGAACGTTCCTTGACCAGGTATCAATAGAAATATATTCCTAAGTGAGTTGTGTAGTGTAGAGCTCATGTATGATTGGTTACACGCACAATTTTAACAAGCTCTGCTTACCACGGCAGCAATCCACGACACCACATTAATATAAACTTATATATATCTAATTGTATATATCTATTCATATTATTTATATATGTCTATCCTTTTATTTATATACTAGAAGATGATTCTTATTTTGTTCAAATATATTTTATCACAGCGTCCTACTTACTACCCATTTTATTTGCGTATATGCACTATTATTATTATTATTATTATTATTATTATTAGCACAGCGTCTTACTACCCGTTCGGGTTATACGCACTTACGCTAATGTGTAATGGTAGGGTGATTGCGAGATGAAATGAAGGACCTACAGTTTAACGAGGAATCCGAACCACGGTGGAGGCGTGGCATCCCCCACATTCACGAGATGTCTTGTCAGAGGTGAAGGAAGGGTTTGGTAATCGGATAAATCCGTGCCGGGACCGAGGATTGAACCCCGGCCGCCAGCATAGAAGTCTGACACCTTACCCCTAGACCACCAGGTCACCTTAAATGCACTAACTAGGCCTACTTCATCATGTTCTAAATGAGTAATGTTGAGTTTAGAGGAGGAGAACCCACATTTGTTTGTAGAGATAGTGTAGACCAAATGAGGGCAAAGCAACTTCACAACGATTGACAGGGATTCAAACCTCAATCAGCATTACTTCCGCAGTCCAGCCAGTTGCAAGAAGAACGCCTTTATACTATGCAGACACTGTGGCGGATTTATATTAGTTGTATTTATATTCAACATAATCGTTCTTAGTTTGTAGATCGTGTGCATATATAAAAAGGCTAACTTAAATCAAGAACTAATACAACATTTTCTACCCTTAAATCAACACTCTGAAGGTAAAATTTTATTTGACCATTTATAAATTTATTTAGCCATTCCAGAGATTGACTCCCAACTTAGTGTATTCGAGTGGTTTATCCTAAATCGTTTACCACTATCCATGCATGTAAATGTGAATAAACTTCCTCTAAATTGTACGTTCCTTGTTCATTCTCTCATTAGTGTAAGTATGCGACTAAATTTGTAGGGTGGTAAGACGCGAGTCGCGGGAAAGAGGTACTTATCTAGCACCATGCCGTAAACTTCTGAAATACCAAGTTTCTCGGTGTTGGGAGGCCTAGCGCTGCAATCTTTATGTACCATCAGTGACTTTGATAAGTACGCACGGCCTACAAAACACACGCTAAGCATCGAACATGCACGGCACGCAATAGGCTAAGCACGTTTTCCAGGAAGAAGAAATGGGAATCGATTCTGGACAATTCGCTACCCTATGAGAAAATCGTCAACCATTCCAATTGATGATTAATAGGCTCAATAAACATATTGCCTTTTTTTAGGATCAGAAAATTCTGTCATTTACTGAAAAGTATTAAGCTTATTCTGCTAATATGATTTGTTTCTAAATATATTTTTTAAAGCGTGTTCTGTTTTAATTAACCACAAGACACACGCCATGTTAGAAAAATAGCACATTAGTTGCTAGCCAGTCATTCGTAAACATGCTAAAATCATTACAGAAATAATACATTCAATGATTAAGAGCTCGTTGGAAGAACTTATACAATATGATTCGCTCATCTATATGAAGTTAGTGACCTAGCGGTCTAGGGGTAAGGTGTCAAACTTCTATGCTGGCGGCTGGGGTTCAATCCTCGGTCCCGACACAGATTTATCTGATTACCAAACCCTTCCTTCACCTCTGAAAATACATCTTGTGAATGTGGGGAATGCCAGGCCTCCACCGTGGTACGGATTCCACGTTAAACTGTAGGTCCTCCATTTCACCTCACAATCACCCTACCATTACACTTTAGCGTAAGTGCGTATAACCCGAACGGGTAGTAAGACGCGGTGCTAATAATAATAATAATAATAANCCAAACCCTTCCTTCACCTCTGACAAGACATCTTGTGAATGTGGGGAATGCCAGGCCTCCACCGTGGTTCGGATTCCACGTTAAACTGTAGGTCCTCCATTTCATCTCACAATCACCCTACCATTACACATTAGCGTAAGTGCGTATAACCCGAACGGGTAGTAAGACGCGGTGCTAATAATAATAATAATAATAATAATAATAATATATGAAGTTTGTGTTTTTCAACATTTCATAAAATTGTCTATATCGTATACCGTTAAATTTCAATTGTGTTAAAGTTTTCTCATCCTTTTTTCACGTATATATTTGCTTCAATTACACATAGTTTTACTACACACAAGATGTTCCTGGTCCAGTGCTATAAATTAAACTGGTTTAATTGTTGCTTTGAATCCTGGTTAAACGTTATCTTTCAGTAAATGCAATATTGTTTACCACCGCATATTACAACGAGCCCCGACTAGATACATTTGTTTGTATACAAAAGATACGTTACATATACTTTATGAACAAACTGATCATATAAGCTTTTTTTATTATATATATATATATATTTGTAAGGAGACACAACATCCAATCTCCCAGTCGCTAATTCATCACAGAAAAAGAAGCCCAAATTATAACAATGAGGGTTTTTTCTGGCCATGCCAGTAATCATATCCATGACCTCTATATTGGTATAAATTATTATTATTTTTATTATTAGCACCGCGTCTTACTACCCGTTCGGGCTATACGCACTTACGCTAATGTGTAATGTCAGGGTGATTGTGAGATGAAATGGAGGACCTACAGTTTTAACGTGGAATCCGAACCACGGTGGAGGCCTGGCATTCCCCACATTCACAAGATGTCTTGTCAGAGGTGAAGGAAGGGTTTGGAATTCAGATAAATCTGTGCCGGGACCGAGGATTGAACCCCGGCCGCCAGCACAAAAGTCTGAAACCTTACCCCTAGACCACCAGGTCACCTTATTGGTATAAAGATAGGCTATTGAAAGACTTTGGATGTCAGATAATTTTAATTATTCCTTTGAAACTTTGTTAATCTACTCATTCAATTTTTATACATTGCTATTTTTTCACGTCTTCTTACTACCCATACAGGCCATACGCAAATTAATAATCCTTATAGGCTAGATATAAGGAAAGTCTAATTTAGAGGAAATATACATTCACTTTCTAGGAGGAAGTGTGGACAATCTTTAAGGAAAGAACATACTTAATAGATATAGCTGGGATTCAAACTCAAAAAACTCAGTCACCAGCCAACCAGACTAGATGAGTATGACATTTAGTCTATGAGCCCAACATTTAATGGTAAATGTAGATGATGTTGCTAGTTTATCGGAAATTTCGTGCTAAATGAGACCCGTTAAAGAATCAGTTCAACTAATCGATAAGTCAATAAAATTTTTAACACGGCCCATTTATTAAGTAATACAGGGTACATTTTCAAGAATAAACTCATTTTAATACCTGAATTGAAGTTAATATTATTATGCATGAAGCGTGCCATACCATTATAATATTATGTTTTATACCAAAACTACAAAAAACTTTACGTCAACGGATTGTAACTTAAAGAATATCTTCGTGCTTTTAAATAAAAACCACGATGATTCACTTAACGTAAGAGTTGTTGAGGGGGAAACTTCAGTGTTACGTTACTTTAAATTTACCACTTATTTTGGCCTACCAATTATGATTCCGACAACATAAGCACGGCTACAGTAATTCTTTATGATTTGAGTGTATGCCAACAACTTCATTGGCATAGCGAGAGTTTTGGTATATTTTTACACTTTATTTTGTAGTTCATTTAAGCTTATGCTTTATAATACTTAAGTTCTAATTAACCTTAAACTCTCAACATCCGTATTTAAAGTGTGTTTTTTAATATCCAAATAATTGAGTGTGTTTTTCTCGAACACTTACCTTACGTTTCACCTAAATTAAATGAATGATAAAACGTAAGATGCTTCTTCCAATGGGTCAATGTAAAAGAACGGTCTCTCGTTGGTTCGAGCATGTTGAGAGGATGAGTGTGGATCGAAAGGCGAAGAAAATATATGAAGGTAGAGTGTGTGGATCAAAAGGAAGGTTTAGGCCATTTAGGATGTGGCTAAATGTTGTAGATGAGTCTGTGATAGAGAGAACGATTAAGATTTTTAAGAATAAAATAGTTCATGACTTGCTGTATGGATTTTGTTGAAGTGAAGGGAGTATGCAAGGATAGGAAAGTGTGGCGAAAATAGGTGAGGAGGGTTGATTTTTTATATCTATAGGCACAGTTTCTTGCCTACCCTTTAAAAGAACGGTGCTATTTTATATGTATGTAATTGTATTGCATTATATTTATTGTATTGTAATGTATTGTAATATATACCAAACATTATACTTTAAGTTAGCGTTTGATCGTGATCTTGGCACTAAACAAATAATTTTAAAAGATATAAAAAAATTTTTGGTGTTGGAGGAGAATAAAGATGATAGAGTCGATAGATAGGGTGATGACTGGAAAGCTTTTAAGAATATTGAATCGAAATATAATTCTGTGATGGCTTATCAAAGATGTCATAAAATAGAAAGTGAGAGGCTGGAGTTGGCCAAGAGGACGATGAATGCAACTGATGGTGACCTCAAACAAGGATATAAGATGAGGTGACCTGACGGTCTAGGGGTAAGGTGTCAGACTTCTGTGCTGGAGGCTGGGGTTCAATCCTCGGTCCCGGCACAGATTTATCTGATTACCAAACCCTTCCTTCCCCTCTGACAAGACATCTTGTGAATGTGGGGAATGCCAGGCCTCCACCGTGGTTCGGATTCCACGTTAAACTGTAGCTCCTCCATTTCATCTCGCAATCACCCTACCATTACACATGAGCGTAAGTGCGTACAACCCGAACGGGTAGTAAGACGTGGTGCTAATAATAATAATAATAATAATAATAATAATAATAATAATAGATATAAGATAAAGGTTCTTGAGCTAAAAGTGGGAAACAAACGCTTATATATGATATGATGGAGGACTCAAATTGTACCAGGAAATAGTTAAATTGCAAAGCAGAAACTATAATAATAATAATAATAATAATAGTAATGGTACAAGTAACAATATTTTTTCATTACTCGCTCCAGAGGCCACCTGGTCTAACGCGAATATGCTACCGAAGAAGATCGTGTGCGTAAAAGTGCAAACAAAAAGTATGTACAAAACCACGCAAAAGATTAGTGTACAAAAGAACACCGTTAACTAAGAGCGTAATTCTTAACTGCCGTAAAAAGTCGACTGTATGTACTTTTGTTTTGTTTGGTGGCAGGAATGCGTAGGCTACTGAAATTAGCAGCTGTCCAACTAAACCCTTTGAAACCTGATTGTCCTCTAACCTAAGCTAGGCTAACTTAACCTAAGCTAACCTAACCGATCAATGCCAGTAACTTGAAAGACACCTTAAGTCTGCTTGCGTGATCTGCACAACTGCACATTAGTGCTGTTTTGTGCCTGCTCTATTTTGGGCCCACTAAGTTGCGCTGTTATGTACACGTGCTCTTCGGGGACTCAACCTCTGACGCGCTACTCTCTCAATAGATTAGACTGCTCAGGTCAGGGAGATTGAGGTTTGAATCTGGGTCGGGTGTATAAAGAGGGATTTTTTTTTCAAAATGGCTTTCCTCTCTCTCTCTCTCTCTCCACGCAAAAGCTGGCACACTTCCATTGAATATAACCCTCCAAATTCCTATAATCACTAGTGTAATTAATACACAAGTGTATAACCCAAACGGGCAGTAAAACACCGTGCTAGAAATATAGATATATTTTTTACTTTCCCCTCCATTCCGCTCCTGAGTCACTGAAAATAAAAACAAAGCTCACTTTAATTTCCTATATACATAGGATTAATGTACATTTTCTTTTATTGAACATTGTTGCCCTAAACTTGAACGAAACTGCATTATTTAAATATTCCCTACTAAGAAAATAGTTTATCCTGCCATGTATGTACACTTATATAAATCTCAAGCCACTCCATTTGGATCTTAAAATTTATTTTTAGTCTCATATTTTGAATAATATAAAGGTAAAACCCAGTCTAAAGAGTACTTTACATAAAATTACAAAATTAATTAAGAGCTATTTTTAGAAAACCAGTCTAATATTTTGGCATAGATACACGGCCATAGTCTGATCCAACAAGTTTATACTCGCAGTAGGGCTAAAATCACATTTCCTAAAGTAATTTGACCTAAGTATTGAGAAAGAATGTCAGCCAAAATTTATTTGGCTTAAAAATTAATTTCGCCCTAAACCATTTGACCTAAAGTCATTAGCATAGAAATTAACTTCACCAAAATAAGTTGGCCTGAATTTATTTGGCATATTCTTTAGGCCAAATGATTATAGGTCAATTTAAGTGTACCAGTAGCAACAACGCGTAACAAATTTAATTCTTTCCAAACATATAGGGTAAAATTCAATGATTAAAATAATATGAGTATACCCTTATTTGAGTACAGAATGTAAGATGCTTCCTTGTATAAATACTTTGCCTATATCATTATTATAATAATTATTTACATTTTTAAAGCATGTTAAGAGAGTTGATGAAAAAACCTGATAATACTCATTTAATGAAAATATTTGTTACAATAGAT
Source organism: Timema douglasi (assembly GCA_901482245.1). Lineage (NCBI taxonomy): Eukaryota > Metazoa > Arthropoda > Insecta > Phasmatodea > Timematidae > Timema > Timema douglasi. The sequence goes on along the minus strand of CABEEJ010000014.1, from coordinate 432,280 downwards.
TTATGGTATTTTAACTATTGACCTACAATTTGTTTTTATAGTGAGTCAAGGCTTTGAGGATAAAAATTATCTAAAGTTATTATCTTACTTTTAATAAATACATTTTTTCAGGATTTTCTATAAGTTTAAATAAAGAATGTATCCTATTTAAATATGTGAGGGTTATCGTGTCTTCGCCCCAACCTTTTCATTTGACATATACAGTGACTATGATAATATAAAATCCTTAAAACATAAGGGTACTTACTATACATAACATATCCTAATGGACACTATGTGGATACTATTATTAGATAGGGATGATTATCGTTTTGTTTAAACTATTTACATTTACATATCAAATTTGATTTAAATAATAATACATTTAATGAATTCATCCCTTTTAAAGATTTTAACCCAAGTATTCTTAGATAGGACTCAGTTTTCAAATATATAACAACAATTTATTAAAAGCATGATCATTATATCATCGTAAAGAATAATTTATTTCTAAAACTAACAATTTACTTTAAATAATCTGTATTTTTTATTCTTTCTTTAAATATGGATTTTTCTCATCAGTAAACTATATATTTTATATTATTCGTATCAACCAAATGTATTTTTGGAAACAATCCATTCCCATATAGTGACACTAAGACCTCACTCATATGACTAGCCTATTGTGATCGTTATTGAATTGTTCCTATCGTTACCCAAGAGACACCATCGAGTGTCTGTTATGTCCAGGACGGGGAATTTTTGATGGCAAGCCATCTTTCTTACTGCCATTTATTGGGGAATTTTGTTTGAAATTCCCCCCCCCCCCCCC